>VXBX01004249.1:2514237-2675191 GCA_013400415.1 Scytalopus superciliaris | reverse complement strand
GGGGGGGGAGGGGAGAAATATAGAAGATAAAACCCTTGAATTAACCCAGAACAATCATTTATGTTCATCAATATGTTCTGACCACCAGGAATAGCACAAGACTGCAGTTCATGCCTCCTTCAAGATAGAGGTTTTGGAGCAGTACGATGCTTATGGGCATCAATGTCAGTTGTGCGTTCAGCTTTAAGTAAAGAAGTAGGGACTAATTAATCTTCTAATGTGCAATACTCAAACACACACACACACACACACACAATTTCTTTCTTGAAAATAAAATAATCCTAATTGTAGTTTCACAGGTTACCCCACAAGTTTGGTACCAGCCAGCCTGGCACAGGCTTCACGCAGTGCTTTCCAATTGCCTCAGTGAGTCACAGACCATCACCAGGACACCATGCTCCCCATTACATGCTTTTGCTTGAGAAATGACAGCACTAATAAACGTTCTCTAATACTACCACGAGCGTGACTAACATCAGGGTTTTGATAAGCTCTGAAGTGCATTCATTGCAAAATTGCTGTCTGCAGAAACTCAAGCCAGGAACGACTGTGTGGTTAATGGAAAGCTGACGTGTCTCAGTGATCCTTTAGCAAGAATCTAAATATGAGGAATCCAACAATATGTTGCAAAGAGTTTAATCAATACTTTTTTGTTAGCACAAACATTAGTTTGTCCTTATTACATTATATTATTAACTTCCAACTGTGGATAATTTTTATGCCCTAGGCATTCAGCTTTAAGCAGTTCTTCCTGTGAATGGCTCAGCTTGACCTATTATAAAATAGGGGGAATGTGTATATGCAGGCCTGATTTAACATGGAATTAAATTCTTTTTCACTAATAGATCTTAATTCTGGTCTGAACATACATATACTGCAAGCTCTGAGGGAAAGAGATTTCAGAAACTGGATTTCTTTTTACAAAAATTAAAACCAGTGGGACAAAGTTAGTCATACTCTCATCCATAAGCCCCTTCTTACTGATAGTCCCACCAAGCTTAATGAGAGCTTTCATGTGCCTAAATGTCATCGGGAGTAAAGTTTTCTTTACTACTGGATACAATCAGTCTCTCATCCCCAACATTTGTGTCTTGGTCCATATTTTATGCCCCTTTGTGCCACGTCCAGCAACACTGACCCGGCTGTCGGTGGCCGCAGGGACACCCTCCCGCAGCTTTTGCAGAAGCACGGAGGTGAAAAGGAGCACAGGACCGATAACCTTTCATCCCCCAGCACCAGCCAGGCCAGGTCTGTGCTGACCATCATGGCCCAGTGGCCTCATAGATCATCTACCAGCATATAAACTGTTTCCAGTTAATAGTGCTCCTGACATTTTTCATCTACAACCTTACTGTCTGAGAAACCCAATGTGATAAAAATTTCCTCAAGTAGCTTTTCAGAAAATGGGAGGTTTTTTGCCAACATGAATAAAAATGGCCAATGCATAAGTTTCTTTTTATTAAATAGCTTTGATTGATAAAGTGTGACATGTCTTAGCATGTTTGTTTTCTTCTGTTTAGGAGAATCACTTGATTCTTCTCTGTGATACCCAGAAAGATGTTTTAAAGCATAAGACTTCAGCGAGCTCTGTACCTCACACAAAATTGATTTCGGCACATACAGTACTACTGGTGTCTGATACTGATGAATTACCCTGCTAGTGAAACACAATTTCTACTAAATCAACAAATAGTTTCCTATAAAGGCCATAAGATTCACTCAGTTCCTACAACAAAAGCTCCCATTTCCTCTTCATTAATCCTTGTAAGTGCCATTCAATAGACAAGACAAAATTCCTGCTAGCTAGGCTTATGGTGTTCTTAACCATTTTGAAGAAAAGATTAAAGAAATCACAACCATCAAACCAACAGAAGTCAATTTAAGCTGTGAGTGACCCAGGGGAGTCTGAGGCCACCATTCAAACCCCTTGTCCCTCATGATTATGGAAAATTAGGTGTTCAGTGACAAATTTCTCAACACAGGTTACTGAAAACTAATCCTTCAAGTGTTGAGAAGACCAGAGAATTCCCAAAAATATCCTCCAGATCAAAAGAGGTGTACCAAACTTGAAGATAACACTTTTAAATTAATTTTGAGTAATTTTTATATTATATATTGGTTTCTTATATTTAAAAACCTACAATAGTCCAGTCTGCAAATATTATTACTCTACTTTTGTAAACAAACAAAAAAAATCAACCAAGAAAATGCTGAGACATTTTGCTTTGGAATGAAATGCAAAAGGGAAACCTATTCACGTGACATTCCACTGAATAACAAAAAGCAGTTCTGTATTCTGTTACTGCTAAGGAAACACTCATTCCTCTGAGAGTCTAGGTGAAATATTATTGCAAATCTTAATTTATGGCTGTAATATGAGCAGAGAGAGACTTATCAAAATCAGACCTACATAATGCAGACAACCACAGTTTAGGATATTCTGTCAAATTACTCTTCCATCAATAAATTTGAATTCTTTGATCAGTGCTTTATTATACAGCCCCAGATTTGGTGCAGTAGCAGGGTATCTAACTAGCATGTTGTGTCTGAACTTGATTCAGCTTCTCTCCACCTCCACACTCATCCCCAGCCACCAGGTGCTCCCTGCCCACAATGCATCAAGGGGGTGATGTGTGAGCACAATTTGTGATGTGCATTGTACCAGGCCGGGCAAGCCCACCAGAGCTTCGCCCCCCAGGCCTCAGCACATGCAGGTGTGGGAAATCCCACTTCCACACACAGGAGCCCAGCTCAATTTATCCTAAAATCCCTACCTCGCTGCAGTTGTACAGAGTGTACCTACTGACAGTGCAAGTAAAAAGTCAGCCGCTGCTTTTTACCCAGCTTATACAGTACCATGTCACAACCAAAACAATCTCTCATCCCTTCTGAGAGTACTCTCCCGTTTGCTGTAGTTTCACTCATTACAGATGGCTTCTTACTCGAGAGAACATCAGTCCAGACTTTATTTAGGCTACGTCATCCAGAACCTTGCATCCCCTTGCTTAGGAACTCTGGTATTTTTAGTGACATACATAGCAGGATCAAGTCATATGGAAAACTGTGTTTTCCTCTCAGTTTTTGATAACTTGTTCAGTGAAACAGTTCTTCCTCTAAATCCACATACTGTTGTACTCAAATGGGTAAGAAGAGGCATTTAAGTCGATATGAACACAGCAGTACAAATAGCATTAGAAACATATTCTATTATCTGCAAAAAAGTCACAAGTCCAGATGCACACAGAATGCTGATTAGTAGAAGCCAGTGAACTTCATGCTCACATCTGTAAATGCTGGATCAATAGAGTAACCTTCCAAATATTAACAAAAACCCATCTATGTCATGTGAAACATCAAATTCTGGCATATCACAAAATAAGGATCCAAAACCAAAGAACTGAAAAAGCCCCAACACTATACTGACTTCTGTGTTTGACCAGTGGCTCTACAGCACAAGAAAAAGCAAAGCACAACCCTGACTGCACACCACTGTCCATGTTTTCTTATACCCCAGGACCAGGAATGTTCTGTTCATCTACCATGGGCTACAGAGATATGGCACTTTCAGAGCCAACATCGTGTGGCACTTCCTACATCACTCTTGGAGATTTTTCTATGAAGAATTAAGGTTACATAAGTTTACTGAGTGCCAATGTTATAAAATAAAGAATGCAGTTGCTTAGGTCATGCAGCTGGACTTGATTCTAGTTTGAGCCATGTTCATGAGCCTTTCCAACAGGAAGGCCACAGAGAGTCTGCCTCCATGAAAACCCATCAGCAACCTCCAGCACTGTTCATTCCCCCTCTTAACTCATGGTTATGCAGGTAAGATCAACAAGGAGACCCACATGCTGTAAGCAGTATTGTTAGACTTAGGCTAACACATGACACAAAGCAATTCTAGTTTCTTAATTAACAAAGGGGCCTTGAAGCAAGGGCATACAGTTCCACCAAGTCCCTGAACATGGTTAAGCCTCTGGTTCCAGGGAGCAGGTCACAGAGCCTCCAAAGAGCAGAGACATGTAAACTCTTCTCCCATATTGTATTAGGCTGAAATAATTTCTTCACTCAAGCTTTTGTTGTGTCTAATTATAATTTCTATTAGAGTTGCAGAGATTCATTGTTGTCAAGGAAAAAGGATAGCTACTAAACAACATAATGCATGTATTGCCTGCTCCAGAGAAACCATAATCTACATTCTTCACATTTAAGGTCAATAGTACTTACCCCAGCTACCGCCCCCCTTTATGTCATTTTTCCTTGATCCCCTCTATTGCTGCTGTTTCTACAGCTGCTGTTTAAATGCCCCTGATTATTTTCCGCTTAGAGGACTAATTACTCCATCAGCACAAAAGCTGCTCCCAAACGAGAATGTTCAAGGGCCACGTTCCATTATGCATTAATGGTCCTCGGCCCCACTCTCATTTGAACACCTTCTACTTCTCATCTCTTAAAGGAGCAAAATTTCACACTACTGTTAAGAGGAGAGAGTTCTCATACCATTTGATGCAAGCCATTCTCAGCAAGGTCCTACAGTGGCACACTCTGCACTCTATGAAGTCAGCTGCCATGCCTGGCAGGGTGGCCCAGACTGCACGGCTGACAGCCACATCCACAGCCATGCAGAAGCCCCACACTAAACACTGCCTGCTTGTATTAACTGGAGCCTCTCACACATTAGGCAGGAAAAAAGGCCACGTGTCTGTCAAAGACTTGTGTCTAAAGACTTGAAATGGCCAGAGAAATGAGTTACTTCTACTAGTCAACTTCAAAAGCCTGTTTGAATCTATTAGTTTTCACTTTCCAATCCCAAGATGTTTATTGCTCTCTGTTAATCATAGGTTAGGGTGGGCTTTCTTCTGAAATATTGATTGACTAAAAGACTATTCATTACACCCAATTAAATGAACATTAGAGAGAAATGCTTCCCTCTTAGTGAACCCTCTCAGGGAAGCTGTATGGTCTATATTATAGAGAAGGACAAGTAAGATGATTACAATGATCATCTAGCCTTGGAATTAATTTATTAAAAGAAACAGGTAGACATCAAAGAGACTAACATACACAGCTGGGCTGGTGACAGAAACTGGTCACCTTAACGGTGAAGTAATTAATGGAGTAAAAGCAACATTCAAGCAAGAAGGGGTAGGTGGTCTGAATAGGCCTATAGCAAATGGCACTGTACCCAATCATTAGAGTCCTCCACTTCACAAGCACAGAGACCAAAGGTCCCTCTACAGTCACCTTCTCTACACAGATGGGCCCTTCCATCCCTATGATTCCACAGAAATTTATTAAGTAGGATGCATTTAACTTGGAGCTCCCTGAACTACAGAGGTCATTCTCCACAGCCTCTAACCAACATCTCTGCAAATCAAGCTCTTTGAAGTGAAATTCCTTCCAGCTCCCCCACTAAGGGGGAAGTTGGGCCTTTTTGTCTTTGCCAAAGTAACTGGACCATGAGACAATTTTGGCTACGTTTCCCAAGGGCATGAGCCTTAGAAGTCATAAACATAATTTTTGCACAACTTTTAAGAACTTAATTGAGTGGAGGGGAGCGATGCCCACTCTAAAAGACACACCACTGACCAAACCAGCAGCTGAACTAAAGCCTTACACACGCCCCTGCCTGCCAGCGCAGAGCTGCTCCCAGCCTGGCCTGTGCTGGGAGCAGCAGCACTGAGCCTTGTCAGAGCTGCAATACATTTGGGCCAGGGAGAAAGCAATGGGACAGAACACCCAGCTCAGTTTCATTCTTAATGGAATATGCACTGCTAAAGCAGCATCTATTTCAGTGTATTCACACAAGAAAGGTGTCAATGTGGCAATTTTTTGTGGATACTGAATTTCAGGCTCACAATCAGGACATATGAGTCCCTTTTAAAAATTAGGAGTATGTGTATCTCTTAGAGGAGGTAATACAAAGAGAGACTAAAATTAATTTACAGGATATATTTTAATTTACTCCTATGGTGATTTAGATGAGGCAAAAATATCTTAAAATGCTTCTGAAATTCCATTTGCCAACCTCACAGAGTTCAAACCGCTTCCCTTTACTAAACTGGTTACTGCTCTTCTTTAAATGTCATTATATTTAACATTTCTGCTTTGTTTCCTGTAGCATTAATCTCAGTTATTGACAGTCAGCAGCCATACTCAAGATTAAAGGAATTTTCTTGCCATGATTTAATGCATTTCACATCCTGATAATTCTTTCTTCATTCCTGCTGTTTTAAACAAAACTAGCTAGAAGCACCATTTCTGCCTTTTACTCATAACTACTGGCTGATAAAACAGAAACACATCCCAGGGGCACTTTATTATGTTATTTGCCCCCAGTTATTTTTAAGATGATTAATGATTTGTTCACCAAAGCCATATAAAAATTACAAAAGTTCTTTGATAAACAACAACAATCTCCCCAATTTCTCAAAGCCCACTGAATAGAAATGACTATTCAGTCTGCTGTAAAATTGCTTACAGACAGATCCTTAATAAAGGGTTACCAAAGAACCACTGATTTATATTTTATCTTACTTGCACTTGGCTATGCTATTTTTTGTTTGTTTAGAGGAGACATTTTTAAATGATGGCTGCAACCCCTAAAGCTCTGTTTAATGAATCCTAACTTTCACACATTCAAAGGCACATAAGTACAGCGTTTGCTATTGTAGGCTGCTTGAGCCTCCAGTTTCCTTCCTTTGTTCCTTCTATCATTGCAGATCATGGTAAATCAGAAGACAAAGAGCAGCATTTTAGGATGTATCAGAATTTCTTAGAATACAGCTACATTTTCATATTTGCAGTGCACAAGCTTCCCATCACACCCCCCTTCATGACTTGGCAGCAGCACAGATTACGCTGAAGATGAGGGACCAGACCTCATTGTTCCCTGCAAGTTCTGGAGACTCTGATCTTCTATATCTTTGTTCACCTTCTCAATTCTCCCTCTGCTTCAACCTCTGATTTTAAGCAAGGTGCCAGAGTTATTGCTGCAGAGGGATGGTCTGAGGTGCAGGTTGTACGCAGGTAGGCAGGAGTTACCTGCACTGCCCTAGGCTGCAGCAGGCAGCTGCTTGAGGAACTCACTTGCCTGGAGGAGTCGTGCAGCAGTGACCAGCAGAGGCTAAATCATACTGCAGGCAAGCTGTGCACCAGGCAGCACTGCACCAAGCAAAGGGAGAAAAACCAGTTCCTACCCCAAACGGTTTATTTTTGTAACACAAGAGGTGGATACAAACAGATGGGGAAGGAGGAGGGAATGAGAAGGCACTCCGATCAGATCATCAGCACCCAAAGTGCTGTCAAGACTCTGGGAGGCAACCTGCCAAAGACAAACTTTAATGAGATTTTTAAGGGGGTGGATGCTCATTAATTTTAGACAAAAAATGTAAACATTAAGGGCTTACAAATCCAGTTCAGTTCAGAGAAGAAAATGTCATTCTCCTGACTCAGAGGAACAGGATTGCCTCTCTGAAGTGGGCACCAAGCACTCGCTGTTCTCTTGACAGTGCAGAGGGTTATCAGGGCCGTGCAAACTGCAAACCCAGTGCCCAGGTGCTTGTGTTGGCCTTCTCCAGAGGACTCTGGACAACCCTGACACCTCCTCACACCCACATCTAAGACTTTTTGGAAGAAAAACAAATACACAGGCCAGGGGGACATTGCAGAGCTACCTGATTCCCTAAGTGTATCACAGAGAGCTCTTTCAGAAAATGAGATGTGGACTTCATTTTATTTTTAAACAAAGGTTTCCATTACACTTTCGGAGGATCAGGGCTTTGTAGAATCTGAGTTCCTGTTGATTTACAATATGAATAAATGTTGGGATTCTTTTTCAACTGTGATTTTCTAATATAATTAAGAGAATTTTTATTATAAATCTAAAGTGATAGCTAATTGTTTTTTTTTTCCCAGCCCAACACAAGGTCATCACTACACACAAAGAAGCAAGATAGATTTGGGGCACTGTTTGCTTAAGGGCTAATTCTCATTCCAAATAATGATTAACAGGAGATCAAAAAAGGGTGATGTTGAATGGAGTGAAGCAATTAAATGATAAAATACAAATGGAAAATGAAAAGCATTTGTAGCTGAATGAACATACACCAAGTGACCAATGGTTTCAGGGGATTAGACTCTCATGATAATAATTACATATTAATGTAATCAGTAACTGCATACATTCATTATTCAGTGGAAATGAAATAAAAGCACACACAATTCTCCCACAACAGATACTCGGTTTAGCTAAATTGCACTACACAGAAACATGGTATGAATGAACAGTCATTTGGAAGACAGCTTTGATGCCTTGACTAGCCTGAACAGCGTTTAGGGCACAGTTGGGATCAAGCACAGTTTGACCTGAGGATTTGGCAACTTCCAAAATTCCTGGGAAAAGAGATATTTATTAGATGTGGACACAGATACTCTTTTTTTAATGCAAATTAATTCATTTTTGAGCATACTGGACATGCATGAGTTTACTCAGCAGAGCTCAGAGCGATCAGCTCAGTCATAAGTTCCTAAGGCTCTCATTTTAAGATAACAGAAGTGCCCTGGAATTTGCTTTAGGAGCCTGTTCCTCAGCAATACTAATCAGAATGTACTGCAATTGTGAAACCATGGATTAACACAGTGTACCCTGTGGCTGACACTCTCAGGTCTAGACTGACCACAGAGGGCTGCTTCCTCCCTTAAGCTAAAGATATACTGCATCCATGCCGTGCTGTTCACACAGCTCCAAGCTTCACCAGACCTCACCGCCTAAATAAGGTAAATAAATTTGGATATTAGATGTTTAAGGAAAATAAAAGTGCTTCAGAAAGTGGTATAAGCTGTTTGTTAGACAAAGTCACTCTTCTTGTGTCAGGAAAAGAACAGGAGTATATTTGCAATTGTGTTTTGGAGGAGGGCGAACTGTACTGCTGTGACTGAGTTTGTCAGTGAACACCAAAAACACTCCAAGTCTACCTGGACAGAGGTCTGAGTTGAATAGAGCAGGAAATAGAAGCAATGGTACACACTTGGGATGAGATTTGAAACACATCCACATCAGAGATAAAATTAGAAAGTTCAAAAATGCCTCTCAGTGCCTCTCACTTCCTACTGACAGATGCTTCTTGATACAATTCCATCTCACATGCCTCTGGGTAGCTTGTGGTGCATGGCAAAGAACTAACCACCACAGAGAACCCAGCCTGGGAGAGAAAGAGGGCATCAGGCAGGTGCAAACTGCAGCTCCCCTAAGCACTTTCTAAACCCACACATTGGTTTGGGTTTTTTTCCTTATACTGGGGAAAAAGAAATGTATTAACCTAAAAATCAAAGCTTTCTACCAAAATGTTACTTTCTCAGAATTTTTTCAGTTATCTTTAAGGATGGTAAAAGAGTCTAAGAGCCTATTCACACCATGATTTGCAAAGTGGTGCCCCTCACTCTGTGCTTATTGCCCCCTCAGCCAAGGCAAGGCTGTAATTAGACTGTACTGCAGGTAAGGAGGAGAGGTCACAAAGCTACTAAATCCTTATAATTTGAGCAAAAGTAACATCCAAGTGCCCACAGAAGCATAGACTGAATTTTGTGAGCAAACACTGAGAAGCTACAGACAGCTTATGGTACAACACAGTAAGCAACTCGAAGTTGAACTGGACCAAAACTCCCTGCTAATTCATTCTAGTAAAAAACAGAGAACATATTTAGTAGTGGAAAGCAGAACCCGAAGCCACTGGCTGCTGTCAGCAGCAGAAAGGGGTCAAGGCAGGAGGAGAGCAAGGAATGGCAGCAGGGAAAAGGAGGCAGCAACCTCACCAGCAGACAAGTATGAGAAAGGTTGTCTCACTCAACCCCAAAATATTTCCCCTACTTTTCATGCCAGAGCACCATCAAATATAAAACAAAAAAAAAAAGTATAATTTTCATTCTCCCTATGTTCTATGACATGCTGCCCTGTTCCTGGCACTTATTTGCATATTCCTCATCAGAGCTGACTGGGGCATGACACTCTGATGCATCATTAGAAAGGACAAAGTCTACTGAGTATAAAAATGTCACCAGCACAAGACATGTCCCCTCCTCCCTCTTCTTGATCAAATGACAGCAAAACTGGAGCTTTGTCTGTCATCAAATTGGGCCAAGAGAAGGGAAGCTATAGAGACAATCCATTAAATCGTCAGAAGTCACTTGAAAACAACATAACACAGGAAGCGTTAAAAAGGTGCAGTTTTGAGCAAAGACTGGGGAGTGTAGTAGAGGAGTGTAAGACAGATGTGCACGTGTCAGCAATTCAGGTAAGTTACCTGTGGTGGCATTTTCTCACACAGAACCTCCTACCTCTCCCCTCCATGTCGAACTACACACATGTCATCTCCCCTCTTAGCTTGCCCTTCTCTTCCCCTTGGTCGCTTCTCCCACCCCTGCTGAGAGAGGTGCTCGTGGTGTTTACTAATCACACTGCAGCTTCTATTTTCTATCCCTTTTTTACTCCTTCCTTGCAGATCCTTTCAGCTGTTTTTGGCATTTCCTAGTCTCTCCTCTTAGAACACAAGCATGATTCAGTTGTTCCCATTTTAAACCTCCTAACCTTCAACTATATTTTGGTCTTCCATCTCATTTCCTCTCTAATACACTTCTTGCTTACTATTTCTATCCCTCACTTGGCATTTTTCTGAATTTGTTCTAACCAAGATGAATGACAGTCTTCCTCAAATCTGTTCCCACTGCCCTGTCCAATACTTGCATCATGTATGACCATGCTGATGTTCTTGAAATATCATCTTTTATCAGTCCTTCTCCTCTCACTTTTTGAGGTAAATCTTCAACATTATCTTGGGTGGAATTTCCTCAGAGATTCTGGCAAGGCTTCACAAACACGATGACTTTGTTCTTCCTTTTTCCCTCCCATAGCACTTTCCCAGCTGCAAGCTCACAGTTTGTCAGCAGAGAGAGAGGGGAGCTGAGTCAGAGATCCACTCCTCTGCTCTCTGATCCAACAAAAGAAATTTATATGCATTCAGAATTCTTTGGCCAACTTTGACTCTCTTGTCTCAACACTCCGGCATAATTTGTTCAAATCAGCACAGAGTAATTATATTCAAAACAAGGCTCTCAAATGCAGAGAGATAGTATACCAGTAACTTTACAAGAATTAGAAAAATACTAATTAAAAATTGTTGATGGAATAAGCAGTTGTGTGAATCAACACCTGAGTGACAGCAAATTTTCAAAAAAGATTGAATGCTGTTTCCTGCTATGAATAACAGCTTAGTAGGAGGGTGCAAGGAAGGACTATTCTCAACATCTCAGTTCCAGCCTTAACTAGACAAAATTAACCAGTGTCTCAATGTACCATTTTCTGTGCATCATAATATAGAATCATTGAACAAAAACTTCCCTACTTGACTGTAAAGAGTACAACAACTTCAGAAAAAACAATCACCTTAATTTGTGCAGAAAACAAGCGAAGTCTTAAGACTGCTGGCCAGAAAAAAGTGTGTGTTGGTGGCTTTAACTGAAAAAGCACAAATGCATCATGACAGTTAAAAACTGCTCAGGCTATGGAACCTCCTACAATGAGTTCCTCATTCTCACCTAGAACAGAAGTCATCCGTTCTGGGGGATGAAGACACGAAATCACTGGCATCACATCCCTAGCTATGGAATGATGGAATGATAATTTAAAACACAGCTTCTCTGACTCTGCAAAGTAGAGAAAGTTCTCTTTATTAGACATAGATGAAATATAGAGTACTTTTGTTTAGCACTCCTATATAAAGAACAACATGAAAAACATTTTGTGAAGCCATTAAGATCTCCAGTGATGGAAAAACTTTGTAATCCACTTACTGAGCTTATCAGAGAAAAAGGATTACTGAAACTACATCACTAAATGTTCTGGGAAGCACCAAGAACAACTACAAGGTCTGGAAGTGTAGGGTAATATTCTCAAAAAAGTAAGCCGTAACTCTAAATTAATTCATGACAGGGTACTGGCCAGCTAGCACTGGGAAAGTTGTTCTTCAAAGGGCTTTCCAGAGTCCAGGGTATAGGACAAAAAAAACACCCATCTGCTTCTTTTGTACAACAAAACAAAACAGCCATCCCAATTTCTCCGAGAGACAGAATGCAACGTGAGTCTATCAGTGCAAAACATGCACCTTCAGACTCTGATCCATGGACAGATAGCCCTTTGCAATTTTACCTTGGAATATACAGTGTACCTCAGGAATGACACACTGTCAAGAACAAGCCTCTTCCATCATCTCATGGCACCCCTCCTGTAGCTAAAGATGAGCTCAGGGGGGCTCTACTTTAGCTACTTAAAAGCTCACAATAAAAAGGACAATGATAAATAAATAATTTGTTGATTTTTCTTTTCACTTGCTAGTGCTACAACTGGCAATCACTCCAAACTTGGAAACTTTCCTCACTGGGAATAAATCACAATTTCAGAGCAGCTTCCCCACTGCCATAACAGAGCACTGCTTGCATTTCGGGTATCGAATCGGACGGACACTTTCCCAACGGTAACAAAGAGTGAGATCAAGGTGCCATTTACAAAAGTTGATGGCCCCTTTCCAGATAGCTGCTCATCAAAGGAAAAGGAGAGAAGGATTGATCTCTGCTGAGGCAGGAGCCTCACATTCTCTCATCTTCAACAAAGTGCAGCTCAGAACTATGTGCTGAGAAGGACACAAAATCTAGCCAGAAACTGAACACAGCTTAGAGTTTGCAATATTATTCCTACCTTGGTAAACTTCAAAGTAGAGATAGAAGTGTTGGCCCATTTCCCACCTAAGAAAGTAAGCATGTCTCTTTGATTAACAGTACATCTTCATTTTGCTCCAAGATATACCCAAAATACTCCAAGCTTGCTTGCAAATGGTATTATTGTGGAAATAAAAAGCTTTGAGTCGAGTTCAACAATACTCCAGATGTGAAATAAGCTTGGAACTTACGTGAGACAAATACCAAACTACTGACTTAGTTCAGCCACACAACAAAATACCTTGGTATCATTTAGGACACATGTAATTGTTACTCAGATTATATGAGGCACTAAAGATATTTATAACAGTCACTGATTCATTCCATTTCTTTTAGACTCAATGCCTAACAACATGAGAGGCTTGAAAGTGATGCTACCATGAAGATTTTAGACTTCTTTAGGAATTTGCTTTGCTAAAGAGTAGGCTATGTAAGCCCACACGTTCAATAGAAACTCCCACTAGTCAGGCTTGCATGCAAACTCTGCAGTTTATGATTTAAAAGAGCCTGAATAAAGTCTGCAGCTGTCACCCAGACTGCCTTGCTCCATTCATTACTTCATGAGTATTGTAGCCACACACTCAGAATTCATACAAAGAAGCTTTCAAAGGAATTTTTGTCAACTATCCCTTCCTTTCTTTTTCCAACACTAGGACTCCAAGAGAAAGGACTTCTTTGGTGAAAGGACTTGAACCACATCTGCAATACTTCTGCTGAGAGCCCACTCCCGGTTCCCAGTTCAAGAATAAGTTATTTTTAGCTGTCTTCATGGAAGCTGAGCTAGATGCAGCGCATTCCCATTTTCCTCTCCAACTTGATCCTCTGGCAGCTCACTGTAACCTCCTAGAAGTCCCCAGAACATGCTGCCAGTGCAGGGGCAATGTTGCCTTTCTGAGTACAAGTCTCTCAACACAACACTCCAATGACTTTACTGTAAAAAGCTGTGAGGAAGATGCCTCCTCTTGGATTCCTTAAGTTTCTCACTGCTGGGCTGCACACCATTAACTTCAGAAACACAGACCTTCAACATTCCTTAAGATAGCCATAAGCTTACCCAGCATGTAACCATTAGTTCTCTGCCTCACATATATTCCAGAGACAAAATTAATTAATTCAGGAACAGATCAAATAAAACACTTCAGGAAGATAGAAACACATTCTGGTGACTGCAGGAGAAATACCTGGTGCAAAAACCTCTACAGTGATAGTGCAGTATTGTTCCTTACCTGCACAGGGGCTAACCCCCAAAAGGAGCACTTTAGGAGGGTCAAGTGAAAGGTTTCTCCATACACAATTCCTAATGTTATGAGGAGCTCTGAAAACCTGTCTCGTCACCCATGGATCATTCTGTCACGTACCAGAGCAGCAGCTCACATTTTAGAATAGAACAGACTATTTCAATTGGAAAGGACTATGATGACCATCCAACCCAACTGCCTGACCAGTTCAGGGCTGATCAAAAGTTCAAGAATGGTCCAAAGGCCTCTTAAACACTGACAGGCTTGGGAAATGAACCACCTCTCTAGGAAGCCTGTTGCAGTTTTTGATCACCTTCTCAGTAAAGAAATGCTTTCTGGTTTTGACTGAAGTATATAAATGGGGTGCTGCCCCAGAGATTTAAATGTTCTGATCTGCTTGTGCATCTACCAGCTTTAACATGTATTTTCAAAGATACACCTAAAAAAAATCCCTTCCAAATCTGAGAGATTTAAACAGATCATAGAAAACTCAAAAAATTACGAACAGAAGTGCCACAGGGCAGAACAGAGCCATGTCCTCAGCTGCCTGTATAGGGCTTCTAATAGCAAGAGAAAGGCAAGTCAGAAGCACAGCAATACTTCGGTTCGTGAAGAACTGAAACACCTCTCCCCGTGTGCAGAAGCACCACAGGCGTTACACGAAGACGAAGGACTATTTAAAGACCAAAGTTGACTCAGATGCACAATGTTCTGAAAGCAATCTGAGCCCTCTAGTGATGGAGAAAAATAGTGAAGTGGCCACTCCTTCGAGTAAGAAAACATTTCTCATTACACTTAGAGATGAAGAGATAACAGTTTCCCAACTCGTTAAGTATGTTACACCCTTGCATTTTTTCTTCTACTAAATCATAAACTAACAATACAGCTGGGCCATACCTGAATGGTGCAGAGTTTATTACGTACTCTTCACCCTATTTTATTTTAATCTTAGATCTTGTTTCCCTTTTGGGAAGTGTTATGACCCTACTACCACACTAATTATTTAAATTCATTAATAGGTTATGAATAGCTAGCTCTTTTTCAGTGATAATTCCATGTCATTTCCCATGACTGAACAAAACTTTTATGGAAAGAAAAAACAATCTGAAGATGGGAGCTGAACACACAGACTTAAACCATGTTAACACATGGATTAACAACCACTTTCTTCTCATCATGTTTTCCACCTTCTATTACTGACTTTACATTCATATTATTGATCTCAGTCAAAATGAAGTAGAGTGGTTGCATTTTGAATGTTTTTGAGCAAACAAACCTCCCTTCACAAGCTTCTACCCTATACAGCACCTCAGATAATATTAACATGTGGTAAATTCTGGTCTGTAGGAAAGACTCTTGTTTTAGGGTGGCCCAGTCAGCATCCAAGGGCCCAAATCAACCTTGGGAGCCCAGAGACCCCGAGGGGCACTGCTCAACACCCAGCCTGCCCACCCCAAGCCACAGCAAGCTGTGCCTGCCACTCCCAACCACCTGGGCAGCATCCGCATCCCAGTTACTCCTGCAAGGCTCTGGAAGGCCACTCCAAGATGATTTTCCAATGCTTGCTGAGTGGTCTCATTTCTTACAGTAACAATCACACTGGGCTTCTGAGAACCATTTTTAATCCCACATGTATGTTAAGGCCATGATTTTTCCAAAGGTAGGAGAATCCACTGTCTTTAATGCAGAGCCCCACTCACAAATATTCCCTTTCAGAAAACCTGCCCCTTGTAAACAAGCTGCCAGCTGCAGCTCCCTGGTGGAAAACCCCTGCTCCACGTCATGGAAGAGGGTGCTTTGGCACACACCCAGGGCCCCCTCAGTGCCTCCACAATTAGGATTAGCTGAAGGTTTTTCAGCAACTCAGTTTTGGAGTTGAGCACCTACTGCCGAAGGCCCACTTAAGCATTCCTCCTTTTAATTCATCCCAAATGATTAGCAGCACACATTTGAATAAAAGTCAGCAGACTCTCACTGCAGAGAATTCTGAAAATCCCCATGTGAGACCTCAAAAAGAGACAAGATAAAAATATTTGAGATAAGGGGGGAAAAAAAAAAAACTTTAGGCCCAGCAAACTTAGCCAGCAACAACTCAATTAATACAGGAGTAACAATTAAGATTAAATTTAGATATAGAGATGTAGAGCTCCTGGTGATATTTTTAGTTCATTCACAGAATACAAATAAAGTAGGTGTTCCCCAGAATTTTTTAAGAATACAAATATATTGACCCTTTTGCATTATTTGAAGATTAACCTGTCTCAGAAAGGCTTTGGTTAGACACTGGAAAACGTCATTTTGCATTCTTTTTCAAGCACCCCAAACAACATGTGTGTAAACAAACACTCCCGGCTAGTCTTTGGTGGTACTAATAGAAGCCCCCATTAACCACCTGGAAAAAGATAATGATTACCTGTTTAGACTAGACCTCAGTAATTAGCAGCACTGCTAATAAAAACAGTTAAATACTAATCACTAAAAACAAAACCAAAAAAAAAAAAAGAAAAAGCAAACAAAAACGGAGAAAGGTGGCCAGCATGAGGGGGACTCTAAGCTGTGCCTGTTACCACAAAGGAGTGCTGCAACAAAATAGGATGTTAAATTAGTTTCAAGAGACTGCAGTGGTGCATGAAATTATTTCTTATGGCATGCTGCATAGATCCATCCCCTGTGGGAATGCAAACCTCCAACAGAAATGGCCACAGAAAAAGGGCTGTTCCCAGGGCTTGCTCAAATCAAGATGCCTGAAGACACAGGGCATGTGAGTTTCACTAACTGCTTTATTCCTGAAACACCAGTTTAAAATATCAGCAGAGGTTGTTTTAAGTTTAGATCAGCCTCCATGAATAATTGCCTGCATTTCTTTTCTGCAGCACTGAGTGCATGGCTAGATTTCAAATATTATTAGAACTTTAAATCTTTTTCCATATTGCTACTGCACTGATGGGTCAGACAAAACTGTATTTTTTTCCACAGCAATAAAGAAGCAGCAAAACGAAAGCCCATCAAGGAGAGAAGAACTTATTAAACCCACCTCCTACCAGAATTATGGGGTTTTTACATTGTCTTATTAAAGGAAAACTTGCACACTTGCCTTGTTCTGGATGCAAGCTGCTCTCACTGCGTAGGCAACGTGCTTTAGGGAGAAGTGAGCAGCTGCTTACAGCCACAGTCCCTGCTGAGGCTCCTACAGACACCCCCACCAGTGCCTTTGTGCAACAGCCCAGCCACAACACCAGGGCACGCTGTGAGCCCCCGGGGTGAGCACGGCGAGGGGCAGCACAGAGCAGCTCGGCCCAGGGGACACAGGGGTTGCACTCCCCATCCTTCCACAACCTGCAGCCTCACCCACACCCACCTCAGGTCTCTTCTTACTCTCTGCTGTCAGGACTGTAACAACTCCCAAACACAAAGCTGGCAGGGTTTAGAGTGTGGCAGCAGCTCCTCACCCTAAAAACAAGAGTGCAGCTGCAGATATGGCAGTCGACCTGTGCTGGTACCTTTGATGGCACAGGGCTTGGGCTTACGTGCATCTGGATGTCTGTGTGCCAGCCTCTGCTGCTGCCTGCTACAAACACAGCCTGGCCTGTCTGCTGCTCTGAACCCTTCCTGGGCCAACACACACTTCTCTACAGTGTCCAGTATTGTGACTGCCAGGCAGTAACTGATACTATTCTCCTCATTAAAGCCATTTTCAGCAATGTCATGTACTGTCCTTTTCCCTTGCCATTTCCAGATGTGAAAAAGACCTTTTTGACACAGGTAAACAAACATAACATCCCAAATAACCAGACACGAATAGCTACTATTTCTAGGATCAGTTGTCAACATTTAACATGAAATACGACTTCTCAAATAAAGCAGGAAGTTTAAACTTTTCTTCTCACAGATTGGTCTGTGTTGGCAGATAACCCAAAATACCCTTATTTTTTTTCTGATTTTCCAATTCAATGGAAGGTTAAAAGTGCCTGTAGGATAGTTGTTGATCAAATTTAAATCAAAGCAGCAAACAAGAGAGATGGAGAGGAAGGACATCAGGCCCATCACACCAGGAGCTCAAACTTCACATTGTCCCCTTGAGGCCTCACAAATTCTGGCTGGTCCTTAATGACATGTGAAGTACTGATCCCAGCTGCCCTGATGTCACTTCTCTCTGTAGAAATTGTATTTTCTCAGTGAAGCTAAGGCCACTCCAAGGGACAAAATATCCAAATGGGATCTACACAGGTAGAGTAAATTAGATTGAGGGCAGCCCTAAGGCCAAGTTTAAATAGCAGGTGTTTTGATGCCCTATGTTCTTGCATGGCCATGTAGAAGTAGGGCACAGCAGTAGCCTAGAGGATGGGAAGCTGAGGGGGTTCAGTCCAGATGGTCCTCTGGGACAGAAACTTGTTTTAATGGATTAGGAAACAAGCCAAAAGAGCTTTACCACCCGCTCCCAGTGAGTCAGAATTTGTCCAACAGCAAATAGAGCCCAGGGAGAAAGAGACCACAAGTAAAATGAAACACAGGAAAAGCAGAAGGCTCCTTGCAGCACCTCAAACACACATGGAGTGGTCCGAAGTGTGCTGTAAATTTTGGAACACACGTTCAGTCTGATGAAGACTAAGGATTTGGGCCATGTAGCACTGCCTTCCCACATCTACAAGAACTGAGAGCCAAAGGGTGAAATTCAGGATTAAAGTCACCTGTTAACACAGATAAAGCTGATGACTCAAATCATAGGATTGCAAAGCAATGAAATAGAGTCACCAGTTACACTAATCTTTTTACAGCCTCTTATCTGTTTAGAATGATGTATGAAAACACAACAATCTCCAGCATGGCTAGACCTTGGGAGGCCCTTCACCATTACATTTAATTTTAAAGTTTTATAATGCTAATTAATTAACTCATCCAGGTAATTACACTATATTATTATAACCAAGATAAACCTCTTGTTTGCAAAGGAAGGTCTAGGAAGATAGCAGTATTAAGTGACAAGCATGAGAGATTAATTTCTAAAATATTCCTCAATGTCTGACAAACTTTTAGACACTAAGAATGGCTAGGCAGTGACTGAAACTGTGCTCAGCTTGGATATTTGCCAGGTAAAGGCTCCTTGTTATCCAACAGCCCTTTTTCCAAATTTGAACTATATGTGATTCAATTCTCCTTTCAGTGAAGCACAGAAAACTTTTGCTGAGCACAGTTGATTAAATAAGTTTTTGTAAATAGTTTTTGTATTCTGAATACTTTCCCCATATGACGTACAGAAGACTAAGCACGTGCTATCCTGCCAGGGGAGTGGGAAGGAGGCAGGTTGGGGCAAGGGCCAAACCTACCTGCATTTAAACCTACTGCAAAACGTCTAATTCAGTGGAAAGGTTTGGACTAATCACCCTCATATTCCCCACAAAACCAGATGAACACGAAGGATAGAGGCACAAAATGATTTGTATGTCACTACTGCCCCCAGGACCTCAACGCTGTTAATGCTGGATATCCCATGGCACACACCCACAAAGCTCAGGCACTATAGCAGAACAAAACACACTAAATGACTCCACCAGTGACTGTCCCTGAGCTGTCTCAATTTTGGGGTAAAAATTAAACCAACTGTTGAAGTTGTCCAGGCAGATGTAATTCAGAGGACCTGGAATATATTTCATACTTGCTACTGCTAAAGAGGAAACTTCTGAACCTGACACTGGAAAGTAAAGTAAAACCTTTCTAGTGTTACAACAATATTTCAACAAACTTAAAGCCTGGTGCTGTTCTGTGAAGGTAATTATTAACATATTCTTAAATGGAAATTTAACCAAAATTATATACAGCATATAACATTATGCAATATTAATTATTTTTTTCATTACAGCAGGTTGTTCTCTAAGATGTTTAATTTACAGCCTTCTTGACAGCACTGGGAGCAGGCCTAGTCCTCACTGCAGTCTGCAAAAATGGTACTGCTTGCATTAGAAGCAAATACCAAATATAGATTTTACTTGTTTTAAAATACTTGCTTCCAGGCACAGGCAAATCCTCTGTGTCTTACATCGCTCTTTGCAGGGATGGATGACAGCACTTCTCCTTCCATAACTGAGTTTGTATATAAGAACTTAATCCTGGAAGGACTGACTTCACCTCCCAGGTTTTAACCCTGGAAAGAGACTTTTTGCATTTATTTACTTAAAACAAACAACCAAAACCTCAGAAACCAAAACAAGAAACCTGGCAAAATACAATGAGATTAAAATCAATGGAAAATACCTGCTTATACAATTGTTTATACAATAGCTTGTTTATACAGAATTATTTATATAATTCTGTGAAAAACAACTATTACTATTATTCAGAAATATATGTTGAGACAGAAATGCTGAGCAAGTCCATCCAACAGGTAAGCATTGGGATTTGGATAGTCAATAAATAACAGGCTCCATTCAAAAACTCAGTTAGCATCAGCAAAGACCAAGCAAAGCTGCTCGTAATGCTGCTCTACAGGGTGTGATGGATCTCGCAAGAAACCACAGATTTTTGATCTTTGCTACAAGCTCTGTCCTTCTGAGATGACGGTGATAAATTAGTCAAAAGCACAAAGCAGCCAGAGAACTGAAAGATGTGAGATTCTTCAAGAAGCTGTGTCAGAGCTTGTGCCAGCAGCTCTTGCCAAACACAGGCACAATTAACCAAAGTGAATCTGCAGAAGCCTGCAGGGAAAATAAAAAAGAGCAGGGAGATAAGGAGATGGGAAATGGCTCATCAGATCTCATGTTTGAACTATGAAACAGCACAAAATAGGACGGTCATGTAGCAAAGAGGGAAAAGCAAGATTACTGAGCAAAATAGAACATGAGAGGAGATAGTAAGTGGATATAGAAACACTGTAAGGAAAACCAGGTTGGTGAATACACAGGTCTTTTCAAAACCCTGAGGATGTATCACACAGAACATCAGGAAACAAGGCAGTTTGTGATTGCACGCCCAAGAGGAAAGTAAAGCTATAAGAAGGAGATAACTGGTGAAAGGACAACAGCAGATGTTCTCCCTTAAGGACAGTGATGACAGAGTTTGCATGTTCACGGAAAACACTGTTGGGAGTGCTCTGGTTTGGCTGCAGGGGCAGGTTGTGTGTCTGTATCTGTATCTGTTGACAGGCTTACTGAGACTCCCTTTGGTAATCATAGCATGGTATCAAGGAGGGTGGGGGAGACAAACAAAAAGAACTGCTATCTCCATGTCCTTGAGTTATTAGTCCAAAGAGAGAACTTTGCAGAGCTCAATAGTAATTATTTGGCATAAAGAGGAACAGAATCATGCACTAGTAAAAAAAAAAAACAAAAACAAAATAACAACAACAACACCCCACCCGCAGCACTAAACAGCCTTCCGGCCAGCATGACTACAAACTTCTGGAACTGCTGATCTCAGGATTGGCAACACCCAAACACGGACTTAGGGAAGGATATTATTAGAAAGAGTATTATTCAGATTTACCAGAAAGGCACAGCATGAAGCAGGAACAGAAGAAACAGAAGAGCATTGAAAGCATGCAATTTCACAAGCAGGTGCCAGTGATGATGCTCTCATGGCCCTGCCCAGGACCCTCTCTCCTTTCCTTCTGGCACCTATCTTTTAACCCAGCACCTTCCCCATATACTCCAAATGCACAAGAAAGAAATACCATGTGCAGGAGACCCCCACACTGCAATTTGCATTACAAAAGCCAGGATGTTTGTGCACACTTAGCTCTGGGCATCTTCTGCTCCCAAGTGAAAGAGACTCCATTGAGCTCCCATGCCACCATGGCACTGCATGGCCTGCAGGAGCCCTGGGAGGGGGCTGGCTGGACCTGCTGCCTCCAGCTGCTTTGGGGCTCTGCTGCACCTCATGTGAGTGCCCCACATTAGCTACACCCCATGGCCAGCTAAGCTGGTGGAGCAGTGCAGAAGGTCAGAGCCTGTGGCTCAAAAGGTTTCAGTGTTCCTCAAACAAGCCCTGGTGAAATCCTACCCCCACACCGAGGAAAACAGGATTGGCTTTTACATTAAACAGCTGCCTGCGCTTAAAACTCTACCTGTTTATAGTAATGAGACAAATAGTTGACCAAGATGAAAGGGTTAAATTACAAAAGCCAACTAAATACCAATTGTTGGTGCCTTCATTGCTAACCTCCTGTGCTGCTGCCCCTGCTCCTGAGCCTGGGGACCGACCACAGGTCCATGCTCCAAATGCACAAGATGCCAGTGCTATGGCAACGGAATGCAAGATGGGAGCCAAAACTTGCAAGGTTCATAGGGACAGAGCAGGGCTTGACCATCCAGAGAAACAAGGCCTGGAAACTTCTCCAGGGGTGGACTGAGATTAAGTCACAACATAACATCACAAAACACTGACAGACCACAAGCCCATTTGTTCTGAATTTGAGTCAAAGCAGCAGATCCTGAGAAATTCCCTGAGAAAGACCAGGAGTCTTCTGGCTGCAAGTAGCATGCCCCTGATCCTTGTATATCCTGGAAAGTTGAGTAGAAGGCCGTTAATGTTTTCAGCCCAAACCCAGCAATAAAAGCAGCAATAAATAAATAATCCTAGATGAAGAGACAGAGAGCAAAGGGAAATACAAGTGCATCTATGTGGACCTTCCCTTCTGCCCTTCAGTCTCCTTCACTTACAAAGGACAGCATGTTCAAAGCAGTGCTGTTTTATAAAGCAACACTTTCTAGAGAGTCTGCACTAATTGGATCATGTCTCTCCAGAGATTTTCCAACACTGACATAGTGTTAGCATTCCTCTTAACCTTTTAATATCATAAAGTGAGAACAAGCTACAGCTCTAAAGTGAGAGCAAGTAAAATATCCATGAAACTAATGGTTTCATCTAGTGCACCACAATGCACTACCAATACTTCAGTAAGTTTTCCCCTTTCTGGCTAAGAATTCACAACCAAATATCAAGGGCTTCACTGAGAAATAGGACACAAGTGAAGCAGATAAATATGAAGGGAAAGAGGGTGGTAGAGGAAACTTTTAGAGTGAAGCTGACTCTCCTCTGCACAGAGTACCTTGGTCCCCCAGCATCCCTCAGCCAGTTGTGAGTGTGCTCTGCAGGCAGGTCACATCCTCTGTCATCCAGCACAGCTGTGAGATCTCCTCTTGTCCAGAGGCAAACCTTTAGAGCTAATCAGCATTGCCTATCTTGCAGAAATAATGAGAAAGAGTATGCCCCATTCCATCACTGAATGTCATTCTGCAGTACCTTCATTGGTCAATCTTATCTTCAGAATTATACATCAGAGATGGATGTACAGCCTGAGAAATTTTCCATTTTCCTCAAAGAAAAAAAGGCAAAATAGACTGCTCAGCACTGCCTTCTTTTGGAAGCCAGAACTATAAAAACACTACCAGCAACACTGAAGATGATTTGAGGTTACTCTGTATGGTGAGCAACTGCAGTAGAGAACACTTTGTTGGTGTTCTAGGGCCAGCCAGCTTCTCGGTAACCAATAAATTAAAATGTCCTTTCTGACAGCCACTGCACAGGCTTCTCAGCAGGGAAATGTTTGTTTGTTTTAACTGAATTTTTTTCCTGGGCTCACTGGGGAAGGAGAAAGAGAAGGTCTAGCTTTGAATGTACTGTACAGCATGCTGCTAAATATACACTGACTGGTAGAAATACATTAAGGGCAGTGGTCCTCCACTGTTTGCTGTAGGTGTCTTCCAATCTACAAATATTTTGTCACCCTTCTTTCCCAGTGGCCCAGAAAAAGAGAATGTTATTCCAAACCACATTGCTCTATCAAATACAAGCAAGTCTTTCTAGCAGTCAATTTAGCTTGAGAAATCCAGTATTATCTGTGCCTATATATTTCACAGGGACTTTTTAATGTTGGACATATGCTTTGTGTTGAGAAAAAAAAAAAGGCATATAAACAACAACAAAACCCCCTCACCAGTTTGTAATAAAGCTATTACTCATCAATTATGTGCTAGAGCACTACTCCCCAGCAAATTTTCTGAACCAGAGTACAAACACGTCTCTGATTTTTCTTGAGTTTATAGTTATAGAATTACCAGAATGCCTGAAGCAAACAGAAAATAATGCAGCAGCTAAGAAAGCTTTTCTTGATTTAGAAAGGGCCATACAGGCTCTACTGAGCCTTTTTGCAGGGGTCAGGGAAGGTGCACGATGAATGAGCAGAGCCAAGAGCCACAAAGGTGCTTCACCCTGAGCTCCCCTCAGACCCTCTGCTGAACAGGAGCCCCTGAGGCAAAAAGATGAACTTCTGCTCGCTGAAATAGACTTGCAGTGTTTTCAGTAAAATATATTTTAAACAGGCATAAATGAATGTCTTTTTCAGTTTTATATAAGGGGAATCCTTCACATCAAGCCATCAAAACATTGGATTATTCTGTGGAAACTCTACCCTCAGCCTCCCTTCCAGCCAAACTGTCAGTCTCTTTAGGCAGGATTCACCTCATCTAATACAGGCATATGGAAATTTGTTGTCTGTGCATAAGCTTGTCACCTTAGGCTATCTTTCTCTTCAAGAGGGACAAACAGACACCTTCAGAGGGAAATTCACCTCAGACATACCTAAGCTAAAATTTATATATGAACCATATCTTCAGATATGCAACATTTCATAAGTGTATATATATATATTCAGAATATACCAAACAAACAGAAACTAGTTACGGTCAGAGGTGAAAGCAAAGGCACATAGCATTAGAAGGCAACAATGTTCAAGAAGATGGTGGTTTTGAGTTGCATATCTCCTTGAAACTCATACAGCACTTAGGTCAAAATGATTTAACAACACTGCAAGGAGCTTAACCTCCTCAAGCAAAGAGCAGATAGGGAGTGACTCATCATTTAGCACCAGTTTGACTGAGATTATTCTACCGTAAGGTATTAGTTCCTTACCTTTGGAAAACAAACGTATTCATGTTTGGAGTTCACCATCATATTCTGCCTCCCTGTGAAACTTCACTAATAGCAATTCTAAAACAGTATTTCCCTACATGACTGCAAATTGCTTTCATTGCACACTTAAATGATGTGAATTTTCCCTTTATGATGGTTCCTTCAGTTCTCATTCAGAATAAGTAGCATCTGGTGCAGTACTTAGTGGGAAACTGATGTCCTTTTTTAATGTGTACCAGAAGAGAGAGATACACAAAAGCATGAGGAAATGGTGATTAACTTTCTGCTGCCCATAGTCTCCCAGAGCTTAGTCGTATTTCTTTTAATGGTTGTACACTCAAGCAAAGATAACTGTGTATTGTTTATGTGATGACTTTGCCTCCTCTTGAACATGAAAGGAGTGACTTGAAGTTACATTACAACATAAAATGAGAGGAAGAGAACTGATTAATCACTGGAAAGGGAATATGATTCCGGAAAAAAACCCCAAAAACTGTTAAGTGACTCATTGTCACTTGCCATGCCTAGCCAGGAAAAGTTGGCTGTAATAAAACAACTGCTAAATAAGACTTAAAGCCAGAGCAGCCTGAGCAAGCACTGAAGATATATAACAGCTCTGCATGGCTTTTCAGACCAGAAAGAGGCAACAGAGCTGCTGTTGGTCCTCATGAAACTCTAGTCTGGTAAGGGCATGAACTTCCCAGTAGAGATGCCTGGCCTTCAGGTTCTATTCACAATTCAAGCTCTGGCAGCAGGGGCTGTGTGCCCCACCCCAGCAGCTCCACACACAGCTCACACTCAGAGGTCACTGTACAGATGGGGACAGACCACCTTACCAGGTATCTAAAGAAAACACACACCAGAACAGACACACTCACACTTTCAGTCTTATTCAATAAAGCCTGAGACCTCAGACCCCGGGGCTTTTCTCTTAATGATTTCCAAAACATCAATCTCTAAAAGTCTTTCTTGTAGAGAGCAAAGAGTGACTTTATGTCTTCATCAAGAGCAGAAAATGTTTACAGGAATGAACAAATGAGCTCAGGCACCTCACTGATCCAAAATACAGCCAGTATTGCACACCAGAGGCAGAGGATTAGCATCAACATTAGTAGCCAACACTTTGACCAAAGAAGTGACTGTACCAAAGTAACAGTCCTGAAAAGACACCTTTTACCAGCATCTAAGATAACTCAAATATCTTTATGTCACATTCCTGGGGCTACAGAGGAAAAGAGAACATCTAGAAAAGCGAAAACTAATGAAGCCAAAGTTGTACCTGCTGATACTATACCATTTTATCTCAGCCTTCTGCAATCTCATCCAGCTGTAAAGAAAGAATAACTCAAAAATCATGGCTCATTGAATCAGTTACAGAGGAAGGAGGATGAATAGACCCTTCCCCACTCAGTTGTGACTATTTGCAGAGGAAATTGTGCTGAAATAATGGTTTAGCAGATACTCCAGCTGTGCAAGACCCTGCCGTGCCCATCCCATAAAACAGACACCACCAGCATGTAGCTGATCCAGAAAAATCCTTCCCTTGATTCTCCCAACAGCATCTGCTCTCTTTGCCTTTTGTTTTCTAGGCTCAGTCTAACCTCTTGCTTCAGGCTGGCTTGGCCTGCCCACTGAGCAGCCTCCTCTGGAAGTTGCTGTACATGGGGACAAGTCCTGGAGCTCCTCCTCAGGCCCACACTCACAAGACTGGAGGCTCCTGGTTGGGATACATTGTCCCACCGAGCCTTGTCCATCTTCAGCATCTCCCTTCACAATCTTCTGTGGTTAGCACAGAATATGCTCTTCTGAGTGACTACTGTTGTTCCATCCACCTCCTCTATGTGTAACACGCTGTCCCCACAGTGCTTGCTGTTATATGTGCAGTTCAGGATTTGGGTAACTCCTTCCTTTCTCTTCCACTGATTTGTTTTTATTGTTGTCACTTTGTGAATTTCTCCTATAAACTTTTACTTTTACCCACAGTTTAATTTAGGCTTTAAGCTCATAAGTTCAGTTTAAGATAAGCCTTTTTTGATTACTTATGACTTTGTTTACCAGAAGGCCTTCCAATGCTTGCTGATTGAACTCTCCTGTGCCAAGACTATTAAGCACTTCACCTCTGGCTTATCACACGGCTTCAATAGTTGACATCAGACCAAGTGCCAGCTCTCCACTCTGTGTCAATACAGTTCACCTACTCAGCTGACTTCTTTTCTTACCTGGTTGTATGACCTATGTTAAGCATAATTACATAATAGCTAAGAAACAGCAAAGCTCAAGTGGCTTAAATGTCACAATCCCCCAAAAAAAGCTGCTATTTAAAAGCGTTAAAAATGTCAAGTTGGTTAGCCAAGGGCAAAATTTAAAAAGTAAGGCCTTTGAGTAATGTATTGGTTTACAACAGGATCTCTGCCTTTCAAGAGGTCTTCACTCACATACATGCCTTGGCTTAGGAACCTGAGCCCTCCTGGGCAAGGAGAACATTATACTTTGTTCCGAATATTTCATTATTAAATACATGTGAATAATAAAAATGTAGATACAGCACTGCATTTATACTGAATGTGTCATTGGCTCCATATAACACCTCCATGACAATGCTAAAGCATTTCTGTTTCTTCATTAAAATAATTATTCAAAGAAAGACTGTCTTTACTGCTAGCAGAGAACACCTTCATTTAAACTTGAACTGGAAAGAGCAAAATCACATGGACTGTAGCAAAGCAACTGACAGTCTTTTACTGCTGTGGCTTTCGGCACAAGCCTCAATCCATGTGTTTCATCAGGAAAAGAAGGGGGATAGTTTCCCTTCACCAGAATGCCACTTGTTTCATTGCCACATGCAGCAGAAAAGCCACTGGGTTTTATGACACATGTGAGAAACAGACAGATAATTGATGAAAATAGTCTGTTTAATAAATATTCTGCTGCCAAATGGCGTGACTAATGCAGTGCTAGGGAAAAAAACCCCACACTGAGAACATTCAGTTCACACAAAGCCTAGAAAAATCTCTTGAAGTGATCCAAAACTTGGTTTTAGTTCTAGAGGTGCCCTGCTAGAAAAAAAAAGTAACCATTCATACCATCACAGTACTGCAGCACAAAGGGGACAGCACAGCACTGGACATGCTGAGGAGACCATGACAATCTACCAAATGTCAGTTCCTTTGCTGCAATTGGCCTGATCCCACCTCCAAACTAAAGTCAATTCAAAGTAAAGCAAAATACTTGCAGAAAGGGCAGCCTTTCTCCAAGTCATTAAAAGCATGATTACTTCAAGCTCAGAAATCAATCTTCTTAGAATTCTAGAAAAGTATGTTTTGTCATTAGAAAAGTTAAGTCTATCTCCAGCCTCAAGCAGAGAGCCTATCTTTAAAACAGAAATGTCCTATTTCATACTGGGGGAAAAAATTGTTGTTTATTTTCAAAAAACCCTAGAGGAACATGTGATTCATTGGTTGTTTACTTAAGCAAATTTTTAAGCCGCTAGAGATTCATCTATTGCTAATTCAAAAGTTGGCACAATTAATGCAAACATTTGTTCCGAAGTAGTATAGATTAAAGGGGAGGGGGGTGGGGAAGTGGGAAAAAAAAAAAAAATCAAAGGCTCATGAAGCAGCAAATATTTTCTGATAATCTGACACTCAACTGTCTTTATTTTTGAAGTGCTTTTTGCATAACTTTTGAAAGCTAACAGAAATCACCACCTTCCTGTAGGCAGCTGGTTTATGCAGAGGGATCTGAATTGGGAAAATTGTGAGGCAAGAATAAATTATTTTCTAATTTAGAAATAGTTTTATATGTGCACAATAGATTTTTGAATAGCCTGATCAATCACATCATTGCTATGAATAAGGGGACAATCACACGTGGTTTTCAGTTTCAGCCTCTGCAAAGGGTAGGTTTCATCATTGAGTTCAAGGGACTGTGTTTTGGGCCTCTAGAAGTTTAAGGATCTTATCACTATCATATTTTGTCTCCTGGCCTTCACTCAGAGATTCAGAATCACCACAACAACTCCTCTGCTGCCTGTAAGAGACTGCCTGTTTTGCCTGCTAACAAAAATAACTATTTCTGGCTGGGTTACAGCCAGGCCCCATCAAACACGCTGTCACTGGGAAGGGTCCCCCCAGCCCAGACCCACTTTCAGCACTCGAATCAAGATGTGGTGGGTCCGTGACGTGGCCGGGACAGAGCACTGACTGACCCCAGCACAGCCAAGGCTCTCCAGCCTCACACCTGCCACCTGCCCCGGGCCCCACTGCAGTTACAGGGCTCTGCTCCTCCACTGCACAGGCAAAGATGCCAGCTGCCAAAGCAGTCCCGGGTTTGGTGGTGCTTACATGGCCATTCAGGGGAGAAATGGGGTGAGGAAGCCTTCCTCCCAGACCCCAGAGGTGGCTGAGATATTTCAGCTCAGAACTCCTCCCTAGGTCAGGGGACAACCAAACTAAGCAGCCGTTTGCAATTTTTCAAGAAACCTTTTTAAGCTTTTATGAAGCATGGCAAGTCTTCATAAAGACTTGATGAAGACCAACCAAGTTTAAAATAAACACGCCATACAAAAAAAGCGAAGCAAAACAGCAGAGAGCAAGAAGAAAGAGTTCACAAAAAAAGACACATGAGTCAGGAAAGAACCTGAAATAAATTTGGAAGAAGTATAGCTGGCAGTGTTAGATATCAAGAAGCTTTTTCACGAAGTATAGAAGAGGGCTCAGCCAAGGATGAAGAAAGATCATTTCAGAAAGGAATGAGAAATACAGCCACAGAGGATGGTAAAGCAATTCAAGCGTTAAATGAATACTTACATGTTTACAACAGAGATGCCTAAAAATCTGTCAGATGACACTGGCTATATATCTGCTATCATGAAAGAATTCAGAAGCAGTTAAGGAAAAGCATTAAGCTAACTGGAGCAGTGGAAATGAAGGACAAGACCACTGGAGAGCCTCAGCTACGTGACAGCCCAAGCACTCTCAGGCTGAATTCACCCACCCCATCAGTGACCACAGCAAGGTGGCACTTGGGGACAGTGCCTGGTGCTGGCACCACCCTGCCCACAGGAAGGGGAACCCCGACCCCTCCCAAGAACCAACAGCAAAGTTGTATCAGACAATAAATTCAACATACTCCCTTAAAAGAAAAAAAAAAATTAAAATTGGTTTGATGACACAAACAAATACCCAGGTGGGTAAGACTTGTGTTGACCAGAGCAGTACAATTTGAAAAGGGAAAATTCCACACAATTCAGCCTGTTAACAGTTGCAGGGTGTTTCACGTGTGTTCAGGCAGGCAGTGACGCTCCCCTTAAGAGGTTTAACCTCACAGTAATGCTCTTAGTGCCTCCACATTTATTTTCACACTAATGGCTCAAATAACATGATTACGATAGAGAAAATTTTAAAAAAAGTTCAATAAAAAACCAACAAAAATGATTCTCAGCTCCAACAGGCTTCAAAGCTCAGAAGGAAAACTGAGCTAATATGTAGTGAATCACTTAATGAATTTAGCCTCCTCCTGTTTGCTAATTGTTCAACAATGCTTGGCACTTTTCACACATGCTCCTTATTTGGAATTATTTGCAAAATATCTCTTTCAAGTAATTCTGAGATTCCAGATTGCTCATAAGCAGTCCATTGTGATTTAAGGATTTAGACAAACAAATAAATAAATTGGGCTGTTCTGGTTAGCCTAGTGTTGCACAGCATACTTTTCCCTTCCCAGATTGGACAGTCATCAGTCTCAGAACTGGACAGCTCTGTGCCCATGGGCTGAAAGTTCAGTTTTAATGCATTTCTCTAAATGTAAATATAAAATTTGTAATTATTTTTTTCCCCATACATCCTCTAAAAATCATTTAACAGGTAGCTGAGAAAGGACAAATATACAAAGTTTTTTAAAAAACACAAACTATGATTTCCACTTATATCTATTCACATTTTAAATGACTATCTTGGACTGAACAGTTTCTCACAGCACAGCATCCTGAAGGTTGACTACTGAAAATGCAGGTGCTTCATTTTTCTCCTGACCCAAGCAGCCACAGGACTGTTACTGGGAATGCAGCCACCTTGCCTCTGGCTATTACTGCACTGAAGGCTACTGCATTAATAACTTTATAGTCTTCTTTCATGTATGATAATTGATACTTATACAAATAGTATCACAGCAAAGGCAGGAATCCCTGTGGTTCACCTCCAGGTGAAAGCCTCCATCCCAGAAAGCCTCCAAATATTTCAGCATACTATATAAAGCAGAACTGTGTGGAGGCCAAGAGAAGCCCACCAGAAAGCAAAGTGATGACGCTGACCCTTGGTTCCCTGTGAGATTAGAGATTCATCAGTCACACTGAAATCTGCCCTCATCAGCATAACTTTGGCAAGCAATCCTGTTGAACAGGTATCTCTCTTCTTTCCCTTTGCATAGGCTAAAAGATGAAGCAAAAAGAAGGGTGGGGGAGGAGGAAGACGTGAACCAGAAGATGACAACAAGGAAAATGTTTGTTAAACCATGCAGGTTTCAGCCTGAAGCATCCCCAAGTGTTTCACAAAATTACTCCTGAAAAGATCTCTTAGTCTTTGTAGAGAAGGATAAAGGTGTTTCATGTAAACCTCAGATTCACAGGGCAACCAAATATTTGATTTTTCATTGTAAGACATTTATGTATAAGATTCTTTATGTTGTGGATCTAATCACATTTACAGTAGTCCATGGGAAAAACTAACTTGGAATTCCAGGCATGTCTCTACAAACAATATCTGTGGCAGCTCACTCCAACTCATACATTATTTTTATTCCCACAGTGCCCTCTCCTTAGTGCTAAGTTAGATTTATATTTATTTTTTTAAAAAGTAGTATTCCTATTCTGTAATTTCAGCCTTCTTATTTCTGACAGAAAGGAGGCAGAAGGGGTCTGCATTTGCTGAGAATTTAAGCCTCAAGTTAGGCACAATTCTGCTAAATTACAATCTGCTTTGTCAAATATCTAGGCATCCTCAGCTGATCATGTTTTAAATAGGACTGGCTCCTTTTAAACAAATCACTTGAAAGGCTGGTTCAGAGTTATTTAAAGTGGTTGGTATTTTATGACACCATGAATGCTGCACAATGCAACTGCTGAGCTTTAAAAACACAGAAACTAGAAAGTGGGTACAAGAAACTACCATCTGTCCCTCTAAACAATTATCGTCCTGCCATCTGTCTATACACTAGATAATGTTTATGCTGTCGGTAATATTTGATTGAAAAAGCTCTCTCTATGGATACTAAGAAGAGGAAACCATTTTAAGAAAAACAAAAATATATTGCTGATCATTCAAGTTTCTCTTTTCCACCAGAAAACTCACCATTGCACTGTGTTCCACTGTTGGACAAGACACAAAGGGTACAGTGCAATGATATTGGTCCCTTTACTACTGAGGAGCTACTTCTCTGCCATTATTCTATTATTTGTGAAGTCCTTATGATATTTAATATAAAAGGCACATGAAAAGCCTAAAACCAAATTCAAACCAGGAATAGGATGAGGAAAAGCATCTTTGAAATTTGCTTTGGACTTCTCTTCCCCACTTTTGTTTTCCTTCCTCCCAGAGCATCCACCCAGCAGATGATGAGTTTAAGCCCATCAGAGAACTGGGTGGCTGCAGTCCTGCCTTATCCAAACAGAAAAGGGATTTAGATTCCAACACAGGATGGACAGAAAGCAGGAGATCCCTTGCAGATCCATAAACTACTGATGCTCCTGCCCCCCCGTGTTTCAGCTAGTCTGGAAGGGCAGTTACATGGATATTGCTGCCAAAACAACTTCATGAAAGACACCCTCAAGAATTGTGTCTTGCCAGATCATCAGTTCCTCCCAAAACTTCAGGCTTTGCCCTGTAGGTTGCAAACTTTGAGATGGAGGGCTGTGTAGAAACACCTGCTGGGTGTTACATACACAACAAAGCCTCTGATATAATCTTGAATTTGAGCATGTCAAGAGTTACCCGTTGATCAGGTCATTAGTATCTTTAATTATGCTGATTATTGCTACAGTACACTTACAAGGCCCACCCCTGTAACCTGGATCACCCAAGACCTTTCACTAAGACTCTAAAACATAATGAAGGGCTACATTTGTTTTCAGGCTGTTGCAATTCCTTCATATCTGGCTCCTGTAGAGCCAAATGAGTGCAGCAGCAGCCACAATAACTGAACCAGCATCTGTTTAGAGTCTAAGCAAAGTGATAATGAGATTTGTAAAATCTGCTGAGTGTTTTATTAAAAATATCAGCCACACTTCTTGTTGGGGAGGAAGGAAAGATACAGGATTACAGGTTTAATGAAGAGGTTGACACACTGGTTTTTCCCATTCCATAAAAATTAAGTCCTGTAAATTGGGGGAGGGGGGGAAGAATAGTTTCATGATGTAATTCTAATCCTTTATGACATAAACAACTAACCAAAAGATTTCAGTCCAATTTGGCAACCTCTAACCAGTAAAGGTCCAGTGACAGACCAACCACCTTTGAAGTCAAGGACAGATGAAATGCGGGGACAGCTGCAGGTATGGGAGCAGAGGTTTGACCTGAACTTCTTTTGGGGGGCTATGCATTTGGGTGGGGGTGGCAGTGTTTGTTTTCATTACACTTCATGTTTCATGCAAAAATTTAAGACAATTAATATTACTTTAACAGATTAGGGGAAAAAAAATTCCAAAATACTCTTCATGCTGAGGATGGGGAAAGGTAACAATGCATTAAAAGGCACAAATGTTCATTTCTCCTGCAGCAGCAGCACCCACCTTATGGTGAAGGAGCCCAGGCAGCTTATGTGAAGTTTGCTCTGGAACACACAGAAAGCCCTCCGTTAGAAAACACATAGTTATTAGTGAAAAGCTGAACAAGCACAGCTGTATTTCTGAATGGGCTGCAGTATAGCAGATATTCCCTGGAATCTTATGACTAAATCACAAAATTTGTCCTAACCTAGAAATGCAGAAGACATGAATGTAGACTTAATGCTCAGGGAGGGGAAGAGAAGAAAAGAAGAGGAGACAGCATAAGAAGGGCACATAGCAGCTGCATTTCCTGAGGCATGTATTTTATTCATAAGTGTAAGCTGGTGAATAATTCACATGCAGCAGCATGTAGCAGAAGCCAGTTAAAGAACCCTACTGGGGTCATTCCTGGACTTGGCTTTGGCAGTTGTTGCACTGAGTTACTCCAACTCTGTCTTTTTGCAAACATTTTTCCAGTGGAACTCAAAGCAGAGAGCTCAGCTATTTTTATTTCAGATCTGCAGTGATGATACTCTCTGGGAGAGTTACTGGGGAAAAATAATTCAGTGTAGCAAAGAAACCTCATCCAACAGTTTTCAACCAAATGTCTTGAAAAACCACATTTTATCAGAAAGACATTCACCAGCAGGTTCCAACTGCTTTGCTCTCATGGAGCTGAGAACTGACCAAGCAAGCCAACAAAACTGCTGGAGCCAACCAGTGAGCCTGAACAAATGGGTCTAATCTGCACCCTCGTGCTGAACTGACCTGGAGAAAACCACACACTTATTTGAAGTTGGGTGAAGAGGCTCAATCTCTAGAGCTCTCTGTGGATCAGAGCAAGAGAAGATCCGTACCTTAACCAAGATGCTGCACAGCAGGTTCCCCTCTCCAAAGGCATGAAGGTCTATCACAGAGCTCAGCAGAGGCATTGACTCTCAGGTACAAGCCTTTGCAGTACAACAAGCACCAATGCCTGAACTTGCCAAAAGTTTTCAGGGACAAAACGGGATTATAACACACAAAGAACGTGGTGGTAGTGCCTCTGTGACATACTTAAGCAGCAGGGCTGGGGGAGAAACTGCACAACTGCAGATGAAGAGAGGAATGAGAATATGTGAGAGGAACAGCTCTGCAGGCACCCAGGTCAGTGAAGAACAGGGGGAGGAGGTATGCCAGGTGCTGTAGAAACCTAGAAAATAAGGGGGCTAATGTGTGTGTCTCAAACACTGATAAGCTGGATGGCTGTGGAGCCATCCAAGGATTGTCGGCAATAACACGGTGTGAGAAAAAAACAGGATGTGGCTGGGAAAAGGGGCCATATGGAGGTAGGGCAGCCTTTTCCTGGGCCAAACATCCTTGTTCTGGGTCCTGAATATTAGCACAACACAGCACAGGAATGAAGTTGAGAAACAGGCATGGACTGCTGACCAAAGGCCAACCCAGTAGGGGGAGGAATCAAGACCACCAAAGACTCCTGAAGCCCTCCAACTGATTTCTAGAAAGGTCTAGAACAAACTGTGCATGATAACTAATTTGTATAGAAAGTAATGAACTTATCTCTAGGGAGGGGAAAACTTACCCATAAAAGGGTACTCCCACAAATCCTGAGTGCACATCCCCAGGACACCCTTATCAGCTGGATGGCTGCTGGAGCTGCAGCTGGTGGTCTTTATTTCTTCCTCTCTTTCTAATTGTTCTCTCTGTTGTCTTTCACCCTGATCAAGGTGAAAAGGTTTAATCTCAAGGTAAAAGACCTTAGGTTTGGACAGAGACCCAGGAAAGGTCCCTTCAGAGCTTGCTTTTCTCACATGTTGAAAAACAACAGCATTTATTATTACTGCCAAAGGCAAAGTCCTATAAGAGTATCCAGGGTCAATACTCAGTGTCAAGGTGGTACTTCAATTAAGAGATTCCACAGGGACTAAAGTTGAGTAGAGTAACCGCCTGGATTCTCAGAAGCCACAAAAAGAGAAAATACAGTTCTGCAAACAGATGTGCACACACACAGCTCACACCAGGCAGCCCTTTCCTGGGCATGTTAAACAACTCTTTTCTAAGCAATGCTTGGAGAGGAAGTTTGGGCATACAACCCCAGCAGTGCCTCTATCCAATGCTGCAATGAGCCAAGAGCCTTTGTCTGATGAGATGATTTTGACAACTTCTGTAGAAGTGCTGCATTACGAAACCCAACGAGAAGTTGCAGGACTAGGGCAGCAGTCAGACTGGTATCACACAACTCCCAGGTTAGAAACAGCTGAGAACTGACAAAAGCCATGACTCAAGCTGGAGTGTCTCTTGGAACGCTGTTTTCCAAAACATACAGAGATCAGACTCAGTTACAACCCCACCATGGCAACCAGTGACTGCCCCACAGTGTGGGACTTCAGGCACATGAGGCCCCGCTGAGCCCCCCGCTGAGCCCCCCACAGCCAGTGGCAGCTACACCTGAAGCAGCTCCCAGCCTCACCTGGCACACTGTGCTTGCCTTCAAACTTTACTGAAACCTCTATTGCATCTAACCACAAGCAAGTTCAAACCCTAGACTATACTAAGATAATGAAGTACAAATTATTCTATGTTTAAAATACAGGGGAAGATTCAAGTGTTAAAATGAGGACGAAGAACACTTGTAGATAGCTCAGTTTAAGCTTTTTTTTTCATCACTAAACGCAAATTAATCACGCCGGACACTTTCTGATAAGAACAGCAAATCATATCTTAGTTCAACTGAAACACTTTCTCTATATTGTGAGTATTAATTCACTAGTTCATTTCTGATATTTACCCTTTAGGCCACAACCTATCAATTTCTTCTTCACTGAGACTCTAAGGCAATAAAAGAAAGAAGGATTTATGCAAATGAACTCTGTCCGATCTCATATCACAGCCCAGTTCTCCAAGTTCCAAATTCACACACCTTCCTTACACATGGCACTTATCTCACCACACCACAAGGAAGCACACAGTGTGGTGGATAAACTTTTATAAGAAGATTATAAAATCTTAACATTTTGTCTTAGTGAAAATAACAGTGAAAATTGCTGCAAAGGTCCAGTGAGCAGAGCATTGCTCTTTCCATCACTCTGGAACTGAGACAGACTTCCTAGTTCCCTGACCCTTCTCACAGCCCCAGATTCCCTTCATACTCATGCCTCTAATTCTTCTTGAGTGGAAAACTAATCAAGACAAGAAAAGGGCAGCTTGATAACAGAAAGGGATTAGACCAAGCTAATAGCACAACTAGAGAGCAAGATAAAACCAGGCCCTCTGGTATGGAAACAGGAAGGGAAAAGAGATAAAGAATGTTCTTCATCTGATCCTTGTCTTTAGACACATTATTTTGAAAATCTCTTGGAAATGAAAGGAGGCTCAGGAATAATGACAACAGCTGTAGGAATGCAGGTCTGTAGAGCCCGAGACAGCAGGCCCCATACCACAGCACAGGTGAAAATCCCAATGTTGCACTGACAGAAAGAGCTAGAGGTTTTTATTTCAGTTTAGATCACTGCCAGCAGGAGATTCACTCTACCTAGGAACCCTCACTAGAACCCCTCCCTGGCCAGGGAAATCAGCTCCCAGCATTCATGAGTACAAAAACCAGTTCCTAGAATGGTTTGTGAGGACCCCTAAGTAAAGCAGTAATGAGGCTCCTGGTTCCAGCCTGTCCCTGTGTGGGCTGAGGTCAGCCAGCAGCTTGGGGGAAGCACTTAGTTTCCCCATAAGGGTCATCTTTACCATCTCTCCTGCCCAGCAAGCAGTAGGGAGAGCTCACTGAGGTCTTCTGTGCACTTCTATAGGTACAGATTTCAGTAATGGATCTGTAGAACACCTTGCATCCCCTAGATAACCATCTAGACTCCAAAATATTCCACCTGTGCAATTCACTCACAAATGAAAGCAGAAGGGGGACTGGGACAAGTACCAGAAATTTTCCCCTCCCTCTCCTTCGTCACACCATGCTAATTATGCAATTCAGATAAGCAAAGGATTTTATAATGTTATAACAGGAGGGATTTAAAGTCCTTTTTTTTTTATTCCAGTCTCTCACAGAAGTAGAAAATGAGAAATCAAAAAGCCAAAGTTATTTTAAGAATTCAGAAGTTATTGCTCTCTACTGCCCAGTACAATGAACTATTCTCATTTCATGTCAGTTGTTAATAAGACTTTAACATAATATAGCAACTCAGCATGATTAAAAATACACCATAAAGAACATTCACCTCTAAAAATAGTTATTAAAAAAAATTGGACAAAGTCAATCTGAAAATAGAGAGAAAGGAAGAGAAGGAAAATAGATAAAGTAGGGCAAATCATACTGGATGCCAGGAATGAGTACATTGTTTCAAGTTCATAAAATATTTTTAAATAAATGTATAACCAAAGTGTGCAATTGCATATTAATCCAGTCAGAGTACTCACACCCAGTCACTTATTTTAAACCATAAATAGCAGAGGTTCCAGCTCTCTCTTTAGAGATCCTCACAAGAGGTTCAGTCATGCAAGATAGTGAGAACTGTGGCATAACAAATAAAGACTGTGTGTCCATTAAAGATATGAGTAGCCTTGTCCTCTGATTTTAGCCTTTCAACTTCACCAAAAAAAAACAAACCCTCCCTGCAGCTTTATTCAGATAACTCAAACCAGCTCTGAACTTGCACCATGAAAGATAATTTGATTAAAAGAAAACCCAAGTCCATTTTTCCTGAAGTTAAGCAGACACCCAAGTGCTCTCCTGGTTCGGTGCCAGAGCACCCAGCACTTGGAATGTTCACACACAGTATAAATGCACTATTTCCTCTCTTACTTGTGATTGCTCCCAGCGCATGCAGCTAAAATGCAGTGCAAATATTCCATGCAAATAGGAGAGGGATGATATACTACTCAAGTTTAAATTTAGCTCCTTGCTGGCCCAAGAAACTAACACCTTGTTTGAGAAAATCAAGTGTTAAAAACCATTTCTAAGAAATTGATTCCCCTTTTCTCCACAGCAGAGATGCTGCTGATTTTAACTGATAACAGATAACATCACAGACTAGTACAAGATTTTCTCCAAGTTCTACCAGCAAACACAAATGAGAGACATTTTGCTGTTTCATGGGTTTGTTCAGCACCTCCTTCTCGTGGTACTTCACACAACCAGATTTATGCTGACCAGGGAATGCAAATCCAGTTTCACAATGTCCCTAGAATTCCATGATAATTGTATCCTATGATAATAGATTCCGATGAATCTGTAGAGGTCTATAAGGCATTACTGGTTTAAAGCATCATAGGGAATAAAGCCATAAGACTTCTAATAATCAAAATAAGGTTCAAGGAAAGGAAGACTAGTATAAGCTGTGCTGATACACTGGTAGTTGCTGAGATGTGCTATTGATAACAGTAAAGAAGACCAAAGAAACCCCGGCCCCCAAAAAAGAAAATATTAAAAAATAATAAAAAAAAAATTAACAGCAAAGCCAGAAACAGGGCCTGAAGGAAAAGCTGGAAGCACACAAGTGATCGCTGCGGAGAGCAGGCATGATTTTCCTTCACTTTAAAGCAGAGGTGGGTATTCTCTGTATTGTCCAAAGTATGAGGGGCTGGGGAGTGGGTGTTGCCAATTTAAATACACAGCTAAAATAGACAACTAAAAGTATACAGAAATATCTGAAAGCACATCACACCTGATGGCCAGAGAGTGAATCTGGGTTTAAGACTATTCCATTCTAAGATTTCAGAGTAAATACTGGAACATACACTTCTTCAGGAAACATCTGTACAAATTCCAAAACTATTAAGAAAATCCTTTTTTTCTATTATTCTTTGGAATTCATGTACCAAAAGACACAGTATAAAATCTATCTGGACTCATCCTGTCTTAAAAAAAAACCTTATTCAACTTACAGCTGTGAACATTTCCATTAAATGTATATTTCTTTTATGGTTCCCTTCCTGAAAGCAAGCCACTTGAATCTCAAGTTTGAAGATTTTTTGGTTCATAGTGATTAAAACCAGCAAGAACAGTGAAAGTGTTTGAATGCCAAGTTTGTGCAATTTTCTTTCAAAATCCTTAGGTGTCCAGGTCAGAGGGATTTAATTTTCACCAATGCCAAACAGCCCCTTAGACTCTTCCTCTGCGACACAGCTTAGCTCTGCTGGGGGACAGAGGAGCCGAGAAGAGGAGAGTCCAAATTCTTCCAGTGCAGACCCCTCAATACACATTCAGTGATTCCCTCCTACAGGCAACTGTTTCAGGTACATAATGAAATTAAAAAAGAAGAAACGTTTTGGACAGCTCCAGTGAGAGTCTAACCCCTGTAATGTTGCCAGTGTGAGACCACGTGCCCTCTGAAGAGCCGAGTGAGCATTTCAATAACTTGCCTACCTAGAGCATTAAAAATTACTCTTATGTGATACAGGAACACATTCAACTTGACCCACAAACATCCATTGGCTGTGATGGACAAAGTGTGCAACAGAAAAAGCAGCCCAAACAGTACACATTGTCCCCCCTATTTATTTTAGCATCCAAATGAAAGGTTAAGCTTTGGAATGATTTTATTAAATCTTGTAAACACTACTTTCACCTCAATAGCATAAAACTCATTTTCTCTTCACTACTGATATGGATCTATTGAGGCTATTGAGTGGATTGAAGTCCAGCCATATAGACTGAACTAACAGCATTGGTGCAGATGCTGATAGCTCTGGCAACATCTTGTGGCCTTTGCAGAGAGAAATAGTCTGGACTTAGGTCAGTGAGTATGTTACTATTTGAGGAACTATCTTAAAAGGACATATGTCAGTAGAAAATTGAACAGTGTCTAGCTGGGTGAATTTCTTGAATAAAATGACCTAGTTACAGTATTTATAATCTGTGCACTGTGACTTGATCCAAAGCCCATTCAAAGTCATCAGAAAGGTACTCATTGAGCTGAGCAGATTTCAGATCAGGTATTAATTGGTATAGTAAGCTTGATTTTTCTCCCAGGCCAACAAACAGTAAATATGCATCTCTGCCATTACTCTAATCTTTGCTTAAAAACAGAATCCAGCTGCTTCAACATCAGAGCCTGGAAACAGATTTGTTCATTTCTGTGTGTAATGTGGCAGATATTTGCATCTTCACAATTACAAGCTAGCAGAATTGTCACAAAAATAGGGAGGTTAATTAAGATACCTTCATATTAGATCCTTGAGAAAATGTGTTTGGTTTACATGATGCCTCTCAGGGTTTAGACATTAACAGAGTGGGTAGGTAAGGTGATTAAGCAATTACCAAAGGTATCAAAAGGTTAGTGGATGAAACAATGCCATGTTACCAGCAACTACCTAAAATACTTGACCTTTCAGGAGACCTCTGATAAGGACAGTGTTCACCGAGTGAGCCAGATGAGATCAGTCCACCATCACGGCCACACACAGGCTGCATAGATTTGCTGGTCAATGGATGGTCCAACTAGCACAGCAAGAAAGAACCCAGGAATGGCTTCTCTCCTGCAGCACAAAGTCCCTGCACTGATAGAGTCAGGCTGGCACAGTGTAAAGAGAAAAGCAGCTTAGTGTAGCAAGCAGAAAAAGACACAAGAAAAAGAAAGGAAAGGAAGAAAAAACGCCTCCTGCTTTACCTGTGGAGCTGCAGGGTTATCCACTGCCCTTCATCTCTTCCAGATCACCAGCCTATTCCACCACAGACACAATCCCAGTCAGCATGGTGTCAGCAAAAATAAATAGAAAAGCCTGTTCTGCAACCAACCTTTAACATGATGATTAACTGCTGTAATTACAAACACCATCTTTAGCAAGAGGGTTGGTTTTTTAAAATAAATTACTGGAACTTCTCATTGCACTTGGTAACAGTCCCCTCATGTGGGTCAAAAAGCCCCAGGAGAAGCAGACACCCTGCCATGTTTGCTTACACAGGGACAGAGCCCTTGCTCACAGGAGCAGTCATGTGAAAGCAAAGTTAATGCCTGCTTTCAGATCAATAAAGGCATCACTTAAGAAGAATTCAGAGTTCAGGAGGGAGTAAGTTCAAGTTACTGATATGAAAGACAAAACTAACATGAGGTGAAAGATATAAGTATGTGTTTATATTTCCCCCAACTTTTATTTCATCACTTTCTTATAATATGGGACATTTCAGGACCCTCTGCACAGAAAGGAAACATTTTCCTCTAAAGACTGTTTGCACTTTCAAGGATGTAAGTATATCTATGTGCACAAACATAATATTCTTACCTCTCAGCAAAAGCTACAACTGAAGCAGGTATAAGAGAAAAAGTGAGATCTTGGCTATCAGCATTGTTCCTCTAATCGAGAGTTTCATATCCACCCCCATCCCCCAATACAACAGTAGAAAGAAGTTTCTATTTATTTTTTTAATGCAGGCTTACATGCCCTCTGGCTATTGGAATACAAACACAAAAGCAGATGCAGTGTTAATTTAATTCTGTAGCAAGTTTTCAGTGGTGCAGGAGCAACATCAAAGACAGTCTAAGAATATCAAATTAAAGCCATCCATCATTCTTCTTGCACCACATTGTCCAAAAGGCTTAACCAATATCAATGAGGATTTGACTGTCACCAGCAAGTGGAAGCATTAGTACCGTAGGCCTAAAATTAGACTAGATTTGAGTAAATTGAATGATTATTAGAGAGGGGACATTAACACAAGCTTCAGTCCAGCAAATTCAAAGCCTGTAATCAATCTTCACCAGGTAATCAACACCCATTTGTCACTGAAAATATTGATGCTTTGTTAGATTACAGGAGAATACCAAAAAGCTCCTAACTTCATTAACATGAAAGTACTAAGCAGACTGAGTCTAATCCAGGATAGCAGCTACCCTGGCTACATACCTGGTCTGTCATTTGATCTGCAAGCCTCAGCTTCCCCCAGTGTCTAATGTGTGATATGATACTGGTGACCCTTCATGTCAGAGACCTAGCCCATCAACACACTGTGTGTTAACCCCATCATGTAAGGGGGTACCTCAGTATTTTCTACAAACCCCCTGCTAGTTTCACAGCCTGTGAGTGAACAAAGTCAAGACAGGCTTCAGAACACCCCGTGCAACAGCCTGACCTGCTGTCACAAGTGTGGAGCAGGACCCCGTGCCAAGGGATGGCACTGGAAACAGGAGCTGACTGCTCCAGAGTCAAGGATATCCTGGGCACAGCCAAGGGGGAGAACAAAATGTTGTTACAAAAAGCGGGGAGAAAAGAAAAGAATGGATCATCAACTACTCTCCTGGGCTGCCCATGGCCCAGTGCTGGCCCTGGGGCTGCAGGGGCCCCTCTGGGAGAGCTGAGGGGTGTCCCCTCTGGACAGGACTGGTTCCAGCTGTACGCAGACTGGGGGGGCTTCAGCCACAGTGTATTTAATACAGGGCAAAATGCTGCTGGTCACCGAGGCAGAAAGAGTGAGGAAAGCCCTGAGCACCAAGGGCTGGGCAGGAGGAGGGGGGAGTTTCAACTCCACCTTTAACTCACAATAAATTTATTTAATTTGCCCCAAGTCAGGTCTGTTTTGCCCATGGCAATAATTGATAAGCAATCTCCTTGCCTTTATCTCAAACTACAAGCTTTTTCCTTTGATTTTGTCTCCTACCCTGCTGGGGTGGGGTCAAGTGTTGGGTGTCAGCTGGGTGAGTGTCTGGCAGCTGTACACGGTCAGCCAACCAGCACTACCTTGGAAAAATCTTTTGCCTGAGATGTAGAACTTGAAAGCAAGAGAGAAGTAGGATGGAAGGAAGCACATTCTCATTACTCGCCATTATACAGAGAGGGACTTCAGACCTATTTCAAAAGGTTTGATAAAATGAAATTACAGCTCCAGAAACAATGTAAAATCACTCATACAACTAGGATGTTTAAAAACAAACAAACAAACCCCCACAAAACCAGACAAACACCAATACAGAAAATGGGCAGAAATTCATACTGAATTCTTCAACCTTTGGCACTGGAAAAGGTAAGATACCAAGTATTTATCAAACCTTAAAGTGTCTGGGAATACAGTACACATAACCAAGGCAAAGCAAACAGCTATCACAATTTAAAGTTCAATTTAAATTTCACTTACATTTGGCTGAGCTACACCATTGCACAAATCACAATTGTCACAGTGGCTGCAAAAGCAACGTTTCATCAGATAAGCCTACCATCTTCAAAAGAAAGAAGAGGGATTACAAAAATCAATTTTCCACTCATTAAAGAAAGAGTAAGGATCACTAAAAATCTCTATAACTACCATAGTGCTTTTGGTAATTTATACAACAATTTCTCAGTTTTTCACGGTGGACTGTCACATATAAGACAGTGTGCAAATGAAGAACATAAAAATAATTCAAGCAATGCTTCTGAGAACAAAACTGTTGCAGAAAAAAAAAGATCCCACAACATTTCTTGGAAAGAAATGTGAAAATTCAGACAAAAAAACCATAGGTGGTTGCTACAGAAACAGCCAGAGTGTATCACAGTATCATCCACAGTTATTCATACAGATCACTTAACTAAGACAGCAAATTAAGTAGACCTCCTTCTCCCCAAGAGAACAAAAATAATACATTGCAGTAAAACAAAATGTTTGTGTACTGCCAACAATACATTAGTTCCTCTTTTAAATGAGAAAACAATTATAGACTTGGCTGAGAAGTAAACTTTTTCCCCCTCTGTGGTTCCTAATACTTCAAATCCTGGAAACATTGATATGATTTTCATAAATGTTTGTCAGTAGACAGCTGAAAAACTGTAAAGCTCTTTTAGAAATATTTGAAACATAAAAATGCAGCTAAATGAAATGATTTAAACTTTTGAAAATATCAGTTACAAGCCATAATTCCAATAGCATTTTTCAGAGACATCTCTTTAACTGCAAATAAACACAAAATCAGTATGAACAGTTACTTCAAACCACTCAGTTCATATTCTTGATGGTGTAATGAATTGTGATACAGGTAAATCACCAGTTGGGAAGATGAGAAACATTTTCAGTCATTTTTCCTTAGAGAACTCACTTCATTTGATCAGTCTTGAATGCATAAAGAGTTGAGGCATTTCCCCAAAGGGTGATTATTTCTTCATCCTACTATCCTTACTTCTATATCCTACAGTTAAAAAGCCGCAAGATTTTCTGAGTGATAAGAATTATTTTTGAACAAACACTGCAAAGAAGGGGCTACGGAGAGAATTTTTCTGTGATTATTTAGATTACAGCGATTACTTTTATTTTCTTTCATAATATCATTCAGTGACCTTCTTCTAATGAAATACAAAGTGTTGACTTCCCAGAAGCTGTAAGCAATCCTGGAGAGCTGCAGCTTGAAACAATCACAGGAGGATCATTTGCACGAGGATTATTGTGCAGAACCACAACTGTGCTCCCAAAGTCTTACACTGGCATACAGTCACATGCCCCACCTTCAAACTCCAGCTCTCAGCCTTAGAACATACAGAATTTAGACATATGGAACTTAAAATTTTTAGTCTATGTTAAATGCTGGAAAAACTTTTCCTTTGTATACTGATTTGATTCTTTAAGGAAGAATTTTGACCATAATTCATTTCAGTTGTACCTACACAGAACTATGTGAGTTGATTGAAAAAGCAAAGACAAAGTCATACAAATAATAAATAGTAAGTTTAAATTTACTGCAGTGGAACACAAAGGTACACACAAGATAAACATGTACGATATGCTGATGGGAAGTAATGAGGAGATCTCATTGCTCTCTACAGCTACCTGAAAGGAGGCTGCAGCAAAGTGGGGGTTGGTCTCTTTTCCCATGCAGGAAGTGCTAAGACAAGAGGAAATGGCCTCAAGTTCCACCAGGGAAGGTTATTTTGATACTAGAAAAAAATTTCTTCATTGGAACAGGCTGCCCAGGGAAGTGGTGCAATCACCATCCCTGGAGGCACTTAAAGCAGTGTAGATGCTTTTAATTAATATTAACGGCTGGACTTGATGATCTTAGAGGTATTTTCCAACCTAAATGATTCTGTGATCAAATTTCCCTAAAGCACCCCTCAAAATATGATACTGTCCCTTACTTTTAATGTGGTTGAGCCTTTCCCCAAGAAAAATTATCAACTACGGGATAATACTTCAAATTCAGTGGAAATAAGATTTATGCCCAGTACAAATCTAATACTGGTCTTTGTGGTCAGTATTCATAATATTGACAGTAATTGACCCATAAAAGGCTACAGGCTTTTCAATGTCACATTAAAGCTGGGTCACAATCTGACACAGGGCATGAAAGAAACCCAAATGACAGTCTAACATATTTAAACAGTACCAGACATTGAATGCCTATTCTTTTTCTTACCCTCTCTTTGCCTTCATCCAAAGATTACAGTCCTTTGCAAGGCTCAGGCAGCAACAGAACAGAGGGGAGAACCCTTCCTTAGCTCTGATATTCCAACAGAAAAAATTAAATGGACAAATGCCTGCAGTGGACAGAATCAGCAAGCTCTTAGAGCTACTTTGAACATGTATGTTTAACTGGACATCAGGGAATTCATTTGGCACAAACCTTGGCTAGGGCTCGAACTGTATTCACAGCCTCTGGCCAGAGGGTCTTGCTGTACCAAATGAGAAGCGCCCCAAAGCCTTCTCAGGAGCTGTCACTCGCCTTGCTCCACTATTGGATGGAGGGCACGGAGCAGATGGGAGCAGGTGTACTGATATTTCATCTTCCTGCAGCAACATATTTTCCTCAAGGACTCCCCTATTGTGTTTCCCTTGACCCTCAGGCCCTGTGCTCACTTTCTAAGCTTTCCAGCCCAGCCTATCATCCTGGCTTGCAGGAACAGCCAGCACATAAAAACAGTCTCTGTCCCTGGTTCTCTGAGCAGGCTGATACTGAGGAGGGACAAGGGTAAAGGATGTTCAGAGCTTTATTATAAAGGAGATAAGAGACCAGTATACAAAGAACAAAAAACAACTCACAGTGGAACCTTTATCACCTGTTAATCATCCCTCTGAGATGTAACAAAGCAGAAACCGTAGTTCTCTTAATGTTTTCAAAATGTGATTATTTGTGGGAAACACCATTACCTGAAATTGCTTAATATGTATTTTATTTCCCAAGATTCCAGAGAAAGTAATGATAATGCATTTATACTAATAGGAAAGAAAATAAAAAACAAAAAATAAATAAATTTAAAAAAAAAAAATAAAATGGTTAGCTATGAGGACCAGAAAGATGTGCCCAAACAACACTTGACAATGAACAGCATGGTTCTGAAAGCAAACCCTATATTGAATACACCTCACTGTGTGTGAGCATTAATTATTTTCAGAGGTGAAGTGATTCCCATTCAAGCACAGCAAGACCTTTTTCCCCAAGAGTAGAGAGTAGGTGATACCTGATACAAGAATTTGAAAGATTTGCTCAGAATTATGATCTCTGGCTCTGGGGATTAGCTCATTCTATCCACCAGTGCAGCTAGATAATTCTGCTGTTAAAAAAGGGTATGCCACTTCTGCTGAGGATTTACATGTTCATCTGAATGATGTTAGAGTCTGGTGTATCTGTTCTTCTCTTTATAGTATTCTTGTTAGATTTAGCACCAATGACCAATACAAAAAGTATTACTAAATATTTCACTTAAAAAACCAGTGATATACAGTAACTACTATGAGCAAAATAAAGTTATAACTGCAAGAGAAGAAAGCAGAACATTGACTGACCCAGCATTACCCTTCCTTATAATCACTAGTCAGTGACCCAGAATAATATCACAGAAAATATGTTATCTCTTCAGAGGAGCAGATCACAAAGAAAATCTTCCTTGAGAAAGCCCACCCTTCCAGTTAGTGAGAGACTGAGTGATGTCAACCACTTCAGAGCTTTATGGTTCCCCTGCCCACCCCGCAGGACCCCTGGTCTCTGTGAGGAGGGAACCTGAAATGCACAGCTTGAAAGGGAACTCAATTGTACTCCTTTCCTGGTCCCCAAATTTGATGTTACAAAAAAACATGACTTCCCAGTTCACAAGTGGCAGACACCAGGCATGGTTCACATGTACTGCTGACAACTGTGCACCTTCACCTCCCACCAGAACAATGCCCTGCTCAAACATCCAGCTGTCAAATGCACCACTTCCTTCTGCATCTTGTTCCTCCGCAAAAGAAGTTAGTCTGTAAACAAAGTTTGTCCCGTATAAATGCCAGCTGCCCTCTGAAGTCAGACATGTCTGTCCCAGACCAAGTGCCAGCCATCCAGCAGATGCAAGAAACTAATTTTGTCTTCATCTTGCTGCCCAAGTGATTGGAATAAAACATAGCAGCAACATCTTTTACTAATTGCCTGTTAAGGGTTCTCAATTACATTTTTTTTAAAAAAAAAAAAAAAGAGAAGAAAAGAAAAGGGTATTTTTGGATTCTTTAACCCATTATAATCCCAGCAGGAGAAACTTGAAAGCTAATAAGAGAAGTTATTTCAAAAGGCTTATTAATAGTTGTCCCAGTATGGTTTCTACAGAAGTCTGCTCTTTTCATAAATCAAACTCCAACAAACATCTCATAGCAAATGTTGTCTATGACAGAGATCGTTTGGAGCCACCTTCTGAATAAAAAATAAATCTGTGAAGAAGGTTCTGACACACCACACACATACACACTTGAAACACTTTGTGCCATTCTTTGCCTTTTGAAGGGGACTTGTACACAATTTTAGACTCCGGGGAACCCCAAAAGAAAGGATACAAGCAGAAGGGCTGAGGCTACAGCCACAAACTGAGCAGTTGCTGAGAATGTTTTGAGGAGGCTGCTCAGCACAGCTACATCTCAGCTCTGTTCCACTCCTGCCACCACCCCCCAACCACCTCCCCTGCTAAAAGAGGGTGAAAAGAGGTTTTGCTGAAGAATCATGGCAGAAAGCCTTTGCCAGTCAAGTCAAGGATTTTGGTTACCTACTAAAAGATATGCCATCGCGTTTCAGGAGACAGACTCCTACTGAGTCACAGCACACCAGCCTTCTCTGCTGCCACTACAAGCACAGCCATTAATTTTGCCAGTGCTGCTGTTTGTCTTGCACAGCTCAAAGAGGTTTCTGATTTTATTGTTCCCAGGGCAGGCACTGACATTTTGAAAGCAGCAACTGCTCTACTATTTCTTTTGTGGCCACCTAGCTTGAAGACTGTTTCTATCAAAGAAGACCTTTCCTTACTGCTCCGAATTTCTTGACTGTAGCAGCACTAACTATAATTAAGATAGGTTCAAAAGGTGCTTTGCACTTGTGGCTAGACAGGAATCACTCAGAGATGTGTTCAAAATCAAAGTGCTACAGAAATTCCCCCATCCCAGGGCGAAAAGGGATAACTTTTATACTACAGATGTACTTCAGCAGCAGATAAGGGACAGCTGGACTTTTTTTCTTCCTGAGGAGAATACCAGTTAGGGAAACAAGAAAATGCCTGGTTGTGAGAATTAGGGGTCAAGTCTTGGGAAAAGTGTGACTGGGCTTAACAGGCCTAACCCCCAAGTCTTTGGAGACACCATGACAACTCACTTTGCCACCAGGTGGGCTTCATTGCATCATTGCTGCAATGGAAGAATTTGGTAACACACATTGGAGATGCATAAATGCAGCTCAGCAGTAGCCTCTGCTTTGTGTATGATAGGAAGAGAGCTGATCTTTGCCAGCCTGTCTGTTCACATATTCAAGAAATCAGATTGTTTTCCAGAAAGGGCAAATCTGTGTGCTACAGTTATGATAATTCATCACAGTTGGTATTTCAAACAGGCTAGGATGAGACAGCCAAGGTAGAAGTCCCTGTTTTCAAGGAGGGAACACTATGAAGTCCACTATGCTTTCAGACTCCAGCAGAATTTCCGTAGACAACTTATTCCTACATCTTCAGAATAAATCAATCTAGCTACAAACCAAACTTACCAGAGAAATCCTCCTCTTTCTCTCTCACCTCTCTCTATCCTTCAAGTTTACATCAGTGCAGCCCTACACAGAGATGGACAGAACAGCAAGGAGGAACACAGAGCAGAGAACCTTTTGTTTTTCACCAAAATGTGAATTATTAAGCCTTCTCTACCTAGGCTTGCACTTGATTCCAGATAATAGAGAAAAGCCATGAAAAAGACTTCTGCACAAATGCAGAATGACACAGTGTTTTATAACAGCACAATCTAGAGCCCTGTTATCACCAACCACTCAGCAATATTAAAAAAGATTCACCAACTTGCCCCCACAAATAACCCACAGCAAAGTAAAAGAGCAACTTCAGAGAGCTAAACTGGGAATTTACACTGATGAGGAAGAATGTTCATAAATATCCAACTTTTGTTAGCAACTGTGACAAATTGTGCCATTTTCTATATTTTCATATCCTTGACGCACGTGAGAAAATCCTGTCAAACTGCTGATTACTTCAATAGTGTCCAGAACTGGACCTTACAGATGGCATTGCAACTTTTTTTTCTCCATTATATGTTTAACAAACATTGTTTGGAAATATGTTAGCAGGACTGTCAGCTGCACTCCCAACATGCCATCCTCGAGTCCACACAGACATTGTCAGTTATGCTGGCTGAAAACCTGGCATTTGCATTGCCAAGGTTGGTAATTCTGCAATGAATAAGATTCCTTGTATTTCTGTTACAAGATCCTGTTCTCTCTTTCCCCCGGGGTTAGCTAATTTCCACAATACTGAATATTTTTACAACAGGTCTTGTCCTCTAACTCATTTGAATTACGTGCAAAGTTCAGCCAAAATAATTCATCTGCACAGCAAAGAAAGCACATGCAGATGTTCTTCTGTGATCTTCAGTCAGAGCTTTGACATCTGTCAAGATAGTTTTCTCTACTATGAGCTCTCCCAAAATGATCCAAAGCTAGATTTTCATTAGAATAAATTTGGAATACTTCATTAAATAGAGAAAAACTCAAAAAGATTACAGAAAACAAAGCAGAAACAAGCTGTATGCTCCACTGTCCCATTCACCACATCAGGACAGTACCATCAACTTCTTAACAACTAAGTGTTTCAAGATGATAAACATGTGGTATTCAATAGACATGCAAGAGGAAGAAATATTCCCTATATTACTTTCATGAAAGACAATCCAAGTTGGTCAAACTGTGCTTTGAAGAACTGTAAACAGAAGGCATTCAGCAAAAGTCCTCAATTTTAGTCTTTAAAATACTGCACAAACTCATTGTCACCAAGTGTGCTTTCCTACATGTAACTGTGACAGACACATCTGTACAGAACTGTGACACCTGTGCCAGCACTGGAGCTCACTGAGAGAGTAGTGGAGGGGTCCCCACTAAATTAGAGCCAAGAGAAGAGGAAAAGAAAAGACACTCATAAATAAGACAACTGAATGGTGCTGCCAGAGATTGGCAGGGATACAGACATGGGTACTCAGGTTGCAGAAACTACTCTTAAAACAGAGTGCAGTATTGCCACTACAAAATCGGATGCTAAAGATCTTAAACTGCACACCACAAGCTGGCAAAAGACTTCTGACCTTTTGTCTTTTGCTTTCCCTGAGTTGCTGTCACTGCCTCATCTCAGAGGCTTATTGTGAAGATAAAGTCATCATTAGTGCTTGTGAAGCTCTCAGACACTGCAGTGGCAACTGCTGTTAAAAAACCCATGAGGAGATTTAGATTTTCTTTTCAGAGCAGAGTTTCAATAGTGTGCCATAAATAAAGCATGGGACCTCACACTGAACAATAGGGAAACATAATACTGAATAGCTGCTCATTCAGTGAGTGCTATTCATCCTGCTCACTGAATGAGGCAGGAGGGAAAAAAGTAGTATATGATCATGTAATTAAAGGCTGTATCCATAATGCATACACACAAGGGGCCTGAATCAGGGTTGCACTGACAACCTTATGTTTGATTGCTTAATTTTGCAACCTTAATGATGTCCCTTTAATGTAGTTTAACATTACATTTGAATTCTTTCTCTGAAAACTGTATTAGGCAGCATTTGTCAGTAAATGCAAGTAAACCAATGCATTATGTATATTTGGTTCCCTCCAGGTCTTTCAGCATGATAAGAATGATTGCCAAATAACATATTTAACAAGATTTTACAGGAGTTTTTCTGCAAATATTCTCCTGTTTAAATCCTTTCAGTGGATTCGTTGAAACATCTCCAACACAAAGCTGTGAAGTGAAACAGCACTTCTATCATAATTATGCAATGAAATTTTAGTTGGAAGCTTTTGCTTTGCCTCTCTATAGAAACAAGAAAATTTTCTCTCTATCCTAGTAGGACTAACTTGATAAAATAGCAATGAAAATTACTGGCAGCCCTTTAAGAGGACAGTGCAGCCACTACCAAGTGAGGAAATAGAGCTGATGTGAAGTCATGTCTCTTAAATATGAATAAGTGAAAACATTTTTATTGGTAATGTGACTTACTGAAATATTTCCTATACCAGCATTCCTGTACTTTTACATAGGCCAAAACTTGTGCAATGATGGCACCCAGTACAGCAGGGCTGTTTCACCTCTCAGCTGCATTTGCACCATTTCAAATGGGCTGGAATGTTACTGTCATGCTCATATAGTCATGGGAACCCAAATTCCTACATAATAATATTAAGACTTCAGCTTTGGCTTTGAAATCCCATTCTGAAAATATGTGGGATTTAATTAATTTGAAGCAGGTAAGTAAACCACTCCCAGCTAGCCAAATTCACTGCATTTTATTCTAGAAATGCCAGTAATTACCGTGCTCAGTCAACCCCTTTAGCTTGTGGCTTCAGTGAAAAAAGGATTGTGAGCCCAAAATGAAAGACTGCAGACCTCACACAAAGGTAACTCTAGAAAAATTGCAAAAGCAATTATTCATCCTACCATGGAATATGAAGGGGTTCAAAGACCATGACTTGCCTTTTTTATTTGTTTTCTCTTGCACTGTTTCTAGCTGGACCATACTTGTATGACACCTTCCTTTAGTCAGGAGACAGCACGATGGCCTGAAGGTGGAGCGCACGCAGAACAGTCCAAAGGGAAACACACACCATGCTCCTCCATGCAGAACACGCTTTGGGCTCTTTATTGCCTTTCACTCTGTCCCCACCCATCCAGAATACAAGATTCTGGTATTTACAACAAAATTATTTCCTCCCAATGAGTGCTCACCTAATGCACTGGAATGGATAAAATGCGCCACCTGTTTTGTACACATCAGCCCCTGAGGTCAGTCCCAATCCACCACCAAGCCATTCCACACCCAGAATGTCTGCCCAAAGCAAACAATAACAAGCGGCAGATGAGAGCTACAGTTCTCTCTCAGAAGTGAGAACCACATTTAAAAATAAACAGAACTCAGAGCATCTTCACACTACACTGAGGGATGTCTGGGTACAGTCTCTTTGTAGGTCAGCCACACAAGCAGCATTGACAACTCTGACTTCTCTTTTGAGGGTCTGGCACTGGTTGTTGGCATCCCACCCCCTTCACAGAAAGCCCCTTTGACTTTTCAGCTGTTCTAGCACATCTCTGAGCTGATATTTCTCCTGATTAGGGTATCATTTTATCACAAAATTCACAAATCATTAATCTTTGAGCAAGCAGGAATTGTATCCTTTCTCTCCTTTTTTTTTTTTTTTTTTTTTTTTAAATTACAAGATAGCAAGAGCCTTGTTTTAGAGGACTAAGTCCCAGTGGCATCATTAGAACAGCCCTCCAAATTATTTTGGTTGGCTGGGAAAGTGCTTTGGTTTACACTTTTGACAAAAAAACCTCTCACTCTAGACAAAAACAAAAACCTGGATGGATGCTAGTCAGGAGATATTTTATCAGGGGCTGCTCAGTAAATGACATAAATAAAACAGTTACTGACAGAAGAAACAGGCTCACATATGTACAGACCATTTCCTTTACAAATCCATCTGCCCTGCCGTGTGGATTCTATCGAATATCAATAACTTTCTTAGTTTATCATATAGCACATTGTCCAAAAAATATGCAAACAGTCACTGTCTGATAGTCCCCAAAGACTGGATGATGTTTAGGTGTCAACTACATTCTGAGCAGGTTTTTCACCACAGATTTGTAAAATACCAACTAATTCTTGCCATGCAGAGTTGTAGTTACCTCACATAGGTAGTAATCTGCAGGTGTAAAGCAGAAGCCATTTTTGCTCCAAACACAGACCAGGTCCTTTCATCCTATATACTCCACAGAAGGAGCCCATGGTTTCTAGCCAAGGCACACGACAGTGCTTGGGGAACATCTTTGCTCAGTGTTGCCTTAGTGAGAAGCATGGTGTATTGGCTTCCTCAGTGCCACACTGCAGGGCCAAACAGCCTGACAGCTCACTGGGGAGATTCTACAGCACCAGGCAAATGTACCACAGCCAAAAGGGAGAGATAGGAAAGCAATGGGTGCCACCTGCTCATTGCATGGATCTAACAGTGTCACAGCCACATGCATTGCATGTGACGTGTGGCTTCTCACCACCTGAGATCTCCTCTGCAGTCACTCCCAGCCTTTCCCACAACCCATCAGCAGATAAGGCCTCAGTACAGCTCCTGCAAACCAGCAGCCTCTATACAGGGAACTAAAGGAGGAGAGCAGCAACTCCAAACTGGCCCAAGAGAATATTTCATGACGGAGGGAGAATTCAGAAGAAGCAAAGGAAAGCCAGTATCTTCAGAACGCCAGTGCTGCTAAAAGGGATGGGACAACAATCACACCTTGTCAGGTGTTAGACAGCTAAACAGCTTACAGCTGATGGGATGAGTAAGGAGAGACCTAAGCAAAGTGAGGTGCAGGAGACTTAATTATAGCCAGGCCTGGATGCAGAACTTAATCCAAAATGTGAAGACATCACCATTGCACAGGTGCAGGAGCATCACAACACGCAGGTGCACTGGTCAGTGTTAAAGCCATGAAGAGTTAATCAAACACACGCTATCATTTGATGCTGCAAAGGAAAGGGTGGTTAAAGCAGCTGGACATCACCTTTTAAGTCTTAGCAGCTTGCAGGCTCCAGATCAGGGGAGAAGTGAGATCACCTGCCTCCTGGTAATTGAGCTCTGAGGAGTGAAAAATGCCCTCCTCCCCCCGGCACAGGAGCCGCTGTCTCTGTGCACGCTGGCTGCGAGACAAGGGCCCTGCAGAGCAGCGGTGGGGATGGAGCAAGTGCTGTCTGACACAGCTCCGGGGCTGTGGCTGCTGCAGGCAGGAGGGGTTTTGAGGGATGCTGACTGCACGCCAGGGCAGAACAGCCACTTCCATTCCTGCTTTGCTGTATTTGTGGCTTGCATTGTCTGTCATTCAAACCTGAATGGTCAACAATATACTGTTGCTTACAATTGCTGCTTCCAGAGTTACTGCGTTTAATGCTTTCCAGACACTCTGTTAGAGAGATGGTATTGTTTTCAAATCAATGCTGAAATTAATTTGCATGCACCAGCAATCTCTACTTGAAATCTAGCAACATGTCTAAAAATAAATGTTGTGCCAATGGGTAAATTCTGGCAAGCCACTGAATCAAGAGGAGTGTGACAGAGGCAATTGGAAGATAGAAATAATTAAGCTGGGGTTTTTGCCCTTTTCATCATGAAAAAAACCATTTTGCCTAACAGATGAAAAGTTGAAATGTTCTCTAGGAGACACCTTTTGTTTTCCTCAAAAATGAGCCAATTCCAACACCCAAACCAAGATCCTACAAAAATAAATGCATGACTTCTATGCATTTTTTTGTTCACATCTAGCTGTTTCCTTCTTTTTTTTCAAATACAGTTTTCAGAGAGCCTGAAATGTAAAAGAGAGTCTTGAAGTTCCCTGAGGAAATTTGCACAACAGATGGGAAGATATTGTAGTTTCAGAGGTTTGATTAGAAGAGTCGGTGATATCTAGTGGGTTGAGTGCAGGAGGGAGAGCCAGGAGCTTTCAAATTTTAATCCCCACTTCACCACTTGCTCCCTGCCCAGCCTGTGGCAAGGCGGGTGGTGCTCTCACTCTGCAAAATGCAAACATGGGTGATTCGCACAGGATTGCTTAGAAGGATTAATCTAAGGTTTCACTTTGCTTAGAAGATCTTAAACACTAGCCATGCTCTATAAATGAGACACTCTTGTTATACCAAATCAAAAATCTGCATTGCTCTACAACTCAGAATAGTACTTGGGGAAAAGTATGGTTCTAACACCTTCACTCTAAGCAGATCATCCAGAAAATAATGGGTAATCAACTTGAACAAAACATACTGAGAATTTCAGTGAGAATCTTTTCATGTGGCACTTCTACAAGTGGGCTGTTTTAAGTTTATAAACAGAATTCTGAACAATACAGTAAATAGTAAAAAACAAAAAAACAACAACAATAAAGACCCAAACAAACAAATCCCACAAACTGTAAACAAACCTAAAGCAAAGACATGACTGAAAATAAGCATATTCTCGTGGGAAGAACTTTGTTCTATTAAAGGCTCATAAAATATCCTAGAAATGTGTCCCCAGTCCTGATGGGGACCTGAAATGCTTAATGCTTACAGTAAACATTTACTTTGGCAATACCTTCTCTCCTAATTTTTTCCCTTCATGAGTTTAGAAGTGTAATCCACATTCAACTATTTTTAAGCCAAAAGCTAAATAGTTTAATGAAAAACAGGAACAGTTATAATTGACTATCATTTTAATGAAGGCTACACCTGAAAAGCTCTTATGCAATTGGTCCAGAACTTTACTGTTGCACCACCAGATGTGAAAACATCTCAGTTCAGCACAACTGAGGATGCCTTCAACAACATGCCGAGAGGTAAATTATTTCCATTAAGCACCAAAGCTTCTAGAAGGAATGTTTTGCACAGGCCCATTTCTGCTTACCGTGAGAAATTCCTAAGCTTTTTCCTCATGTATCTTAGAACTCATAGGCCAATTATCAGTTAAAGACAATTCACCCCAATGTTGTGATTTCTGTTTGTATTCAAACTCAGAACCCACTTTACATGTTTGAACTAGGAGGTAGTTCCTGTTGCCCAGTGCCAGCAGTACAGCAGGAGGAGGCACATGTATCACCAAAGGCTTGGATCTTCACTGACCAAGTTCTTCAGCTTGTCCTAGTGGGTTTCCAGCTAATCCAAAGCACAACCAGTTTGCAGCTAGTCTGCTTAGCCCAAGGAAAAGCAGGAAAGAACAAGCAGAACACGTGAAGCAGAGCAATACCTGAGGACATGGCTCAACCACAGCTCTCCCGTTGGACTGGACTGTACATCAACTCAGAAATAAGCATCAAACTGAGAAAAACAGCATCAACATAAGTTGCACAGAGTATAGCAGTCAACTCCTACAGCTTGAAGACGCTAAATAGAACTAGCTAAAACCTAGAAATTGCTTTATGCCTCAAAAATTCATAAGCACACCACAAAGCTTCAACATTTGTTAAGGGAATGAGGGGAAGGGGAGTACGTGGGAGAGAGAAAAAGCACCACACAAAAGGTTCAGCCACTTTTCACAGGATAAAGGTTCCTCCCACATCCATTCAGTAGTATCTGGTTGCAGGTCTGTTACATGTCTTGGCTCACTATCTGCTACCTCATCGCTGAGAGATCCTACGCCTTCCTCCAACGCAGGGCAGTAAAGTCACAGCAAAATAATTGTGGCCATCCACAATCTCGTCTGTCCATGCTGTGTAGGGCTAGCAGTAGAAAGGATACAAGGCACGTGAAGCACAACTTACATAAGGAAATGCAGAAGTGCAAGGTTCAGATTTACGTTAGCCAGGAGTATTTATTTACTCCTGCTTTAACTAAAACGTTTGATGCAGAAAAAATTCAGTGTATTCTTAGAGGAAAAGGAAAACAGATGGGAAGACACTAATCAGCTCAGGAGAAGCAATCTCTTCAATGATACATTCAGAGATACACAGAATTCAAAGAGGAGTGCCAGGTTTAGAGTGGAACGTGACACTTCACATTTCAAGAGCTCATAAACATTAAATCAGTCGAATCCCTAAAACTGAGTGGCTGTGGTAATGTTCACACAGTGCTGTGCCCAAACCCACACATGGGGTTATGACAGAGGTATAAGCAATTGTCAGACTTGTCAAGAACATGAGTAAGGGACACTAAAACCCTCACATACCCCCACAGGCTTGAAAACATTTTTGTATCTGTTTAGCCCTGACATCGCTGTGAGTCATTACTTGGAATCAAAAGAAATTAGGGGGCTTGGATGTATTGTAGACACCTACTGAAAGGTCTTCATGCAGCACTTCGTGAATAGGGCTGCTTGTTGCCTGCCCTTAGAAACCATCACATACTGTGCTTCACTGAAAATTTGCTTGCTGTATTTTTAGGGGGTTTATGTTGTTTCAAAATCATTTCCCATGGAAGAATGGAAAAAAAACCTGAAGGAACCTGACAAATCAGCTCCCAGTGCTGTATTTGGCAGGTGTATGAAAAAGTGCAGCCTTCCCCCGAACCCAGAATTGAACTTCAATGCTGCTTTGACCTTATATCTCTTATGTACAATTGTATGTGAACTACGCTATTATTTCCAAGTACCTTATCATCGGTTCTGGGCTATATCTGTGTCCACAGAGAGGAGCTGCATTTTGATTTTAAATTTTGGAGCAAAAGGTTAACTTGCATCTGCATCAGCAAGAGAGAGAATTAGAAGATAACTGAGACTGAGTGGGATCCCATTTGTTTAGAAAGTAAATACACAGCTATACAAGAACTGCCTTTTAATTTCACTTCTCTAAAGCAATAGCATGAAATGCAAGTCTGTTTTTCCATAATGAAATCATTTCAGTGATGCATTTTCTCATGCTTAGAATAATGCCTCATACTTCTTCATTCCATCTTTAAGATTAATTCAGGAAAATCAAGGGCACCTCTCTCAACAGCTGCAGGCAGTCATGTGGTTAAGGTCTGTTTCACATTACCCCGCTGATAGTGAGGATCTGCATCACCTTCATTCAGAAAGAATCATGTGTTTGCTTGCAGTCTTAAGAAGAAAATAATTCAAATAACTACTGTTGCTTAAATAAAGTTCATCTCGTGGAGGAAAATTCCTTCCCCTGTGAGTTTCAGGATCCCAGCAGCTATTTCAGATATTCTCAACTGTAGTGTCAGTGAGACACTTTCACTAATTTCACAGAAAGTAACTGTAGGCTGAGATGGAACCTACAATTTTCATAACAGAGCCCAGAGCTGAAAAATTACAAGTATTCTAGATAAATGTGGGCACCCATTTACACTGCAGAAAAACAGAAGAAAAGCCTTTCATCAGGGCAGCCCCAGATACTGAAACTATTGCAAGGGATGTAGTTATTCCTCCAGTACTGCACAGCAACATTCATGGTGTGGTCACGGGGGACAGTTCATCTACAGCAATAACTTGCAATTCCCCTCCTTTTCTAACAACCTGTCCTATTCATTCTTTCTTCAATTATCTGAGTGCAGAAATGTATATTAAGTCCATTCACACCTGTACTGGATACCAAATGATTCATTTTTTGATGATTGGAAAGCATTTTGCCTTTCCCACTGACAGCAATGAAGGCTTACAGACAGCCAGCTATCCTCAGGTATGGCATTACCTTTAAGAATGCCTTTCTTTTTTTTTTTTTTTTTTTTAATAGACAGCCATTCATATATGTTTAAAATCACTTTAGCAATGAAAATACTTTTGCCAAGAAATTTCCTTTCAAAAAGTTAATGGAAAACAGAAACCATATATACAGTCACGAGTGCGAGGGTTTACTCGAGAAAGAGAGCTTGGTGCCTTTCCTGCTCAAAGCTGCTCTTGATTCCCCTAAGACAATCTTTGGGCACTAGTTTGGTATGTCTGTTTTGGGGTCAGTAAGATCACTGCCCTGCTGAGCAACTCCTCAAGAAGATGAAGTTTATTGAGTTCCATGATCACACACTGGACTGTTTTTCTCAGGACTCGAGAATTACCAAGAACCATTAAAATCCTTCTTAAGGAAGGACTCTGGTAGACAGAGTCCTTTAGAGTAAATTAGTATGGGCTTATTTCCCCACAAACATTACCTTAACTAACAAAATGGTAAAATCCCTCTCTCCCATTTACCCAGCTCTTATCTTGTTGGCTCAAAGCCCTGACTGCAAGGCTTGGAGAAGGATGCTACAATTACTGAGGAGTGGATTATTTTTAACAGTTCCGTCCCTTTCATTTCCAAGGATGCATTGCTTACCATTGTTTGACAGACATTTCCTAGTATAATTTATGAGAGCAACTGGGGGTAAAATGGAGTGATGCTTTTCTAAACCCAAATAATAACAGTAATCTAGGCCACTTCTAGACAGTCTGATGTAACTGGAGGGTGGAGCATGCAAGTCTGTGGCACTGGAAATGGAGGGATCAGTTCTTCTAATAAAAATTCTTTAGCTGCCTCCTAGACAAGCCTGAAAATGTCACGTAAAAGCTAAAGAAGATAATCTCAAAGCGAGAAAGATCCATGAGAGCCCTAGAAACTTATGCTGAATTGATGAGAAATATCTGCAGCCCTTTGTATTATACAGCTTGAAAACTGGATGCAACATTATACCCCAAGCATTGTGTATTGGTAACCTACAGGGCAGGTACAGACAATACTTTCCCTGTGCTCTGTTTACAAGGAATTAGTTCTGGGGTGATTTACTGCATTTCCTTATACTGCAAAAAACCAACAAAAATACACCTCAAAGTGTGGGCATTAATTTGCTAATGCACTTTACCTCTGCTTCAACTGGATACCCCCTTGCTGCTTGGATCATTTTCCCTAGACTCAACCCTTTTACTACTGCAAAAACATGCCTAAAGAAATAACTCAATGCGACCTAAAGCTCTGTGCCTCATAACTCTTGACCTGTTGGTTTTGACCTAACGTACTTCCCAGCTCCACGCATCTTATCATACTCTTGGAAGACTTATTTTGGTTTTCTTTGAAACCTGAATTCTTAAACATCAAAATTTGGTATAATAAACGTCACTGTGAGAACATGACATTGCACCTAGGTTTTGAACCCAGCCTTGATACCAGCAGAATTTAATCAGCTTCACTGTCAAGCACAAGTTTCAAAAACCAAACTGATTGAGCCTCTAAGGGATTGACTAAAAAGCAAAGTATGCAGCCCTTTTTATTTCAGTATGGCCGCAGGACCATGGGCAGTAATTGCAGCAACACAATATCAGTATCAAAGGTTTCCAGACTCTCTTACAAACTAAATTCATGGTCACCAAGAAAGGTGTCAAGTTAAATTTAACTTTGAAAGATACATTGCAGAGAAGCCCATAAAAGGAGATGGATATGCTGCATAAAGAGACATTTCCAATTATCTTACATATATGCAGTAAGAGTATGGTAAAGAATTTTTTTCCCCTCTGGATTTTCTGTATTATTATTCAGAAACAGAGAGAATGAGAGAGAAATGGAGTATTTTCTACTCCTTAGTTTTGCCCTCCTTAAAAGAGTAAAGTTTCCACAGCTATTATATTAATAAAACTGAGCTCTGTAACTGGGGGTTGGTTTGTTTTTAAAAAACTACTGGTTGGGTTTTTTTTTTCCTTTGGTCCCATCTGTTAGTGGCTGCCGAAATTCAGCTCACCAATAACTCTGTGTGGCCAGAGCCTTTTTCTACCCTTCTAGAGACAAGATGGGAGATTAATTCCAGCAAAAGCAAGGCAAGAAAGGTGGTGACTTCAGCAAGACAGGACAAGGGCAACTATAGTGATATCATTATTTAAATGTACTTCCCCCTTCCTAATACAGGCAGGACTTACATCTTTTAATATTGACCGTTGACTAAAAGTCACAAAGCTGTTTTAAATGCAAACTCATCAGCTGTGAGTCTGCTCAGAGGAGTGAGAACACCTAGACAAGATGAGACCGTCACTTGGAGAACACAGCTCCTCCATATTGACTGTGTGTTAATGTAAAACCACCTTATTTTAACCCACTGAGTCCTCAAAGCTCTACTTCAGCATAAAATCTACGTTCTAAAGGAAACTCAGAATAAATATCATCCAAATAAATTTAAAAAAAATAAATAAATAAAATATAAAAATACCACACCAAAAAAAAATACCAGCCCCAAACCAAACAGGCATTTAGAAGACTCCATAGGCTCAGAGATGGCTGACTTTTATCTTCATAACTATTTTGGCATCTCAAAGGTACAAGTTAAGAAACTGCTTTCCCCTGAGAAGCCCTAACACCCAGCCAGGACAAAGACCCCATTCCTGCTGGCAGCTAGACAGGCTTAGTTGTTTATCCTCTCCTATGCTTTGAAAACCCTACTTGTCACCTACATGCCCAGTCCCTGAATATTTGTTTTAAATTTGACCTAGCCAGGTGTTGTGATTTAACCCCAGTCAGCAGCTCAGTACCACACAGCCCCTCGCTCCCCCACCCCCAGACAGAGGAGGAAGCAAAGTCAGAAAAAGGTAAAACCCACAAGTTCAGATAAGAACACTTCAGTCATTGAAGTAAAATATAATACTAGCAATGACCATGATGATGAAAGGGAGACAGAGACAGGAATAAAACCCCAAAGCCACAAGTGATGCAAAATACCAGTGCTCACCACTCACTGACCAGCGCCCCGCCTGGCCCAGGCAGTGGCCTCTGGGCAGCACATTCCATGGTATGGAATATCTTTTGGCCAGTTCTGGTCAGCCCTCCTGGCCACGATCCCTCCCTGCTGTTTGTACACCTGCTCACTGGTACAGCACAAGACACCAAGACGTCCTTGACTCAGGGTGAGCACTACTTAGCAGCAGCTAACCCATCGGTGTGTTATCGACATTATTCTCATATTAAATTCAATACACAGCACAGGACCAGCTACTAAACACAAAATGAACTGAAACCAGGACTTAAGGCTAAGTCAGAGGATAAAAATCAGTGTGAAAGTAAGCTTGTCGTATCAGCCATTAACATTCAGGCGGAGAGAAAGCTGCATTTCTACCATTTCTTAAATTATCTTCTCAAACTTTTACACTCATGTTGAGCATTTTCAAGTTGAGATCAACTCATACAGGCACTTCTCTAATTTCCTTGTCTTTGAGCTGAACCTTTGATTGAGGATGACAAGTCTTGCAAGGACAATTTAAAGCTGACACTTGGGCCAGCAATTGCCAATCACCCCTTCATATGCACTCGTCATGCATTCTGCAGAGCTGAGGGGTTTTGACTTAACCTCATTTCACTTCTGACAATCTTTACAAAGGAATTATTTGCAGTTGCTACAATGTGTGATGGCTTTGAACTTAGGTCAGGGAGATTGAATTAAAGCAGAGAGCATCCTTGTGATGAAATCATACCAACTTTTCCAAATAAAATTACTTATCCACACACAACAAAGGGTTGAATAATGTAAGAATGTGTCCTTTTGTGATGGGGATTTTCTTCTCATGAGAAGGGGTTATGCTTTACTGTCAAAAATATTTAAAGGTCATGGGCATCATAACCTACAGCAATTCATTTCAATCTGTGAAAAATGCTTTACATCTGCCCCTACTAAACTAATCTGGCAGCTTGAATTCAGTGGCTGTAGTTCCAGCTGTGCTACTCACCTCACAGACTATCTGTGCTTTGTGTTGCATCCCATGTTGTTGCATCACACGACCCCAGGTCCATTTGTGTACTGTTGGGTTGTGAATACAAAGTTTAGGTGGCCCTGAATATGTGTTTTCTGGGGGTTTGCATTTAGCATGCTGCTCCACTGGTACCCTGCAGACACAGGGATGCATCATTAGCACTAGAGCAATGCTGTTTCTTTGGAAAGGAAAGTGACTGTCGTAAAAAGAAACATCTAAACGAACTACACATGATCAGAACAACTAAGTGTGATAAGGTTAGCTCAGTCTCAGTAGGAACGGAGGATGTCATGGTCCATGATCCTACAATACTTTGAACATGCCATTTTTCCCCATTACAATTTTCTATCTCATAAGTACAAGCCAAGGGTGTTTAACACAGAGATGACACCCTAAGGTGAAGCCAAAGTTACAAAAATAATCCAAGCTTTTTATTAAAAACAAACAACCCCTTCACCACACCCACAAGTACCACACTTTTACAAGCAGCTATAAGGACAGCAAGATACTGACTTCAATAACTTCACTTGGTTAACAACAACTGCAACATGTAGGGGAGCATCTAAACAAACAAAACAACCCTTATTGGATTTCTTCTTTCAAGCAACTACGTGGATTGTTTCTTTAAAACTAACACAGATAAAAACCAGGAAAAATCCAGTGCTGGAATCTCAAGTGGAGCAGAGCAGGTGACTTTAAAAGGTAATAATGTGCCTTATTGGTAGAAGTTGTTGGGTGTTAAACCAAAAGGACTCATTCCTTAGCACTGCTGCACACAGAGAAGTGCAGATTTGAGCTTCCTATTCCATACAAAACAGAGACTAAGTACAAATATTCTTCCCTTAATTCCCAGCCTGCAAGGAAGAATGTCATTATCAATGTGACTTTGGAAAAAAAAACCCACTCCAAATGCACTGCATTACTCAGATTTGTTCTCTTCATGTGTTCAAAGTTAAACAAACATTTCTGCATTTCACTCCTGTTATCTCAAAGTCACAGGACTGAAATCTGGATTCTTCCCTGGCTCCTCCACCAGCAATAGATGCTCCGCTCTTTATTGCACTCACCTAACAATGAGAAACTTCGCTGTTTCCGATAATGCACAAACGAGGTCCCAGCACCCAGTTTACCTGCCTGCCAGTCTTTTTATTTTTCAAAATTAATATATTTTTATTTGTAACCAAATTTTTTATGACAACTACCCAAAGCAAACCTAGAAATATGAATTAATATACAGTTTTCACCTCATGCATACTGCAAATTAGTATTCCAAATTGTAAAGACTCCACTTAATCTAATTAAGTGTTAAAAGGGATTGTTCCACTTTAACTTGCAGAAATCACTAATTCACATTTTCTGTTTAGTCTGCTTTCTTGTGAATACCAGAAATACTGTCTTACAAAGGACAGTACAAGCTCCTCATCTGCAAAAGGCACAGTTTCTTCCTGGTGTAAAAATAAATCTGACAAAGAAATCCATTTTTTAAAAAACATGTCACTAGAGGATTTATGACTTTCCCCTCATTTTTCCCCCCACAACTAGCACAGATTTTTCCTTCTCAAGGTTCATTTCTACCCTTCTGTGTAATTAAAGTCTGATGACTGGGTTGTGGGTTGTTTGGTTTTTTTTTTGAAACACTAAAGTAGCTTCTTGTAGTAAGTAGCGTCATCCTTGGGTGCAGACAAGAATGAATAAAACCTCAAATACTGCATTTTAACAGGAATCAGAGTAAACTGGTCTCATCTTACATGGCACTTGTCAACATTACACACAAAATACCCACTGGCTGTGATGTCAATTTACTCGAGTTTTTTCTTTCCTCTGTCTGCAAGAAAAGGTCTTTCTTGATCCCCTGGCAAAGCAGGGAATCTCTGCCTGCCCAGGGAAGAACTTGTGGACAAGCTTTCAGGCTCCTCTCATGGACAGCTGAAACACTGACAAGTGTTTTACCTGTCATTAAGTAAAACCGTTAACACATGTTTCCATGCTACTTATAAATGCAGATCTACCCATACAGACTAAATTAACATAGTCTATAATAAGCCTCACTAATCCTCCAACTAAGAACAGATTGACATTTAAAACTGTCAGGAAAATTCAATGCCTGAAAAGGATTTATCTGCTGAAGCCCAAACCTTTTCAGTTGCTCAGGATCATAATAAAAGGCTATAAAAAGGAAACAAAGACTTGGGAAACCTTGTCTCAACTGAAGTCAATAACAGAACTACAAAACCCTCAGAGGAGCCAGGAGTTCATTCTCGGTACTCAGAGCTGTGCTCTGAGCCAGTGCACACAAGATGTTCACAATCCTCTGCTCTCTCCCCTCTCTCCTCTGATCACTTTCCTGTTTCAGGGCAGTGTAAGCCACATGCCTACACTTAGACATATACATAGTCTTATTGGCTTCCAAGGGCCATTCATCTGTTTATCTACAGCAGGTACATTTGGATTTTGCTCTCTGGAGGACTGCTGTCCCTTCAGGGCACCCATCTTGCCATACATTTACACAGCATCCCATCAAGACCACGAAAACTCCCACAGGGATAGTAACAAATCACACATATAAGAAATGCTGGTCTAGTTTCCCTTCCCTGCAAAGTTCTTCAGTGCAAGGACTGCCTTGGAGTTGTGTGCGCACAATACCCCGAGCCAGGCCTCTACATGGTGCTTTAATAAAAATAATTTAAAAATCTCAGCACATAGTAACTCACAGCACGTAGAGCTAATGTGTGATCTAAGAACACCCCAGCTTCTCCCACTTCTTTCACATCTGGGGTTTCTTCACTCTGTTCCTATCTGTTCCACCATCCCCTACCACTTAAACCATATTTATTCCTGGAAAGCAGTTCTCACCATATACAAATCATACATTAGAACTGACTTAGAGAAATTTGATTTCCCAGTTAACCCCACACCACTATAAGAAGCTTCCTCTATTGTTTTCTGAAGTAAAATTGAGCTACTTCATATTCCTATGGTGCACAGGGCCTTAGATTAATGTCTTTTCTACTTTTTCACTGATGAAGGAGTTGTCAAATAAACGTGCCCTTTAGCTAGCTGTCAGGGAAAAATAAAGCCTCCTGTGGCATTCAGGAAAAATAGCACAGAGCAGAAAGCAGGATTTTGTATCCCAAAGTGGATAAATCTATATTAGCTGAAAGCTGACTTCCACNAAAAAACAAACCAAAAAAACCCACTAGGTCCCCACTGAAAACCTCAAATCTTTTGCAAACACATTGCTATTCACAGAAGGTCCCACTTTCCAGCACTACAAACCTTCACTTTTCTGCTCCCTCCAGATGCTTTCCCATTCCCGTACTCTCTGCAAGACACAGCACAGCCTCCAACAAAAAGCAGGAGATGTTTGAAGGCCGAGTAGGGCACTGAGGCTATCACAGGAACGATGGACTCACTGCTCCCTTCGGCCTGGAGCACGAGGCACAAATGGCAGAGGGGGCAGGGGCTCCTCAGCAGCTGAGCCAGTTTGGTTTTCATCAGGTATAACAAGCCCCAGGTGTGCACCCAAGTGCACCAGTGATGGCCCAATCAAGACTCACCAAAGAGGAACAGGATAACTTGTCTTGTGCTGCTCAGTGATTTAGGAGAAGCCACAGTGCCTCTAAGCTCTGCAGGAGCTGCCAGAGAAGAATGATGAATTTGGGGGAGTTAATAGCATGGGGGAATGTGCATGGGTACCCTGTTTCTTGATGCTTCAAGCCAGGGCTCCAACCTTTGCACAGTCATTTCTTTGGAAAACTTCCATACCCTGTACTATCCATGCATTGCTAAAATTTTCTCCCTCATATTCCTTTGAAGAAGGGAAGAGCAGGAGAGCCAAGAAATTGCTCCTGCTAATGTAGCTTGACCCAGCCACACCAGAGATTCCCCAGTGCTGCAGAAACAGGCTGTTCACCCAGCAAAGCACAACAGCAAAAGAAGGGGAGGAGGAGGTACAAACACCTGTGCTACTATCAGAAAGTACAGAATCAGACATTTCACACTGGTTCTCATAATAAATAAAATTAGCTGAATATTTTTTACAGCTCTGTCAGTTGGAAACAATTTTGCTATTATCCGACTTGCACTATCTAGTCCTAATTAAAAAGCAACCCAGGTAACTGCTAATGAAGGAGTAACAGTCTTTTATGATGTGAATTCCCCAGTGAACGTAAAAATTAGCAGATGTTTTCACAATACTAGTTATTTCTTTATCTATAGCACTACTTTTTTGCTGGGGGACATTCAGAAACAATCTGGGCTTTTACCAGATGTCTGCAAAGTAGTAGCTACTCCTTGATCCACTTGACTTCTTTAATGCCTGAGGACATGTTCAGCATACATTCGGTAAGAGGAATTTGTATTGGTTCTGTGGTTTTATGCTGATCATCATCATGCTTGTTGTCATAAATAATAGGGTACTCCACAAGAGATGTGATTCTGGGTAACAGGACCAAGCAACTGGAAAAAATTCTCCCTAGAATAGGTTTTCAGATTTAAACAGAGATATTGGTTAGACTGTGTGTATCTGCAAACCTATTTCTTTAGGCAAAGATTAGAAAGGCAAGGAGAATCACAAAGTCAACTTTAACTGTGAATGTGCACCTAAAAGGCACACTAAATTCTGTCTTTGTCTGTGGCTCATGCAATTCTCTGGTGCCCTAGAACAAGCCCAACAAGACGGAAATCTGCATGAATTATTTTAGAACTTGAAAGATGATTTTATCTCTTGGCAGTTTTCAAGGAAGTTCTCATCTGCACTTGCACCACATGTGAATAGGAAGGAGGGAGAGAGATGGACTGAAACAACTCTACCTTTATATCTTGAGCTCTGAACAAAAACATATTCTAAACAGATAGCACAAATGTGACACTAAAAGTTTCTCCCATGAACTCTCCTTATTTCAAATGCAAAAAAAACGTCGAGAGCTTCAGTTGAAAGCATTGCTATGATAAAATGTAAGGAAAAAAAATGCAAATGGATTGAAATCTCCCAGGTTAACTAAACAATTGCCTGAGACAGAGACCAGTCAAAGTGGTTTGCAATAGTTTGGAGGGGGAAAAAAATAAAAAAGGATGTTGCTTTTGAATAACACTGGAAAAGTCTGGGCACTTCACTTCTTTTCAGACTCAACAACGGAAAACAACACGTGGTGACAGCTGTGGAACTCTGCCCATGCCAGCATCTGGCCTTGAGGTCAGGGTGGTGTGCCCAAGCCAGCAACCCTCGGGCACCGCGCACCAATTTGCTGGGGCACAGGCAGCAAAGCCCTCGCGGTTCCAAAGGGATAAAGCTGATATGGAGTCATCAAAAGCTTCATTTCACTGAATGCCCTGGGCGGCCCTTGTCAGTTGTTTCTTACCTCCCTCAGAGAAAGGAGAGGGTAAAACATCATCACGAAACCCAGAGGAAAGAATTAAAATAGCTGCCCGTGCGGGTAACTCATCCATCAGCCTTTATTTTTATTTTGCAGACTGGCGAGGAGGCCGGGACAGGGGTGAGGATATTGAGAGGCCGGCCCTTTGTGCAGCGGCGTGTTGGAATTGATGGGACAGGCCTCAGAGTGACAGATGGGTGCCTGTAGCGATTTGATACATTCACTGAATGAATAATAAATAAAAAGGCAATGCAGTGGCATTTAAAGGGCCTCAGACTCCACCACCTCCCAGACAAACAGGCTGCCCAGCCTCAGACACTGCACAACAGAAAGCTTTACAATTCTCAAGGCCTTGTTTTATTGTTAAGACTGGGCAGAAATTGATGAAGCAGAATTTCAGTTTCTGCTTTTGAGAAACAGCCCTTTAGCCACAGGGTTATCCTCACCAGAGCTTCCACAGGCTTTATAAGCCTACCAGGAAATGCTACCACTCTGGCTGTAATTAACACAGAATACACGTTAATGTCTTAGACATGTGTGATAACAAAAAGCAGCACAGACAAGTCACAGCAGCTTCACCAAAAGCTTATTCCACTGCAACCAGTGGAAGAATTTAAATTAGATCCCTAATACATACATGTATTACCAGAGCTGCTTTTCTTCCACATGGTGTAGGAGGATGGAGCATCAACCATAAATACAGGCATTAAGTGGGCTCCTTTCTGTTACTAGAGAGACAAACTTTTATCAGCAAGTTTGATCTATTTAATATACATCACACTGCCTGTAATAGAGCCTGGTAAATCCTAGCCAAATATAAGCTCATTGTTCTCCTCAACTTACCATTCCCTTAATATCAGAGCAAATATCCTCCCAAAGAAGCTGCAGCTGCTACTCCTGAGGTGGTTCATAAAAACTCATAGCAGCCTCCAACTATAAACACAAATATGGCACTTGCTTTTGCTACAGATTTTCTCCACTGCCCTACCCAAGACATTTCCTGTGATGCCAAATGCTGCTGTCTGATAGCAAAGTCATGGCATCCAACAAAATACAGACGTGAGTTGCCAATTTAATTTAAAAAACCCAAAACAACAAACCATATTGACACTTGATTTATATTTAAGATATTTAAGTGTAATTTTATTAGTGAGATCTGATTTAATCTACATTACTTTCATCACTAAATTGCTGCTAGCTAAGTTTGAGGGAACGGCTGTGATACACCTCCACGTTCATGTTGTTTCAGTTAAATGCAGGTATTTTCATTAGAATTGAGTGGTACCTTGCAAACCAGGCTAATTTAGAGGCAGAGCATCATCATTTGCCTTTGTAGGAATTGGACACTGCCTAGTCCCCACCTGTTCTTTGTTCCATGACAGCTGCTCCTCTGATTTGCATTACTCTGCCTGCCCTATGCTTTGCACATCAGGAGGAAGCTACTCTGAAGCAGGTCCCGCCTCTCTCTGCAGGGATGGCCCTCACCAAGCACTGCCACAGGAGCCAGCAGGACCCCCAGGTGACAGCTCTGTGCACAACCAACAGGTATCTGTACCTCAGGACTGTGGCTGGGTTCATGAGGAAATCACAGGATGTATATCACAGGAAACTGGCAGCCTAAGCAGCAATCTACAGAACCTTAGTCTGATTTTATTCTCAGAGAAGTCAACTGAACAATTAGTTTTGCTGTCCAAGGGAAGAGTGGGTACAGCAGTCTACTCTGACTACACTGTCACAGTGAATAGATGGTGTATTTGCCATACAAGGAAACATGTCATGTTCCCTTTGCCAAAGCTGCTCCCAACAGGCATTTCCACCACCACCAAATGAAAACATACTGGATGTAGTATCTCTTTAAGACTTTAAAGATCTCCTTATTTTCTGCCAGAAATAGCTCACTTGCTTACCTGAAAAGTAAAAGGTTATTGAGGCCGTAGAGCTTTGTGCCTTTGACAGGCTGCCTCCCAAACACAAAGTAGACACAAGACCATCCAGTTTATGGTCCCTGCACAGACAGATATCCAGGGAGCTGCAGCCAAAAGCAGATCTGTGGGGAAGTATCACTCACTGCACACAACTGCAGACCTCATCCCAGCCTGCCTGTGCCACTTTTCCCACCAAACTGTTTGAGACATGCAGTCCTTAGCACGCATGGTAGATGGGTGGTTTTAGTACACTTGTCTCCCCAGGAAACTTCCATCCTGGAGGGCCACAGGTCTGTAAGGTGTAAGGTCAGGTATTACAAACCGTACTTGAAAGAGCTCTTTGGGTTTTTTTAATGCAGGGTAACAGATGAGATGAAGGTGATGCATGTGCAGAAATCCCAGAGAAGACTTGGACATGCACACTTATCCCAGCCCTGGTGAAGGGCTGGCCAGGGAGCATCCAGCAGCCCAGGCACAGCACACAATGGGGGATGAAGCCAACAGCCATCCCAGCCCTGCCACAGCCTCTGGGTGACAGCCAAGACCTGTCTGGTCCTGGGACTGAGACCCCCTGTGCTGGCCTCATAGAGCCCCACTGGGATTCATGTTTTGGACCCTAATTCAGTAATTGTGTTTCAAGTTTTCTGTTTTCTGTGGTTTGCTTCCTTCAATACAAAATCTGCCCCTAAGGAATTAGAGCCCCTATAACCAAAAATGCACAGCAGCATCTTGGGAAGGACAGCAAAAAACTGTGCTGACAGCTTTTTAAAAGGTCACTCTACGACACCAAACCCTCTGCTTTGATGGAGTGTTTGCTGCTTGTTTCACTGCTAAATTAATAATCATCTCCTACCTTGCTTTAGGGATACAACATCACAAAACCCACACGGGCCTTTCAGTACCAGAAGGGTATAATGGAGCTCATGAACAGCCCAGCACACTCTGGGACTTACCCATCCAAGCCCTGACTCCAGGACTGACTGCAGCAAATCCCTGCCTGGGAATATGGATTGGTGACAAGCAGTCTCAGTGGAAGGCCCTTAAATCAAGTCACTTTGCACCATGGTCTGAGACACATCCCAAAGCTGCTTCACCTTCAGGGCACAGCACAAAGCTCATCCATCTGCTCAGGCTGCTGCTGAGGGAAGGGCAGAAGTTGTGTGTGTCTGTTTACAGCAGAAATGTCAGTTTGGGTGTACTTAAGTTACTGTTACAGGCACTGAATTAAATGTAGCACTTTTTATATCCAACAGTTGTGTCCAAATTTTTTTAAAAAGGGCAATCACCTTGAATCCTTTAATATGGACCCTAGAATTTAGTAAATTTGAGCCTATCAGCAACAGAGTCAAATTTAAGTGCACTATGAAATAAATAATGAGCATCAAGCTCTTGTTCCTGTTTATTTCTGTAATGCACTTATTTCTATGGAAATGCCTGGGAAGTTTCACAAATCTGGTCCTTTCACTCAAATTATATAGTTGAAGAATTTTGATTCAAATATCAGATAGCAGAAGCTGAATTCTTACATTAAAACACAGAAATTTTCTGAAGTATACCAATATAATTTAAATATTTTTAAAACTCCTTCCTATAATTTATATGTTTAAATATTCTACAATGTAATTTTTAAAATACAGAACTAAGTAGAGTCATCTGGCATTGCAGGTGGTCCCAGGATTTCAATGGATTCTACTGAACAGCTGCTGCTGTGTTTTCCACAGAAAAGTAATGTTTGTGACATTTAATCTCCAGATATATCCCTTTGGAATGCAGTCATCATTACTGACTGTATTATCCATGCCAGGAAGTTTTATTATTACACAAATAAGATTCTCAGTACTGTTGCTAAAATTCACCAGATGCACTCCACAATTTTTCCCCCCAACAGTCCTGCAAAGCAGCCACGATTAATGGTGCTTTCATGCCATGACCCATTGCCCAAATAGCCCATTGGCTACAGAAGAAACTCACTCCGTTAAAGCCTTTGGGAAAGGATTACAGTTTTTCAGCAACAAAGAAAACATGCCTTTAGGATTGCTGGGTTTAACTCTTGGCTACAGTCAAAGCTTTGCAGCTCACAGCAATCAAAACACTGAAAATACTGCATTTCATTTCACCTTCCTTAAAACAACAGCAATATCTTTCTATGCTGCAGACCTGCTACAGTAAACCCATTAGCTTTCTAGCTTGCTTTAATTAGAATTACCAAGAATCAGGGAAGATTTAAGTCAGATATCAGGAAAAGGTTCTTGCCCCAGAGGGTGGTTGAGCACTGCCCAGGCTCCCCANGGGGGGTTTGGGTTTTTTGGGGTTTGTTTTAACAAGCATAGTAATACAATGTAAAAATTAAGCATTTACAATTTTCCTATCAGAACTGTTTATTGACATTTGCACAGCTCCATGGAATGCACAATTAAGTGGAGAAACAGTCAGAAAAAAATCCAACTGCATCTGTGCACAAGCAAAGAGTTAACTGAACAGCAGTGACATCCAGATGCTACTTCAGCTGAAGCTGCTCGTAAGGAAACGTAGCTGGATGGTTTGTTTTGAAGCCATTCAACAGTAGAGTTGAAAAGAGAACAGTTTCAGATCAAAACCAAAGCAAAATTAAAAATTGAAAATCTTGTCAGAAAATCTGCAGCATTTTGCACAATTTAAGCTTTTGATGGAAGGAAAAAATGCTTACTATTGCAGAAACGATATTTTTAGTAGAAGCAGCATTTTCTTTCAGGAGAATTTCTCCAAGGAAAGGGTCCCAGCCATCACTGCCTTCCTGACATCCAGCTGATGATGCTCCTACTGCTGCAATAAGTATTAAAACTGTGACTCCCAGGGACTAGCAAAGGTACTGCATCTTCTAGCTCTCATTACAAATTCAAAATAAAGAATAAGAAAAGGTAGTTTTAAATTCATAACCACTTTAAAGGTCACAGAAAGTATTATACTATTACAAGATTAGCTAATTATATTATTTATGGAAAGCATTTGTTCTGGGAGCAGAGATTAGACATAACTACAATTGGATGTGTCTGTGACAAATCTAGAAATTAAACAAAGCTCCCCTAAAGTCAAAGCCAAGGGATTTTTTTGTACCATAAAACCACTCTGGACATGCTGCCCTGGCAGGAAAAACTTCTTTCCATTATTTATTACCCTGTGAACTGCTACTAGTAATGCTAATAGCTCTCAGCATTGTTCCTATAGCTGAGGAACTAGTGGATGCTGGGATTTCAGCTGGGTTGGTGTCCAGTGACAAATTCAGGTTCAGTGCATGCATATGAACTGCAACAAATAAATTAAGTTGTTCCATTTGAGCTAATTGGAGGAATCAAGCCTCTCTAAAGGACCACATTAGAAGCAACAGAGAGAAAAAGACCAGCTTAGTTTAGGGTTAGTAAGGAATTTGCAGCTCTTATGTCCTGGCATAACTTCGTGTGCCCGTAGTTTCAGAAGTGGATTACACACATGTCTTGGACCTGGTTGGTCACCAAAGCATTTGGGATCTTTGGCAGTGGATGCAGAAGTTTAAATAAGACTGTCATGGCTTGTGTCAGAAAAGCACCTTCTGCTAGATTTCTTCTCTTTACATAATTTAACTTCAAAGCATTTCAAGGCCAAGCTTGGCAGAGGATGTTGATTTTGCAGAGAAAAAAAAATTAGTTATAATTACCCAGCACGCTAAGCCCATAAACAGTCATTACTGATTGCTGGAGGACTGAGTACTCCAAGGGGATCAAATGAAGGATCAACTCTATGCAGTGGTGGAGATAAAACTATATTAAGCAGCCCAGAAAATTAGGGACAACACAGAAAAAAAATCTTGAACAGAAGGTCAAGTATAAAAATAACATGTAAACCGAGTTAGTCCCTGAGCAGTTCCTTCACTTCCTTGCAGCATATCTAGAGATTGACACAGGACAGAAGGGATATGGTGTGGCAACTGCTGTATCTATGTTTTATACTCTTTTTTCACAGGATTATCAAAATAGTAGAAAATAATACAGAATCAAACTTAAACCTAAACCTTCAGGACTTGACATCTTAGAAAAAAAATAATTAAAAAAAACCCCAAAACTTATTAAAAAAAAAACAAAAAAAAACCACCAGAAAGATATTATTCAGCTTAAATAGCAACTGAGAAAGTTAAGCAGCTCTTAAGACTCTGCCCCACAATGTCTCAGCTCAGCCTGCAGCACTGCCCTGAAGGGACAGCAATTGCCAGCCTTGGCTTCCAGATCCCATCCTGCAAAAGGAGGACGGCCCGAACAGATATCACTTCCCTGCATGTGCAGCAAGGCTGGTGTTCCTCTTTAACCAATCTATAGCTCGCTCAAGCAAATTTCAAGTTTAACAATGGCCCTGCAAAAGCTGGTCACCCTAAAAGATTCATAGGTAACCTGGGAAAAACNGCTCAGGACACGTTTGGACAGCACTCTCAGGCACATGGTGGGATTCTTGGGGGTGTCCTGTGCAAGGCCAGGAGTTGGACTTCAATGGTCCTTGTGCATCCCTTCCAACTCAGGATGTTCCACGATTCTGTGATTCTAAGATGTGAAAGCCCTGCTATTCCAAAAGTCAGCACTGAAAAAATTCAAGCTCCTATTCAAATTGAAAAGCTGAAAACTCACTGTAGAACAAAAATGTTTTCATAATACAAAAATACCTAATANTTGAAAATCTTGTCAGAAAATCTGCAGCATTTTGCACAATTTAAGCTTTTGATGGAAGGAAAAAATGCTTACTATTGCAGAAACGATATTTTTAGTAGAAGCAGCATTTTCTTTCAGGAGAATTTCTCCAAGGAAAGGGTCCCAGCCATCACTGCCTTCCTGACATCCAGCTGATGATGCTCCTACTGCTGCAATAAGTATTAAAACTGTGACTCCCAGGGACTAGCAAAGGTACTGCATCTTCTAGCTCTCATTACAAATTCAAAATAAAGAATAAGAAAAGGTAGTTTTAAATTCATAACCACTTTAAAGGTCACAGAAAGTATTATACTATTACAAGATTAGCTAATTATATTATTTATGGAAAGCATTTGTTCTGGGAGCAGAGATTAGACATAACTACAATTGGATGTGTCTGTGACAAATCTAGAAATTAAACAAAGCTCCCCTAAAGTCAAAGCCAAGGGATTTTTTTGTACCATAAAACCACTCTGGACATGCTGCCCTGGCAGGAAAAACTTCTTTCCATTATTTATTACCCTGTGAACTGCTACTAGTAATGCTAATAGCTCTCAGCATTGTTCCTATAGCTGAGGAACTAGTGGATGCTGGGATTTCAGCTGGGTTGGTGTCCAGTGACAAATTCAGGTTCAGTGCATGCATATGAACTGCAACAAATAAATTAAGTTGTTCCATTTGAGCTAATTGGAGGAATCAAGCCTCTCTAAAGGACCACATTAGAGGCAACAGAGAGAAAAAGACCAGCTTAGTTTAGGGTTAGTAAGGAATTTGCAGCTCTTATGTCCTGGCATAACTTCGTGTGCCCGTAGTTTCAGAAGTGGATTACACACATGTCTTGGACCTGGTTGGTCACCAAAGCATTTGGGATCTTTGGCAGTGGATGCAGAAGTTTAAATAAGACTGTCATGGCTTGTGTCAGAAAAGCACCTTCTGCTAGATTTCTTCTCTTTACATAATTTAACTTCAAAGCATTTCAAGGCCAAGCTTGGCAGAGGATGTTGATTTTGCAGAGAAAAAAAAATTAGTTATAATTACCCAGCACGCTAAGCCCATAAACAGTCATTACTGATTGCTGGAGGACTGAGTACTCCAAGGGGATCAAATGAAGGATCAACTCTATGCAGTGGTGGAGATAAAACTATATTAAGCAGCCCAGAAAATTAGGGACAACACAGAAAAAAAATCTTGAACAGAAGGTCAAGTATAAAAATAACATGTAAACCGAGTTAGTCCCTGAGCAGTTCCTTCACTTCCTTGCAGCATATCTAGAGATTGACACAGGACAGAAGGGATATGGTGTGGCAACTGCTGTATCTATGTTTTATACTCTTTTTTCACAGGATTATCAAAATAGTAGAAAATAATACAGAATCAAACTTAAACCTAAACCTTCAGGACTTGACATCTTAGAAAAAAAATAATTAAAAAAAACCCCAAAACTTATTAAAAAAAAAACAAAAAAAAACCACCAGAAAGATATTATTCAGCTTAAATAGCAACTGAGAAAGTTAAGCAGCTCTTAAGACTCTGCCCCACAATGTCTCAGCTCAGCCTGCAGCACTGCCCTGAAGGGACAGCAATTGCCAGCCTTGGCTTCCAGATCCCATCCTGCAAAAGGAGGACGGCCCGAACAGATATCACTTCCCTGCATGTGCAGCAAGGCTGGTGTTCCTCTTTAACCAATCTATAGCTCGCTCAAGCAAATTTCAAGTTTAACAATGGCCCTGCAAAAGCTGGTCACCCTAAAAGATTCATAGGTAACCTGGGAAAAACCAGTACTCTCAGTGAGTTAATCACCATGTCCTGCTCCCTTTGTGCCACTCTTATGGTCCATTACCCAGAGGAGGAACTTTTTTTGGCTGGGAGAGAGATGGATGCTGCCTGTCCTGCTGGTGAGAGATGGTGCTGGCACTGAAACAGGGCTTACCTGGATGGGAATGCAGAGCCAGGCACAAAGACTCCAGGATTCTAACGTCTGTATTTCTCCCCAAACTCCATTTCAACACATATAACTGTATAGCAGAAAACCTGGCATTTGGGGCCTGCTTGTAATACATTTTGTTTCCATTAACTGGACCTGTGTCACCTGCCTTCTCCTCCCCTACAAAACACACATTTTCTTCATTGTTTCCATTCTGAGCCAGAAGAGTCGAAGCCTGAGCATGTTGCTTAGCAATACAGGAGTGGAATAAGCTATGCTTAAAGTCTTCCTCCTCTGCTAGATGCCCTGTAGCAGCCATTACTAGAGGAAAAATTGACTTTTTCGTTATCTTCTTATTGTTTCCAGGGCAGTTTCTCCCCAGTTCCCATTGCATCTGCTTTAGATTTCTCCCTCTTCCCAATATTCATAATAATCTCACATTAACCTTTTCTTAGACACAGCATCTCCTCTCACCCTCTCACATATCTAACATGTTTCTCAGTTGTAGGTTTTTTTGATGAGAATTTTCCACTTCATTCTCAGATAACTGAATTCATTACAGATTTAAGCCAACAAATCTGGAATGTTACAGGACAATACCTGCAGGAAAAAATAACCTCTGAGTAAGTAAAATACTCCCTTTATTTCTTTTAGCCAACGTTCAGTTGACTTTGACTGCAGAACAGAAAGAAAAACAAAAGGTGTCTGAATCCCCTTTCTGCAGTTCAGGTCCCAAAGAGCTTCCTTTCCAAGCAAACTCCAGGGCTGTTAATTTCAAAGACCTATGAAAACGAAAGCTGTATTGTACTCTCTCTCCATTCTGGTGCCTGATATTCAAATAAGGCTCACAACAAAATTAACCATCCCTCAGGCTAATCTTTTCCATACAGCACTGGCTTCCTGAGAGACTCTCAGAGAAACAGGAGTCAGTCTTTCAGGCCCATTTCTGGAGGAAAGCCACGCTGTATCATATGTCTGTCAAGATCTTGTCTTGTTCTCTCTGAGAGAGGATATGAGAATTTGTATGATTGTTTTGGGGTTTGCTGCCAAGTGTAGGTACAGAAACAAAGCCATACCTCTGCTGCAGGTAAATCACATCAAGCATTCATGTACTAGTACTCACCCTATCATCATAAAACAGATCAAAGAGCTTTATTTATGCATTCAGCTGCAAGCCTTCCTTTAGTTTCTGTTGTGGTGCTTATTAGATTTGTAGTGTCAATAATCATGTTAGCAAAACAGTTAAGGGACAGTCTCCTCAAGGAAGATCACTGTTCAGGAGGGAATTATCCATTTCTAATTACAGTTCATGCTGCTGCTGGACACTCTTCTTGCTCTTGCCAACTGTCCACTGCTGTCTGGGTTTAAAGCCATTGATCCTGCTTTGGACATTGGATTGGCCATTTGGAAAGACTGGCCATTTGGAAACCAAGGCCCCATTGTATGACAGCCCTTGGTCAGTGAAACCTGTGCTGCAGACCAGCCACGGGGACAGTGGGCAGTGAACACACCAGGTCCTCTCCGGGACAGCTGGGAGCCGTGGCACCGGAGGGCTCTGTAACAGCACTCCGGTATCCCCACTACTGGGAGGGGGTTCAGCCCTGCATTTCCTCCTGTGGCACCTTCCACTGCCCTGGCTCTTTGTCCCATCTTGCCCTGCAATGAGCTGCAACCTGCTGGAAAGCACAGCCTTCCAAACAGAATGGTGCTGCAGAGACAGAGGGTGCAGCAGGGGGGCCAGACCCTTCCAGCAGGGCCTGTGTGTGCCCACAGGCACAGAGCACTCTGCACTGAGGGGTGTCCCGGGGTGGGCAGTGGCACCCAGTGAGGGTGTGGAGCAGCCCGGGCATGCAGCCCAGGGAAGGGTGTCACAGGGGCCAGTAAAGGAACGCAGTCACTGTGAATAACAAACACAACTTGCTACAGCAGCATCCCTCTGTGCACACTCCTGCACTGCCTTTAATTGCAATTACTTTCCATTTGTAAAAACTGTGGAGACTTGAGGTCCCACTCATTAACATTTTGGCAAAATCTCCCAGTCCTGGACTACTTCCGAACACTCACATCTCTGGCAGAATCAGGTTCTTTGCCTGTGTTCACCCTGGCTGTAACCAAGAAAATAATTATATGAGACTTTGGTTTCTATACTGCCAGCATGATACTTACATCTGAATGTTTTGTGGGTTCCAATATATTTTCATAAATTCATCAATCATCCAAAGATTTTTGTCCAAGAAGTTTTCAGGAAATTACAATGAGCTTTAAAGAGCACACAATTCAACAGATATCATTTTAATATTAAAGAGTCATAAATTCTTCAATGAGTAGTGCTGCTTAGATTAAAATCAGAACCCAGATGAAAAAAAAAAATCTATTTACTTATTTATTTCAGAAGACAGAATGTGGAGAATCTCCTCCTTCTGAAACCACTGGTTATCTGAGAACAAACCTGTCTGGGCTTCGATATCCTGCATCACACAAAGCACCTTGAGGTGCTTGGGCTCAGCACACTTGAGCCATTTTACTTAATGAAACAGAACTGATAGGTCAGGATCTCCCGGCTGCTCCACCTGTAATCCCACCAGTCCCACTGCCTGAAGGGCACGCTTAGGCACATCTTTTCTTTTACTTATTTTTAAAAACCTTTCCTTTTTTCTTATTCCTTCAGACTTTTTTTTTTCCCTCCCCACAGCTCTTCTAATCATCACTGTTACAAATTTTGCTTGTCAGCTCCTGATTTGTGTATTTGCTCCACCCCTTAAATAGCTTTTATATCTGGACCTCAACATTAAAATTGTAATGTCAGTGTTTCTGAGCAGAAAAGATTAGTCAACAGGGGAGATGGCTCCACTATCCATAATACATGCTCTGGCACCAATGTCTTTCATGCATCTGCTTAACCAAACAAGACAAGCTTCAGCACAGAAGATGGGGAAGGATATGGTGTAACAGAAAGGTATTTTAATTAAGCTACTAAAAGCTTGGTGTCTGATCACCCTGGTGAGGCCTCTCAGCTGTGGCAGCCGGACAGCACTGCTGCCTCTAATTCCAGCTGCAAGCACTGGGAATATCACAAAGGGTAACAGCTGTCCCAAAGCAACTAATGCTGCATTTTGCTTCATTTTGGAAGGACTCCTTTTTTTGTTTTTCTGCAGCTACGCTGAAGCATCACCATTAATACAAATGTAGGGGCAAATGCAAGGTCAGCATGCTGGGGCTCCTGCTACATTGATTTTACCACCTTACATATCAGTTTCTTCTTTTTCCCAAAGTTTTATTGGGTTTTATTTGTTTGCTTTTCTGTTTTCTGAAGGACAACAGAGGCTATTTGAAGGTGAAGTGAAAGTTGGTGCAGAATTTTATCTAGCTGCAGGAAAAATTGAAGATTCAGATGCCTTCCCTATATGTAAAAAGGAAACTCCTGCTGAAACATTGCTAATATCACTAGATCCAGAATAAAATGTTAAGTGTCCCTATGGTATTTTGGAGGAATAAAGGGATAAAATGAACAGTTTGCAAGCTAATTCTCCATACGTAAGAGAGTATTTGTCCAGATTTAGACTATGATCTTCAGGGAGGCAAGGGAGAAGTGAGTTCCCAAATCCCAGTGAAAAGCAATGAAAATTCACCTTTTAAGGGAATTCAGAATCGGGTTCAATTTTTTTCTTTCTACAGTTCATCATTTCAGCCCCTAACATTCATAAATTAGTGAAAATATCTAAAAAGATGTTTCAGTCAAACAGATAGAACTTCAATGGTGTGTTCCAAAGAATTATGTTATCACAAGTACCATCCAAGTTAAAGGGTAGTATGAAAATAACCACACAATCTGGACTTTCCATGTGTAAAATGAAAGGAAATTAAAATAACTATTAACTTATTACTAATTGTAAAACAGTAGTGATAGATACTGGTAGTTAAAGCAATTAACTAAGGGTGGGTAATAGGTTAAATACACCCCAACAGAACTTGAAAACCTGAGAGGAAAAGACATTAAATGAGGGGGGAATGCACTACTTGGATTAGATTTAGTTTTTTTCTTCAATCAATGTAGAAAAGTTGAGCAAAAGTTTCTGAACTGTATTTGATGGATAACCATGTGAACGAAAAAAAAAGAAAAGAAAACAAAATGAATTTTCTTGTAGACACCAAAGAACCAGCCTAAACCACTGTTGTTTCCCAATTACCCAGCCTAAATATTAAGCAGAGAGCCAAAGATCTCTCTGAACCACTGAGCTTTACTTTTAACATGTCTCAGAAAGGAGGAAAAGTTTAAAGGAAGGCAGGACTGCCAGCTTAGTTTGTGCATTTGAAATGGCAAAGGCAATGCAGAAAGGGCAGCAATGACTGGCCATCTTGCAGATTAACATATGGTATAAACCCGGTATATACTGCCAGTTAACTGCCATTAAGAAAAATACATTTAATACAGCACATCTCCAAATGTATTACATGACAAAGAGTCATGGTGTTAATTCAAAAACAGAAGCACAGGGAAAAGCTTAGGAACCATCACAGGTGATTGCCTTAAAATTATTTCCCAACAGTGTGCAGTGGCAGGAAAGGACTAATACCATCCCTGAATGATTAAAAAGAAGACAACTGAAGAAGAACAAAGTCAGTATCACCTCTAAATCCAGCTTTGGTGGAGCTCTTATTAGGCTGTTGCTCCCAGTCTAACTCAAGGAAGATGTGAAAAAGTGACGAACAATTTAAAGCAGAACCACAAACGTGATTCACCAGCTGAGAAACATGCCTTACAACGTGGGGCTTAAGGCATTAAATATATTTAGCTTTCAAGAAAAGCTTCAGCTGTAGCTTGATCACTGTACATACAGGTGAAAGAGAGAGCTGTGGTGGCAGCTTTTCAAAGTTGTTGACAAAGAAAAAACAAGACTCAACAGATGGGAGCTGAAGTCATAGAAATTCAATCTGGAATGAGAAATAATTTACCATCACAAGGGCTAATTAAACACTGGAACAGTTTTTCATTGAAGGTGATAGACTTCTCCCCGTGTAAGCATTTAAAATGGGATGAAACACTTTTGAAAAGATATTTTTAAATCATACACCATTTGAAGTGTTGCACAAGACTCATTGTCAATAGCCTGGAGGAATCACATTGTCCCTGCACTGACTTCAGTTTCTGCAGCTTCGCATGTGGATATTTCACCTATTTAAATATTGTAAGGCCAATGCAGACCTTCTGTAAGGTTCAGAAGTTCTTTCTCTTCTTCCCCCTGATGGTCCTACAGGACATCAGTCAGATTCTCATTATTTTTTCATTCCAAGTTCTGAAATTTCAAACAGTGACTGCAGCTAGAGCAGACTGCAGTTACTCAGGGCTCTAACATGGGGCTGCAGAGCACCAGTCCTTCTGTTTCAAGATAAAAATGCCCAGCAATGATGAAAATTATGAAATCAGACATTTAACCTCAACGGAAACAAATTTTACCTCATTATTTTACTGTGGCAGCTGCTTTGGGTTTGTTCTTTTGCCTAGTCTGCAACTTGACAAACTAGAATTATTTAGACACATTTCCCCTAGTGGAGTCCTTACCAACACAGTTTGTGTTCTGGGGACAACTCCCTGATTTCTTCTTCCAGTACTCAAGCTGAAAATTAAACCGCTCAAATTAACCAAGACACCAAGGGCAATCCAAGAATACTTTGGTGAAATTGAAGGAAAATATCACATTTAACTGGGAGGAAAGGACAAAGAAAAAATGGCTAACAAGACATGTAGGTCCTTTCTGCTCTGAAACTGCATAGTAAGGATGCCCAAACACATCACTGAAGGCTTATACATACACATAAAAACACATCTCTGCTAGTAACAGGAGAAAAATCTAAATCTTTTGACCCAGCACCGCTGCGAGCCTTACTGGAAATGCCATGAGAATGAGCATTCCATCAGCACACCCCTGAAATGCTCTAATTATGCACTTTCAGCATGTTACTGTGTTTTGACAAAATTTAAGTTGATGGCACCAAGGACATTTCTACCGCTCAAAACAGTTACTAAAATAACCTCGTGTAACACAAATCACTGGGTAATACGTTCCATAAACTGACTTCTCAAAGAAGCTTGGAATGATCTTTTACCCTCTCCTTTCACCAGACTAAAAAGGAAAGCAAAGACACAGTGCACTGGCTCACTGAGATATGTCCAGCATTTGGCAACCTTGGCCAAAATCTAATTTCATTTGCATGGCTAAGTGCAGTAGTCCTTACCCCAAATCCCAGATGACTCCCCTAAAGCCACTGCAGTCTTAAAAATTAACAATTGAAGATGCATTTTCCTAACTCAAGCAGAAGGAAAAAAAAAAAAAAGGAGGGAAATAGGGAATGTCAGAGATGGAAACTGCATGTTTTACAAATACACAGTGAATCCTACTTACAAAACCCAATTGCTATTGTCTGTGTTGAAATATTCTATGACTGGAAAAAAACCAATACCTTTCTGCTTATCTCATTCTTATTTATAATATTTTATTACATTTTAATTCATCCAACTGTTCTATTAGGTTTCCAGGTAAAATGTGCTAAAAGCCCATGTAAGTAATATGTATTTTGTTAATGAACTGGGATTCAACATCATGGAAAAGAACACCTGATTAGATCAGGCTACCCTTGGATTCCAGATTGTGGCTTTTTTCCCAGATTTTCTGTGCTCAGCCACCTTCTTTGCTTAATAATAATTATCCTAAACCACCTGCAATCATTGTTAGAAACTGTGATTTTCCCCAACAACCACTTCCCTCCAGTGACAGCCAATACAACCACAAATGAAAATGGTGAAAAGCAGAGAGAGAAAGTGGAACAAACAAGAGGCATCAACATCTTCAATTAACACGAATTAAGGAAAACCTTGTGCAAAAACTATTCTAGGATCAAAGCTGAAGCACACTAAAATCAACAGATCCCTTTCAACCTACATCAAGGTCAGATGTTATCACACCAGTTCTAATCTGAGTCCAGGGCTCAGCAACACTGTCCCTTCAAACACACCTGTATTATGTATAATGATGGTCTGTCAACACCACACACACCTCTCACCTCTGAAGGTTGTGCTTCTGCAGGGTTGGTATTTCCAATATGAAAATAACCGAGGGTTGAAAACCCAATCATATGCCATAGGGCAGGAATCCTATCTCCTAAGTTTTCCCAGGAAAGGGGGAGTAGATACACTTTCCTAGTATGGACATAAATATTATGTTACAGCAAACTGGAGGGAAAATCCCACGACTACTGCCTTGGTGGCTCCCAAGTACCTATGCAGATACTGTGCTGTAATCCTGGGATGAAATAACTTACAGAAGAACTCATTTACAAACACACAATACAAGGAGTTCAGCCCTAACTCTGCTGTGAAGTTGTGATGCAGTTAAAACTACAACTCTATTCCTGCAGGATAATCTCGGTTTTTTTGCAATGTGCTCTATTAGCATCAGCTTCCTTTTTAAAACTCAGTGCTCTTCTTTCCCACTGCTGAAATTCCAAATATCCAGGGTTGTATCTGTGTTTAGTGACCCACCCCACAAGTGTGTTCCTAAGCTTAAATAGTTAATAGTTTGTTCAGTGCTTTAGAAATTCCAGACTGTAGTTTTAAGACTGGTGTGAAAGCTGGAATTTGCTGGCTAATACCAAATTTCTGCAAGAGTTGTTACATATGCAAACGACATTCTGCTCTCCAGTCCCAGATCTGTGGTTGTCACAGTGATTAAAACTCCATGTTTCCTAAACAATTAACTAACATAGTCTATTAAATCTCATTTTATTACTTTGAATGGATTGAGATGGTACAATAATCCAACTCGGAAGCAAGGCAGAATTTGCATATCTCTTTCAGAAAATGGATGAGACATAAAATGAACTACATGGTGGATAAAACCAAATCCTTGTGTGTTCTCGGTCTGCTTTGCATTTGATTTTCTCTGCTCAACTATAAACAAGTTTTAGCAGTGATAGACTCAGATTATGTAGAAACCACAGAGAGAGAAAGCTCTCTTGGCTACCAAAACAATTCACTTTTAACAGAACAAGCACATCACTCCATATATTTTGACAAATCTTGATGTGCTATCAGCCAAAACTGTTTGTTTTCTTTGACTAGCAATGCTGCAGACTGTGCTGCATGTTGCGTGTCCCGTGCTGCAATTTAAATTCAATTTGGTGATTTGGAAAGTTTTTCTGTTAGTGCTTCAAATGGAATATATGACCTGCAATTCATTTATATTTCCTATGTAATTAGTAGCTGGCAAGTAAAACAAATTAGGTGCTTGATAAACACAGACAATTATATTTTCAAAGCAGTTGTATTTATGCTTGGAAGGAAGGACAGTTTTATGAATATGTAATCAAGGATGTAAAATTGGAAAGAAAACAAAATACAGCATAGTTAATTCGGTGGTAGCGACAAATTAACACTGAGCCAAGCCCCCTGCACATGCACTGCCCTGATAAACTTGTTATTAGCAAAGGTTCACTCTAAGAAGAGCTTGGTAATCCTTCTTCTGTGTTTGCTCTTCTTTATTAGCCCTTTGAGAAAATACCGTTTATAAAATAAAGATCTGCACAAGCAAAGATAACAGAGTTGCCATTCCCTGCCTAACCAGTTTAATGGCTAACAAGTTGGGAATATATGGCTTTTTTTCTGTTTCCTTTACATATTTGGCTACAGGTGTGTGCTGCACACCAGTGATTACCCAGCATTTAGGAGCAGCTGTGCCTCCAAATGAACGATGAAACTGAACTGAAAGTTTGTTTGAAATGGAAGTCAAACCTGGCAGATGGCAGCAGCCCGAAATAGCACCACCGAAAGGGAATGTTTTGTGCAGCTACTGCTCCAGAGCACTAGTGAGAACAGGGGGGAGGACAGCTCAGCAACAATCTGCAAGGGTAAAAGGGGGAAAATAAAAAGTAAAGGAAGGAAAACCCCAGAGGGGATGAGAAGAAAAGAAGAAAACTAACTTCAGATGTCAACACCTAAAAAAAGAAGAGAAACTTAAAGAAGAATCTACTAGCAAAAGGAAAGGATTACAATTATGTATAAACTGGGTTTATGCCTTGAGCAAAAGAAAAACTAGTGGAAGTACATGGTAAAAAGAAGATGTAAACTGACCAGCAGTCAGGATCAAACAAAGGAGAATTTAAATCTTAACAAGCTTTTGATGCATTGTGGAAAGTCACACTTTGCTTTGAAATATTGTGGAAAGTCATTACGCTGAAAGAGATGTAGATTTAAGCTTTCAAAGAGATGTGGGGTTAAAGGCGTATCCTAAAAGGAACATTCCGTGGAGTCATTTTAGTTCTATTGCAAGAGAAAACTGTGACTAGCTTTGCTAAGCAGCAGACACGGTGCAGATGCTCAGGGCCAGCAGCTCCACAGCGCTCGCCGTGTAGTTTTCTCCAAGGTGGAGCTTTGGGGGCCACAGTGCCACAGCACAACCCGTGTTTCCCTTAATCCTCTTGATGGCTGACTACAACTCTGTGGAATTATTTGAGCTGAAGTTTCTCAGAAATGGCCTATAGCTGAATCTGAGAGGAAATGCAGCCTGAAGTGATTCAGCCTTTGGCCATTCCTCACTGGACCGACACCACATCCTCCCTCAGTGATGGCAACACCTCCGAACATCAGACTGGTCCTGTAAGAGCAATTCGTCTTTATCAGGGGTACGGGCTTTTGACTTTGGCGTATTTATGCATAGCTCCACTATCTAATTCTAAATAAGAAGGTTTGAAAGTGTCTAAATCACTTTTCAAAATGGAATTTTGTCCTGGACACTCACAGAAATCTGCAGGAAAAAAAACCCTCCCGTAAGTGATTCCAGTTTGAGTGATCAGCATTAAATGAATCCTATTACTGCTTCCTAAGTGAGGAGCCCAGAAGAAATGTGTTGCTCTCCATTCACTGTGCACACACAAGGTGGGATAATATAATGTGACAGAGTAATTAGAAGCTGTAAATTAAGATCACATCTGGATGTAGGAATCACCTAAAACTTGAACGTTCCACTTTGGAAATGTCTTTTTCATTTAATGCTGTCTTTTGGCTGCAACTGATGTCACACCATTTAGTAGTCTGAAATCAGCAAAATCATAAGGCAGAGCATCCTAATGACTTTAAGAGATCTCTAATTGCACTGCTCTTCTACATCTCATTGTTTAGGGAAAGCTGACAACCTTGCTTTCCTGACAAAAACTGTTCCAGATGATTCAGACGAGACACTTGTGACAACCACTTTGCAAAAATCTTCTAATATGAGTCATTTTATGGTGATTCATTTACTTTTTCATCATTTTAAAGCAAACTTTCCTGTGTGAAAAAGTTTAAAGACCTCTTTGAAAAGACAATTTGCAATTGCAAAGCTCTATTTTTCACTAGAGACAGAATTGCTGCTTTGCCAAAACAAAGCTCTTCTGAGCAATTTTCATCTATTTCTGGCCTTGTAAACCAAGCCCAGTCTGAGTGCAGTGCTGAAAACAGTGACAGCAGATATTCTGTAGCATGGGTGGGTTACCAGGCGACGCTGCAAAGTTCTGCAATGTTATCCAAAATCCCAAGCTTTCCCAAAACTGCAATCATATTCACAATTATATTTACTCATTGAATAGATGTCTGGAGCAGTGATGTAAAAAACTTGTGCAAAGTTTCTTATTTGCATCAAAACATCTTCTTCAAAGGTTAATTTTACATATCTTAAATAAGTTTTCTGTGCAGTGAATAATTGTTTTGCTAAGGAGGGGTAGGGTACACACTGCACTAAATTGGGATCTATTGAGATCTATTGATAAGGAATTTCTGTACTGAACTTGAGGTCTAAGATTTTTTCCTAAACTTTCCCCAGAAAACCAGAATTTTGACCAGTCCTTAACAGGGAGCTACACTGGAAGTGACACACTCATACATTTATTTTTAAAATGGTCTTAATAAACTTAACCGGTTGCAGTAACCATGTGGAAAAGTTGGCAAATTTACAACCGAGGGAAACCCCCCTAAGACTGGGGAATGTCACTCACATTTCTTCTCCCTGAGAGCCAACAAAAATGATTCCCACATTAATAACCACCCTCAAAAGAGCAGGATTTTGTAGAGACCAAAACCAAAGACAGTTGTCCTTATTGCTGCTGTACTGATGGACTTCTGAGACACCAGCCTGCATTAATGAGCCTCTGCTAAATACAGGGAAGCTGAAGAGACAGCCCTGGGTTGAAGGAGGAAATTAAATTATTCTACAGTCATTTAACAATAGGAGTGTGACAGGAACACCAAAACCAAAGTCAAATTTGAGACTCTGTCCTCATCAAATGCTGCTCTCCCAAAAGATATGTGAATGTAAAACAGCAGTTTTCACAGATGGGGCATTTGCTCTGCAGTTCTTTAGTCTCTGGAGGGAGCTCTTTTAGGAACCCAGATTTCATACATCACATTTGCTGGTTAGAACCACGATGCCCAGGCAGAAGAGTCTGAAGCGTTTGAAGAAGCTGAAAGGAACTTCAGCCATGCAAACATATTTCTGAAATACAGTTTTTCAGAAACCCCAATGATGTGCAATGTGCGGATCTGTACAAGTAGTCATTCCAAATTAATGCACTAGAAAGGGCAAAATCTCTGTCTTCCGTTATACATAAATTAGTGTTTTGCATTTATCCAGTAAAGCAAGACTGAATAATGCATTACAATAATGAACTTGTTGGGAAGACAACAAGCTCTGGAGAAAACTCTCTCCCCCGATACATTTGTGCCATTCTAATGGTTTCACAGTGTTTTCAGCGTGCCCTCCTTTTCTCAGAAATTTGGATTTCAATTCTTCTGCAATATTTTATTAGGAAAGCACAGAGTTTTCTCCACATTCCCACAGGGGTTGAACTCTGAGCTCAACTAAAACTCTCCAAGTCTCTTTCTGCTAAGAACAAAGTTACACTTCCACATTGCACCCTATTTAGGAAAAAAATGTAGAAAAAAAAACCCTGGTGCTTATGAATGATGTGAAAAAAAGAACATTAGCACATGGTTCTGGAGATCTTTCTGGTAACTGTTCAGCTATTCCATAACAGTTTTGAAAGGCAAGTACCGTTCTTTCTTAGTTCAAAAATATTCTCAAGTAGAACTTGTTTTGTGCCTCCAGCAGCTTGTTTCCCCTCAAGCCTGTTGATACGGAGTGCTGGCTATGAATACACTGTTTTTCTTGGTGCCTGTACCACCCATGCTAACGGCCCGAAGCAAAAGGAAGCAGACGATGAAGGTGCTTCAAATATTCTCCCTGTTTCAAACATTGTCCCTGATGGTCAGAAAAGCTGAGCAATGAGAAAATAGAGCATAGCCTAATAAGTGGGACAGGGAGAACACAGGTGAATACAATGAGACACTGCCGTGGCTCTCTGGCACACAGACAAATGCTTCTATGATATGCTGGCATTAATCAAAAGCAGAGTTATATACCTCTTTGTGTCCATTCCTCATTTCACCTGCATCAAAAATATAGGCATTCTTGTTGTTCATGTAATACCTCTCCAAATCTTCAAGAAGTTCAGTTTTCTGTCAAAATCAATTTTGTTTTACCTAATTTTTTTTTTACACCTCTCCTTTCTACCCTCCCTGACCCATCAGTCTCTGCCTCACAGATGTAGCTGGTACTACATACTTATAAGCTGTATAAATATGAGATGTGGTTGCTGGTTATGTATCTATAAGCTGCAGCCCTGGGTTGTGGGGTAGCCCTAGAATTAGGCATTGTTCAAGAGCAGTAAAGTTCTCATAACTTAACCTTAATGAAACCCTTTGCAAACACTCTCCTTTGTGTCATGCATCTATTCATCAGTAATGAGATACCTAAAACAAAAAACTCAAACACTTTCTTATTGCTCAGACATACCTTATTGGGTAGGTACTGCAAGTTCCAGGCAGAGTCTAAAAACTGCAATGGGAATTAACTCAGCAGGCATTAATTGCTAATCTAAAAACAGATCTCTGTTTTCACTCTCTATAATAATTCCAAAATTCAAAATACTGGATTTTATTACTGTGAACCTCCATTCCTCACAACTTTATTCTGTGAGCATCTTCAGAGTCACATCTGGGTTGCTGAACCACCGATGTGCATCTGTTGGGATGTTTTTGTCCCCAGTGGCAGCTCCCCCAGTGCAGGGTACCAGCTGAAACCAGCACATCCAAAGAGCTGCACGACTGGCTGCAGTCCAGCATGCAAGCTGTGACAACGCAGGGCACCCTTACACTTCCTAGACTTCCAGATTTGACGGGATTTTTACTTTATTCTTCTGAGTATTGGTAAATCAGTATCTGTTACAGCATCTGCTGACCTGCTGCACTATCCCAATTACCCACAGCTATTCCACACCTGGTGGTAACGCTCTTATCTCCTGCCAACACAACATTAATTCCACCTCTAGACAATTAACCCCCTGTCAAAATCATATTTGCCAGATTGAAATTTCTCAGGACTCAAAATATTTTAATAAAGGCTTCACGGTTTAAATGCTAACAGCACTAATTCTCTTCTTTGTTGAGTTCCCCCAGGGAGGGATAAAAGAGTCAATTTAGCTGACTAGCCTTTGTTTTCAGAAGCTGACGATATCAAAAAGGGCTGTAGATAGTGGGCATAATCCTACAATATTAGATTTTTTGATGTTCAGCTCTAAGTGAAGTGGATGCCTAAGTTATTAGTATACATAATAGTTGCCCCTTGAATTGAACTATGTAATTAATATAGAAATATGAACACATTGAGTTAAAAGTTAAATAGTACCACCATAAAGTTTGATGTTGCTTTCATTAAACATCAAGAGGAACAAAAAAATATGTAAAGGCCCTTTGATTCTCTTCAACTGCTATTGTTCTCTCAGTGTCTTGCAGTTGGGTATTACCAACATGTATGATCTGGTACACACTGGATTTGCTATCCTTGTGTTATACACTAATAAATTTCTATTAATATGATAAACATCTGATTTACTTCATAGTAGCTTTATGAATAGCAATACTGTTTGATAGATCCAAAGAATATCTAGTAGAAATTATCTCAAACTGCATGAATTATCTTGCAATATCCAAGCAAAGCCATGCCATATATGTAAATGTCTTGCAAATCCCATCTGAAAACACTCTGAAAACAGAAAATTACATTTTATTACAAGACTTTTATAGTGTAATAAGTTCACTTTCCTAATTCATTAAAAAAATGTCTTATCCAACATCTCGAAATTAGCGCCTTAGAGAATTTGAACAAGGCACTGAGAGCCTCAATAAAAATCTACTTGGACACCAACCTTTGCATATTCAGTATTGGGAAGGGAAATAGGTTCACGGGTGAAAGACCATTTCTCATTAAAAATGCTTGAAAGAAGAGTGAACCTTTTCTGAACATCACCCATTATTCTCTAAATTTGGGGTTGGTAGCACCAGCAGCCTAACTAGACTCATATCAGAACCTGAATTCATGGGCTCTCTTCACAGGGAACTAGGGACAAGCCAATGGGAGGGCAATCAGGATTAGACTGTACCTATTGAATTTCAGGACACAGTACCTAAAAATACATGAAAATAAAAGACAGCTGAGATGGCAACCTGCCTGCCCCTAATCACCTGCTCAGTGCAGTGCAAGGGCACTTCTGCAAAACACAACAGACTCGTCTGGGCATCCTAAAGCTGCAGCTCCCAAAGCACAAAGGCTGGCACTGAAGGCTGGTCTGGAAGAGTCAAAGACATTTCTCACTCCATTGGTGTTTTCAAGAGTCTGCAAGTTTGTTTTTAACAGAATCCTTGAAAGCTTAGATAATAAGGAGAACAAGTCTAGAAATCTGTGAGCTATATATAATATTAGACAACACCTTTATATAAATCTAAATACAATATCTAAAATACAATATGTAAGCAGCCACCCAGTACAGTGCTGGGAGGGTGAAAGCTCCAGTCAGACAACTCTTGGAGGTGGGCAGGAGGACTGGAAGGTAACAGACAGACAGATTCACTCGGAAGAAGAGAGGAGGAAGGACCTGCCTCTAACACCCCAGTTTGCTGCAGTCAGAGCACCAGAGTCACTGTGCTGGCAGACTCTGCTACAGCAGCAGAGGAGCTCCAGCTGTAACCCAGTGACTTATGAGGAAGTCTGGGTAAGAAGAATGATTACAACTTCCAGGGCTCCAGATAGGCTTGTTTATTAAATCGCTTTCAAATGCCTTGAAATAAAGCAACTTTAGAAAATTTAACACAGTAAATAAAAAAATTGCAACTTTGAAATTGATGGTACTGTGTCAAGTGCAATGACTGAGTTGAAATGCACAAATGTCTAATCAGACCTACCTTACATCTTTTAAGGTATCATCTCTTAGTCTCCACTGGCAGACTGTGCCAAAGAGCAACACTTTGTCTGCTTCAGGGAACTCAACAAAACCCACTTTCTTATTTTTTTACTAATATCTTGTAACATAACAACATTACTCTGTGTGTGAGTGCAAACACTGGACAGGTATGTATCTGACCATGAATTCCTTCTCTTGTAATTAGCCCTTTATTAGTAATTAGCAACTATCTTTCTTGGTTAGGAAGCACTTGCATACTAAAGGAAACTAGGGCTAGAACTCCATATCATATACTTTTGCAATACTGAATAATTAAAATGTCAGACACAGTTTTCCTTTTGCTTAATCTATTTACTAATACTGTGAATGACAGAGAATCAACACATCTCTTGCTTATTTCTACTGTGTCCAGGGTGTTGTCAGCCTGAAGAGCTGTACTTTCCTAACACATTATCTCATGGGATGAAGCAGTTTCCTAAGATTAAAAAGGGAGGGATGACTGTTTTAATTAACCTGCTGCTACTGAAAATTTAAGGAGATTGATTCCACATCTCTAAATAGGTGCAAGATAATAATATTTTTCTTGGCAGCAGAAGAATTCTTGATTTCCATTTTTAATAGGTATTCTTTGCCCACAGAAGGACAGTTAAAATCCTCCAATATAACCAGACAGCTTTTCACAAAAACTCAATCCCACAAATGAAAGCAATGCAGCAAAATAAACAAAAACATTTAGACTATTGCTTTCCTTTAATTAAAATATGACAACAGCTGTAGTGACTGTGCAACAGAGAAGAGCAGAGGAGGAGAAAGCACTTTGTCCATCTTGATACAACAAGGTAATTGAGGGAAGTGGAAGAGTGAAAAACATGACACCCTGTGTTCACATCCTGACTTTAGAGTTGGCATGGAACCAATTCCAAAGTGAAAAACAGCCCCACAAAATTATTTAATCTATTTATCCCCATCTCTAAAACATCCAAAAGTGATTTTGTGCATTCTCAGTTACAAAAAATTCCCACTAATTTCAAATATTCAGCACAGCAAAATCTTTCCTTGGGAATGGTTAGGAAATTCTTTTTAAAATGGTCTAGGAATTTCCACTAAGCAGGTTTTTTAAAGTCAAATCCAGAAGGAGTTTGCATGCTGGCACCTGGAAGCTTGCAAAGCACCAGCCAACATTACACAGCTGCAACCAGCACTTTTAGTCTTTCATTTTCAAGAACACCAATTTAACAGAAAACTGCTTAGTAAAAGGGAATTTAAATATACAACCCACCTCACTTTTTAGCTTTCTACAAGGAAACCTTTAACCCACTATTTATAACTAAAGCCACTAGATTTATATTATCAGTTACCTACAGCTATATACCATGAGTAACTTCTGATTTCACCCCTTCCCCGGTGGCAGCTACTAGTGATGGATCCCAGAGTGGTACAGTCTGTCAGAACAAGACAGGGAGATTCAACATGTCAGAGCTAAGGGGTGGAATCAGCCAATTCAGTGAAAATGTGCAGCTCCAAAAGACACGTTAAAATGAGAGGCACTCCCTGCTGAAGTTGAAGGATCGTGCAGGGGCAGAGGTGTGTATCAAATAGTCAGTTCTTGACTTTCTAACCTATTGTTTTCCTGTCATTCTTTGCCTTCCTTCTTGAAATCTATTATAATGATGTATTTTTAACCTGTTTCTTCAAGAAATGAGGCATATGTGGTTGTGTTGCCTGGCCATCTGTCAGTTTGCTATTTTCCCTCAAGCGCGTTTTGAACCTGTTGAACAATTTCAGCCAATTTGACAGAAGAATAAAGGTCTCAGACACAGAAATTTCTGCATGTTTCATCAAAAATTAAAGCTAAAGAGAGAGGAAGACCCGGTGCATTGCTGTGTATGTGTGGCTGGCCAGGCTGGCACAGCACAGGCTGGGCTGCCACAACCCACTGGGACAAGCAGGGCTGTGACAGGGAGGCTGCAGACCCAGGAGGAGAGATGGAGGTGAGCTCTGCTTACATGCAAATCCATCAGAAATCCACCCACTGTGCCTCCTCAGCAGTGGCATCTTCAAGTTTCAGCAAAAAAAATCAGGTAAAAAAATCCATGAAGGATATTTCGGTCTTTTGGGTTTGTTTGCTTTTTTCCTCCAAATAGCTTTCCATCCAAGACAAACCCAGAGGAATGGGATACACTAGTGGGAGGCAAGGAAAGAAAGCCAGAGGTAGTGTGGCCATTTCATGTGCATGTACTGGAAATGAACACAGGTGGTCAGAATGGTCAGAGGTGCAGAATTCCCAGGCACGAGGTTTTCCATCTAACCCATGGGACCTCTGGGTTTGATCCATAAACACTGGGGATCCTGCATTATTCAACAGCACATAAAAATCTTATAACCACCTTTAGTTATGGCATGCTAGTTTTCCAGGTGAGAACGTTGGAACTTCCATACTATGGCAGAGCAAATGTTAGTTTAGTCTTAACTGTCTCCAGCTGTGACCAGGAAGGAAAGAGTATAAAACAAAGAGCAGTGGTATAGCCACTGCTGCCCACACTCAGAGCTCCCAGTTATCAACAAATTAGGTTTTCCTGAGTGAAACAGCATTTGTACCCAAACAACCATGTTTAATGGTCATTGCCATGTCTGTTCTCTAGTAAGCTACCTTGTTCTTTTTTTTTACACCTATTTACAGTTCTGTACTCAAAATCTTCCAGCAATAATGAATTTTGCAACTGTGTTAAAAACAAGCAACGACAAAAAAAAAAGATACACTTTTAAATGTCTTTAAATCTGCCTAACATCTTAAGAAACATCAACTTTTCTGTTATGGGAAACAGTAAATATTTGTTATCCACCTGCCAGCTTCACCTTATTTGTGATTTTATAGATATCCATCATATTTTCCCTAAATCATCTCCCTTTCCAGATGGATGAATCCTAGCCCATTTGGTATCTCCTCTCTGAGAAACCTTTTAGTGCTTTTGATCATCCTTGACCATTCATGTTTCCCTTCTCCACACATTCCCAGTGCTGGGCACATCCCCCCCGAGAGGGCAGGGCCAGAACTGCATTCAACATGTGGGCAAAGGAGGAATATGTGATTGTGTAACAATGTTCACAGTGTTCTTCTCATTTCCTTTACTAATAATGCTTCAGCTTCTATTTTATTGCTAAGAAATGAACTAATTCTTTAGAGATGTCCACAATGACTCCAAGATCTCTTCCCTGAACAGTAACAGAGGATTTACGGTCCATTTTTGTGTGTCTGTAGCTGTTTAGTTTTCCCACATGCATTAATTTCTGAAACACTAAATTTTATACAATTTTTTCTTTCAGTAAGTATTTTCTGTTATTATTTCCATTTGTCTTCCAGTCTCCTATTTTTGTTAACATCTCCGTCTTTTAAATCTTTTCTGTATTTTAAATTCAAAAGTACATAACCTTATCTTTCTGTCCTTGTGACTTGCACCTTCAAGTTTTACCAGTGACACTAAAGTAGATCATAATAGTGAAACTAGTTTGACATTACCAAGGAAAATGTTAAATCAGCTGTAATAAGATATATTGAAAGTCAGATTAATTGTGTAAATTTTCCTATTTAACAGTTCAGCAACACTGTCAGCACTTTCATCTACATCCTTCTACAGCTTCTGCTGAGGGATTTTGTGTACCTCATAGATATATCTATATATAGATACATCATGTCTATGTCTATACATATTGGATACTTTGAAAAGATTTCCTGCAGTTTGTTGCTCACTCTCAGCACCATGTAGAATTACCAACACTACTTGCAACGTGATTAGGAAGCCTTAAATACTGTTTTGTGCACTGGAGATACACTGTGACAATATTTGAGTGGCTGCGATGGGTCACGCCGAGTTTGGTTTCGGGGCGCGGGGCTGCCCAGCCAAGCAGCAGCTCGTTGGCAGTGCAGTCACACACTGCTCTGCTCCCTCTCTGCGGGCACAGGCACGTGCCATTATGCCTCTCTTTATACAATATAACATCCAACTGTTCTTAGCAAGCGCTGTGTTGAATGCAAGTGTAATGAAGTACAGCGTGACTGCCCCTTGTGCTGTTTTAGACAAATACGGTGACAGCCAGAGTGTTTTCACAGACACCGTGCTTAGGCAGAAGGGTATTACATTAGGAATCATAAGTACTTAACCTGTGCTGCATAGTTACCTAACAGCTGCAATAACCAGAGGTGTGCTGCTCACTGACAGGCACTTTTACCAACTGAAAGATAGGGAAACAAATATCTGGTTTTTAGCTCTTTTTCAGTGTGTGTTTTGCTTCTGTGTTTTGCAAGAGAGATGACCATACTAATATCGTGGAAAGAATTCTGTAAATTTGCATCATGTCATAGGAACTAATTTAACTAAGGACAGGATATTTTAAAGGATTGGGAACATACTGTTATCACCAACAAAACCCCCCAAAAACAACACTGTCCTGCTTAAAAGCAGACACTGATTGCCTGCTTTGCTGGAGTTATAGCTGACAATATTACAAGGAATTGCAGGGAGAAGACCCTTCTTTACTTCAATCCTAACAGTAAATAAAAGGTTAGCCTACATCAGAATCCCTATCTCTCCAGCACTTCACTAGAATACCCCCCTGCCTTTATCTCTGAGGAGCTCCAATCTCCAACTGCAGGGGAAAAAAATATGGATTTGGTACTTTGTGAAGATTACAGAAGTTGCATCTGTTTTCCTAGTTATCAATTTAAAAAGAAGTGATAGGGCTAGAAGGCTCCTTGCCTCAAAGCAGGTTCAAATGCCTTTCTATCAACTCCTGACAGATGCTTGTCTAGTACGCCCAGAAATGAACATGGCATTAACTCTTAAGGAAATTTATTTCAGTGCTGGCACTTAAAATTGTTCTACAGGAATATTTTTGAGTAAAAAAAAAAAAAAAAGAAAAGAAAAAGAAAGCTGGGAAGAGTAGAACATACAGTTTCGGATAAGAGTTCTCCCTGGAGGAAAGTCAGAATAGCTCTGTATTCTCCAACAAAGCATAGGACAAAAATCAACAAAATGCAAGTAGGAAGCAGCATCAAATAAAATTTGAAACAAAGTCCTAAATTTGAGCCTAAAAATAAGCAATAAGAACAAATACATATACAGGCTGTTTACTAAAGAAAGTTCAGAATAAACTTGATAAATAACTAAAATATATCAAGAAGGAACAGAATCACTACAGAATGCAATTCTAGTCCTCAGTAACAAAATGGCAGAATGAAGTTTATGTTACTGACTTACCAGAAAGGTGACAATGCCTGTGACAACCACATATACTGGGTAGGTGTCAGTGTAGATGCCACTGAGACAAAACCCTTACATAACATAAACATCTGCTTTTTCGGATAAATTTGTTTAGGAACCAGAAAACAAAACCTAACTCTTGCCTTCACACCAAAGGGTGCCTCAGACCTCACTCAGAATATTGCTTTAAAGGCAAGGGTATCTGCACACAACCAGCTCCTAAGATAATGAGCAAAGGAAACCATAGATACAGGAACAAACCTGTTAGAAGGAAAACCAGTGAACACAGTTCTCATACAGGTAAGTCATGGCAGTGCAACCTGTTAGAGTTCTCTGTAGGACAAGGACAAGGCAGTTTATAACCTGTGCTTGAATTTTTTAAAGGCTTTCAGGAAGATTTCTTAACCAAAGGTTCATAAAATGCCATGAGAATGTCTTCTTATGCATTACTAACAGATTAAAAGGATAGGAAAGTAAAGTAAGAATAAATATCAGGACTTCAAATGCAGTCTCTGGCCTGAGGCTTATGCTATTCAGTATTTTTGTAAATGATCTGGAAAAGGGGTGGCAGGGATAACATTTGCTGCTGGTGACAAATTATTCAGGGTAATAAAAAGGCAAGCAAACTGCAAAGACTTGCAGAGGAATTTCATGATTCAGAATGATTAGGCAATAAACATACAGGGAAAAAAAACCAGTGTAAATAAATGTAAAGTAACATACATGAAAAAGTAACTTTAACTGTACATATTCAGTGACTGAGTCTAAATTAGCTATTAACTTTCAGAAAAGCTATCTCAGAGTTATAACAGATAGTACCATGAAAACATCATCTTGGTACTCAGAAGCACTTAAAAAGGCAAATAAAGCATTAGGAATTTTTAGAAAGGAAGACAGAATGAAAGAGAAAACACAATTATGCCACTTTATAACTCTACAGTGAGCCTGCTGCTGCATAAAATCCAATTTCCCCATCTTGGAAAGCACCAAAGACCAAAGAAGGTTCAGAGAACTGCAGAAACAGTGATCAAAACTCTTCAGCACTCAGAGACAACAGAGAGGAAATTCTGACATTTCAGGATTCCCATAAAGTAGAAATCTTAGGGTAGAGGAGAAACTCATTTTTGAAATGCCAGCATATGTTGATTCTGAAACACAATATGCTTCTTGGGACTCTTGACAGCTGCTACCGAAATTACAGTTAAACTGCTGAAGTCTCCAGGCTCACACCCTCTGAGGGCAGCCCTGGTCCTCAGTGGATCTCAGCCCCCGAGGGCATTAATTACTTCAGTCGGTGGCAGCCCCAGCCCTGCCTCCCCTGCATGGGGGGGAGCTGTTCTGCTGCAGAAACCTCAGCCGAAAAATTCCCACGGCAGACTTGGCCCAAGGGTCTGGAGAGTTCCAGCTTGTGCTAGGGCTTCCAGAGACCCCACACTCAGGGACCTGGACAGAAAAACTTCGGGAGGCTCACACATAACATGCCTTTGCCTTCATCCCACCAAGCATGCAGCCTCCTCCTGAAACTCAGGCGCTCATTTGTCAAGCAACTGTCATAAAACAATTGAAGTTTGAAAATTACTTTTTCCAACAATGTGCACAGTCTAAAAGACAAGACCAACAGAAAAAGGGTATTAGGGCAGAAGAGCTCATATTTCTGTATAGCTATGGAGAGATTTAGAATAGAAATTGAAGAACAACTTCAAATCCTCTTTTTACCTCTGAGAAGCATCTTTAAAGTAGGTCATTATGCTACCTTGCTTAAGGTTTGAAAAAACACCAGCAGTGTGGTTGGCCAGCCTTCCCAAGTCCACAAATGTGGTGATAGCAAACTACCCAGCTGCCCAGGTTCTATTTCTCAAGTGTTTCTCCAAGGAAATTCAGAGGCAACTTCCAGTCACAAAGACTCAGAATAAAACAAAACCCTTCTGTTCTATGGGAAAGTTTACAGTAATACTGTGATTAACGAGGCACCTCATTCAGGCAGGTAAGGACAGAATAGGTTCTAAAGGCTAGAGATGGAGACTAGACAAAATCAGACCAAAGCATTTCTCACAGTGAGATTAGATAAGCTTGGTAGCAGTTCCCCAAAGGATATTTAATATCTTTATATCCCCATTTCCTAGAAGACATGTTCTACTGCAGACAGAAATTAGTATTATAAGGGGTGGTACACAGGAGATCAGACTGGACAATCTCACTCCTCTCCTCTGCTTTTATAACCTGTGAAACTGCAAATGTCACAGAAAGCATCTAATACATTTTAAAGTAGTTCATTTTAAAAAACCCTCCCAAATTCCCATGGCTAATACACCATAACTCTAAAGGCATATAGTTTTTGCGTGATTGGTTTTGTATTTTTTTGGAATACATGAAATTCATGACTGTGACCAGTAACTTAACAAGACCACAAAGATAGAGAAAGCTATAGCCTTAATTTTAAAAAGTGTACAAATAACATGTTACAACTTGGTATCTTCTCATCTTCCTTGCAAAGATTTACTTCACTACTAATCCTTCAACACAAATTAAAGATTAATACGTATTTCCTATTCTTCTTAAAAGGAGCAGAAGACACTGGTTCTTTATTTACTTACTACATCCCTTTTCTTTCTCTCTCTATGCCTGTATCATACCCACAAGTTTTTGTGCCTTTCCAAAACAATGTCAGTCCTGATCTTCTCACCACTTCTGTTACTATAAGGAAAGCAAAACAACAGTAGGAACTGTTATTCACAGGCAGCCACAGCAGCCATAGTGTGTGATTTACTGGATGGAGATGTCTCCCCTTGAAAAACTTTAAGCAAAGTTTTATTCAGTATCAACTGACAGCTGTCCTCTCTCAGTTGTAATGAATCTCAGATTGGAATGGGAAACTCAACTGAAATCATCAAGATCCTCCCATTTTGATCAAAATCATTATGGATCTCATGGTTTCTGACCAAAATCCTAAACAACCTTGGCTTTTTCAAATTGTCTTAGATTCCTTCTTTTATTTCTACCCTGTTTTACTGAATTGAAATAAACCAGCCTCAAATTTCACAGATTTCATGAAATGTTCACCCAGTTTTAATACAAATAGTGGCCAACTGGAAGTCCAGACTAACACAACATTTTGGACTGATCCCTAACCCACAACATGGTGTGGCACCAGTTTGAAAGCCTAATATTTATAGCTGATAAATAACTGAAGCTGAAACTTCAGCCTGTTTGAAGGCAATGGGAATGCTGCCAAAGGCTCAATTTGGACTAGAATTTCATCCTTTCACTGAAAGTGCCATATTTGTTACAATAAAAAAGCATTTTCTATTATTTATGGGGCTTTAATCCCTGTGTATATGTATTAAAAACAACCTATTAAACATTTTTGAAATTCAAACTCAAAGGAATAACTTTATCATGGGTATAGTAAACCATCCTTTTACACATAATTTGTAGCCACACTACTCTAAGGTTCAGAGCCCATCAATTAGTAATTATTTCAATGTGTTACAGCCATTGGACAAAGAGAGAAGGCCCAAAAGCAAGGTTGGGCTTCCTCTCACTTAATTTGATTCAATCAGGGGGTTTCCCCTGAATTTGCTGCAGCTGGTTCAGACTCTGCTCATTCACTTGCAAGTGTATACAGTATCTTAGAGAACAGTTGATACAGGCATGCAGAATGTAAATAACCTGCCCCTTATTCGTGGGACTGACAGCTCTTCTCTCAGCTGGGCCAGACACACGGAATAGACCCACTCGGTTCCCTTATTATCCTTCTATTTACAGAGATAATCTAAAGAGTCATGGACTGGTTATTATAAATCCATCAATGACAAACTGTGATTAGCTACCTCATTAACATTAATGCACCACCTACCTGAAAAGCTGCAGTGAGAAACAGTCAAAACCTCATTTCTACTAAAAGACTTTTTCCTCTCTTGAGCATGATGGTAACTGTAATGACTCAATCATTTTTGTTGCTGTTGATGGGCAAGATTTCAGAGTCCTTAGGTTAGCCTTTTTTATGGGCACAAATTTAGACAAGTAAATTGTCTTTTACATTTCTTGAAAGAAAATATTGAGAGAACCGTAAAAGATTCTAGAAAACCTGCAAAGCAAACCAGGATTCTAAAAGATATGACTTGAGATGTGTCATGTATGTAATTAAAAGCATTACAACCATGATGAGCAATTTAAAGATGCCTCATCAACAGTGATTTCTTAAGCAATCAACAGAGATGGGTGTAGATGGGTGGCCATGGGGGCTGACAGATTTCACTGAGCCCATGACACGTCCCTTGCCCATCTGCAATTTCTGTATTTGAGTGAACTTTCTGCTGTGCCAGCAGTAACCCAGGCATATAATTACAACATCTCTGAAAAAGCTCATCCAAGGAACAAATAAGCTTGCTTTAAAAAAAAAATTCTTCATATTGCCCTGACTCATAAATCTATGATGCACTTAATTAAATTCAATAGGCAATTTTAGGGAGAGATAAACAAATTAAAGAACCTCTACTAAATGACAGAAAATTCCAAACAAACGTAATCCATTTTGCATTTTAATTTCAGTATTGCTTGTCCTTGTCAGGGCTGATACCTGCCTTATACATCCTTTTCTTCTCAAAAACAGTTCTCACATAACATTAAAGCAACATACTACAAAATATAAGATATTTTTTAAAATCAGGTAACCCACTCCATCCTCCATGGACACATAGAAGGCTGGGAAAGACAATGGCAATTTTTTATTACGCCAAGGAGCTTGTCTTTAATGATTCTTCTCCTCCTAGCCCCTCTAGAGAACAGCAATTAGCATGCTGTTTGTCCAGATCCATCAACAACGGCACGTCTAAAGCTGTAAATATGCCACGCGTGTGTTAGATTTATTATACAACCTTCCAGGCTGACAGATTTATACATTGTCCTTTTTTGTTGTAAGGGGGAGAGCTGCTGTACGAAATAAAGAAAATAATTTGCAAGCAGCAGTCCTCGGCTATGTCTAAGAATTCGTGTGAGTCTATCCAGGTTCTCGTGCTATTCCCATCACCTTGGAATCACCGATTCCTACGCTCAGTCTCTCTCACCACCTCCAGAGAACACCATTTCTTGCTGTTGTGTCTCACCATATGTGTTTGTCAGTTTGCAGAATCCTGTTTAATGTACTATCAGGGAATGGAAAACAGTTCAGGCGCAAGCTCTGAATTCTGCTCGGGAGAGATCTGCTCCATTTAGGTGTCATGGAAAGTTTCTTCTGTGCAGACTGAACCACCCCTCAAGTCTCTCAAGCCTGAGAATCAGCAGACAGTTCCTACCTCCCCTTTTCTCGTGCTCATGTTCACCTTCACAGACTGTTCTCCCAAGCACCAAAAAGCCAGGATCAGTCACTGCTGCCCCTGTTCCCCTGCTGAACAGCCCCCGCTCTGTGGGCAGGGGGGGATTTCTGTCACTGAAGCGATACCCAGGGCTGTGCCCGGTCACTGCGGCTGCTGGGGGAGGCCAGAGGTGGGCACAGAGGGGTAACAACAAATCACAGAGAACATTTGTTTTCAAAAACTGAAAAAGTAAAGGCAAAAAAAAAAGAAAAAAAAAAAATCTAGATAAGCTGACAGGCAGTAAATCATGAAATGTTTCGTATGGAATTTTTAAAAGATATAGGAAAGCACCATGTGGTGCTCCCACGCACAGTTTTATAATATATGTGTGTCTATCGGTGAGACAGGGAGCAAGGAAGGTGTGCACACTGCAGAAATGTTACAGGAATGCTTTTCAGCTCCTTGTCATTGGGCTTCTTTCACTCCACCCACCAAACCTGGAATAGCATCCCCGTTTCTCTAAGTCTGGCATCTACTCTGTCCTTCTCCCTCATTTTTTCAGCTCATAGTGAACCACTCGCTTCATTTGGCAGCTCTTTGCTGTCCTCTTTCCTCAGCCTCTGTCCCCTCCAGAGACCTGGGGTAGCTTAAGACCCAATTAAACCCTGCACCAAGTAATTATTTCATACCATCTTTCACCCTTTTTTTCATTATCTTCCTATTTTGACTAAATTCAGCACAGATTAAAACTATTTTCTTGATGCCTCTGAAATAACAAAAAAAAAAAAAAAGGGAAAAGTTTGAATGTTTATAAATAATAATTGCCTTGAATAAGACAGGGCCTGAAATGTTTAAGGGGAAAGCCTACTTCTTCTTTAAACCCTGCATTTTTCAAGGTCTTTAGAACTCTTAAACGTGGAGCCACAGTTTCTGTTGCTTGGCTTTATACTTTGAATCTATTAGACAGATCATTTCAAACTATCCAAATGTAACAATGCAGCCTCCTGACATGCATTACGAACAGGAAATCTTTAAGACTCTGGGAAAGACTGGAGTATTTTTCTTATAAGATCAAAAGGTAATTGGGGGGAAACAGTTATTCAGCCTTAAATATATGAGAAATTTTGTTGATGTTTTGAGTTTTTGAGCCTGACTCCAGAGCCAGACAGGCAGTTCCAAGTGAATTCCACATGCAAATTTATTCTTCCTCCTTTTTCTACAAACATGGATTTAAAACACAAGGAAACATCAACACAAATATTGGCTCATACATTAGAAATATATTAAAGATTTATGTCTTTAGAATACAATATTAAGGATAAACAAATTATTAACTGTGATAAGAAAAAAAAAATACTAGCAATTTGGGTAGTACTGACTTAGCTAAGTTGCCAGAGGGAACTGTGTATATCTTAAATTTTATTATTTCTGTGTCACAAAGAGTTAATGTAGAACTTGGAGTGTTAATCTGAAAGCAGACTGTTACTCAGCAAACAAGATGTTGCACTGCCAACTGGAGCCCCTGCCTGATGAGCTACTGAAATTGTTCCTTGCCAGGATGCAGTGGTCATTTTTAAGACACTTTGGAATGAACAGGTATTTCTCATGCTTGGATTTCAGCACAGTTGGGTTTTCATGTAATAGGAGCTCAGGCTCTGCTATTAGAAGGATCCCCGTGACTGTGAGATGCAAAGCCCAAATGTCAGACATATAATATTTATTAGAGGCAGCCAAAGGAAAGGTTGTACAATGACTTCTGAACTGAATGGAAAGCACAACTCCCAGTGGCTGCAGAGTCAACAGTTGCATACTGAAAAATACAAGAAATATAAGAAAGCCTTCCATTTTCTCCAGCCAGAGCCTGAGGATGTGAAGGAGTGAAATTCCAAAGGTCCAAAGAGAATGACTGACTGCAGGCTGTTGTTTGAGGTTCCAGACAAACAGTGCAGAGTGCAGTACAGCAGAACATCTGTAAGAGCAGCACGGAGAGGCTCCCTAGTGCTTCCTGCTTCCCAAACCAGGAGTATCAGATCTACAGCCCCTTTTATTGTGTTCTGCACTAAAGGAAAGCTATAAGGGAGGGGAATCACAATTGTGAGTGAAAGTTAAATGGCAACACAGGGTATTTCAGATGCCTAAACAACCTACTTAACCCTCGCGAGAGGCCTATTGCAGTAACACAACTGGATTATGGCTCTGCAAAATGACCCAATGCTACACAGCTGTTACAAGTTCTCCAGGAGCATTCTGAAATCTTGAATATGCTTGTGGGAAAATGTATTTTGTTTGTTCCTAACAAAGGCAAATCAGTGTTTCAATTAATATCCACAGAAATTTTAAAAATATTTTAGCCCAAGGTATCCAGACCAGCAAAAGGGATCCCTCCTCCTATTGTTTCCCATTCAGAGTCAAAAATCCACATTTGGGATTGTGATGTCTGATCCAGATATTCATAAGCCCAAATGTCACCTTGAAATATGAAAGGGTTAAGATTTAAAATTCCAGCTTGATCTACCCCTCTCAGCCACAGATCCTTATTGTTCAGTGGAAAGCTACTTTGAATCCTGCAGCTCTCTGCCTTCTCAGAATAACTTGCTCTGTATGGTATTTGCTGCATGTGTGAAAAACAAATTTATCTCCCAAATGCATATATTTCCAATGGTCTCAAAGAACAGCAACTCAAACAGATGTAAATTTTCAGCAGCAGTAACACTACAGTGATTGGGGAAAAACCCTATAGAATTCTGCTAAAAGAAGAAATATGTGAAGCTATAACTAAATGCAAACAATCCTTCCCATGTGAAGCATGCAGAAAACTATTAGTGATGGAGAGAAATCTGCAGTGCATTTAGACAGCTTAATTTATGAAGCTTGCCAAAATAATTAGAAGAAATCCTGCAAACTTTTCAACCCAAGTGGAATCTTTTCATTTAATGAGCTAAAGGCATGACAAATGTCTTGATGAATTTGAATTTTAAGTTCCCAAGCACGATAATAACCTATTAAGAACCTTGCCCACACACAGTGCCTCACAGGCACCAGTACTGTCTAGTCCTTGCTCAAAGCCAGGACCCTATTCTTGCATGTGGTATCAAATTCTAAGTATCACACTGCCATTGCCATGGAAACCAATGGACCACCAAAATTTCAGAGAACAAACAAGCTGCATCCTCCTACTGCCTCATTATGCACTGAGAAAGGCAACTTTTTCTTCCTGCATTGCAATGGTATTGTGAGAAAGCTGATGTGAAACATGGCCACTGCCACGTCCAAATGCTAAACAAATTCAAGACAACCACTGAGATCAGTCATCCCTCGTAGCAAGCATTGCACTAGCTGGCAGTGGAGGCAGTATAACATCTGGGAACTCTGTAGCTGGGAGACAAACAGCTTCTAAGAGTATTTTTAGCTATATTTGGAGCCTTAAATCAAGACTCTAGACCAACCAGGAGACAACCCTGAGTGATGAAGCTATATCTCAGGTTACTCCTTGGAGCTGTGCCATTTGCCCTTCCTTTGGCCCTTCACAGCTACAGGCAGCATCTTTCCAGAGGCAGGGCTATGTACATGTCAGAACTGCAGCTGAGGAGGAAATGCAAGGTGAAGCTCCCCATACATACAGTGCAGCAAATGCTTTTTCCTCTAAAGAGTGAATATTTATACAAAACATGATAAAAGATAACATAATGCTCATTAATGTTCTCAAAGCAGCTACCACTTGTGGGTCTGTGCCATCTCTCCATAGGGAGGGATCAGATCTTTAAATCCATTCAATCCTGAGGACTTAGTAATGCACCGGGGTTCACTGTATCAAGCACGTGCACATTTACCTACTGCCCATAGCTAAAAAGAGATATTTGGCAGGTAAACTGCTCTGCCAAGATAGAGCTGTTTCCCAGCCTGAAGACCAGCAATGATGCCCGAGTGTAGCAAATAGAGTAAAGCTCTTATCTACAGCTCTAAATCCATTTATATTCTCACTTGCACATGACTTATGTTGGTTTCAGTGGGTGGCAATTCTACTTCTCTGACAGCATTTTATAATAAGAAATCTATCCAAAGTAAAGAGGGAAATACATTCTGATTCCAACAGTGCACTCAGGATAGAAACAGACTTCCAGCTGAAGACGTTCTTGCAGATGTATTTTATTGGTTTGACAGAGCACCAGCAGTAAAATTTGTGGAATTTATCAATTAAGTGACATCAGCCTAAGACAAATCTTCAGCACTTCATTACATCCTGCAGTGGCTGCCTCACCTGCAGTGCTGTTAACGCACTTTACTAGCTATGTGCTAGCTCTTTTCAAGCTATTTTCATTTTTGTGAATGTAAATAGTTTTAGTTTCAGTGCTTATGTACAAAGGCTTTTAAGTGAGCAGGAGAAAAAATATGCCAGAATGTCCTTGCATTATATTTCTATTTTTATGATTTTTCCTTGTAATGCCAAAGTACCATGCATTTATTTGCTTTGACCTAATTAAGGGATACATGAAAACCTACTTCACTAAAGTTCACTGATGCCAGCCACTGCTGCAAATGACAAACACAAGGACTTACTGGGTCACTGCTGCACACTGAAATGTAATCAAAGGCTGAAATGCACAAGTATACAATGAAAAATGCAGCTTACTACTACTAAGGATCTGCATTATATTCCTCTAAACACAAGTACAACATACTTGAGAAATTGTGAAAAATAATGAGCTAAGCTACATAGGAAAGATCAGTCCTTATACAATGAGGTCACAGCACTAACATGCTGCTTACAAGCCTTAGAAAAGGTATCTTAGAATACCGACAGTCTTGTAGAAACTGGCAGAAACAATGAAATGTATAATACCAGGACCTAAACACAACACCCCTACCCTGAAATTCCAGCCATCAGCATCAGTGAACGTCTAAGGACACCAGTGCAAAAACTTTGCTGCTCTGTAGCCAGGAATTCATTCTTGAAAAGCCACTCTCCCAGTCCTTTTTCACCACTTCTTGCTAGAAGACTAGCAAATAGAAAATATATTAAGAGCACTTTAACATCTTCCTGCCTAACTCACAGGTGTCATAATCCTTGTGTCCAACAAACCCATGCACCTGCATTTACCTGCAGCTGTAAAACTGAAGTATCCATATGGTAAACTGTTTCCTTTCACAGGAATTTCACCTTCTCTAGGTGTTCTGTCCAGTGTCAACCCATGCCAAGCTCCACAGGCCTCTTTCATTTAGCTTACTCTAAGCTCCAAGAACTGTGCTGGGAGTGAATATGCTTGGTGACATGAGACACAGTGACTCTGTCACCACAGAAAACGCTAAACAGAAACTGAAAACAAATATTAGCTTGAAATAAACTACAAGACAATCAGTCCTAATAGCAGCAACAGATACTTTAGCCTCAGTTATGCTTGTGCTGGGGACAAGCACAAATATCCCTTTTTAATGGCAACATAAAACCTCCTGCAGTGAGGGGAGGATGGGATGCTGAGCTGGAGCACTGCTTGTACCTCGTCTTTCTGCTTGGCCAGTATAAAGAACACAGTCAAAAGATAAGGAGCATTCCAGAGCCTGGGATGCCAGAGCCAGCGTGCAGGAGTTGTGGGATTCCACAAAGAACTGCATCTTCCATGTTTAAGCATAGAGCCACAGCCAGTCACCCAAAGCAGTAGCAAAGTTATCCCCAAAGGGATGAGAGGCATACGTTGCACCATTGCAGCTGAAACACAGTATTAAAAAGTGGAGTTTGATATTCTTCCCCTTTAAAATACTTAATAGTGAACTGTTTAAGTAAAACTTGGGCTCATATCTTCTGCTTCACTTGAAGTTCTTTGTAGGAGGCATAAATCACACAAGATAAAACAACCACCATATCTGGAGGAGTAGCTCTCGGCTTTCCAGCTCTCAGCACAGAAAGTAATGATAAGAATATTGGCAAGGGCTACAAACAGGCTTTTGGGACTGTGACTACTGGGATTAGTGACTCTGTTCTCATCTCCTTTGCGTATGTATGGATTCATCACTTCTGAGACCATTCCCACTATCCAGCTGCTCTGTTATCGGTGGAAGTCAATTGAAAGAATGTTTCAGAAGCCCTTCACAAATTGGTGGGGCTCTCCCAGAGGATACAACAGAATGGCTGTTACAAAGCACCGGGGATGTGCTCAATGCTTTTGTTTCCCCAAAGGGCTCAGTCATACAAGACTGTAGGGAAGAAGAGCACAGAGCCAGCCTTGGACTGCTGAGTGTGCTGCTTTGCTAATTGGGGTTCAATGAGGATGAAATAGGCGCTCTCTGTTGGTCAACAGCAACGCTGTGGCCAACACACAGGAGCAGATAATGTGCATACGACTTTCCGGGTCACCCTTTTCAAAGACCCCTGAGACATCCATGCTGACTGCCGGTTCTTTCACTGGTTCTGGGTTTTGCTGCTTTTCAAAGCAGCTTTAGGGATTGCTGACAGGAGTCACTGCTCTTGGACAGCAGCAAGAGTAAGTAACAGCTCTGGAGAAGGCTCACCACCCAGGGCAGCCGTATCCCCGGGGTCCTAAGGAAGGATCCCATCAGGATGCAGTCAGGTTGCGTGGTCCATGTGAATGTGTGTCCTTGGAAGGGAAACATCCAGGTAAAATGATGCATTGTTGGAAATACAGGAGAAAATTCTGGTTAGTTTGGATGTTTTTAGTTATCAATGTCTAGGGTATTTTATTTCTGACCCAAGTGTGGTCAAATTATGTTTTTATAGTTTTTCCTTGTAATGTCCAAGTACCATGCATTTCTTCTGTTTGATCTAATTAAGAAATTATGAAGGCCTAGTGGAGACACCCTAATTTTGAGCTCCTAAGGAATTGCATCTCTGAAAACATTTAAATCTTATTAGCAAAATTAGAATCTCTAGAAAGTGTTATCCATTTTTCAAGCTTTATTTCTCTCTGTACTGGCATTCATGGTAGTAAATACACAATGATATTATACCTGTCTTCAGCTGATAATGAACAAGCCACTAGAGAGATACACAGCTGTCACTTTGTTCCCAGGACCCACAGCATATATTGAAAGGACATTACAGGCTTCCAGAATTGTGAGTTTGATATATGTAAATGTTTTTAAAGTTGTACTGACAAAGGAAACTCATTCTGTGAGCTATACATCACTACACTGATGTCAGAGAACGTGACATTAACTTTCACTCATTTTGACACGCCATCTCCCAGTGACGTAGCAAAGAACTTGGTGAGCAGTCAAGCAGCTTCTACTTTAATTTACAACAGGTCCTTTGACACCACAGCAAAATGAGCACATCCCAGTTAAAAACCACCTGTGGAAGTTCATTCCCAGTTACTTTGGTGACATACTGGTGTACTAAAGTGCAGGTTTCCCAGTTCTGCTCTGGAATAGATATACAGAGAAATTTCAATAGAAGCAATTTGGGGAAAGAAATTAAAAATCACATAGCCAGGATCTAATCTTTGATTTATTGCAAATGTGAGTCCTCACTTATTAACCTTTATGGCACAGTATCTTGATATTTTCTGTCATAATCCTATCAGCTGTGCAAATTTGAATGACTTTATCTTCAAGTGTCAGCTATATCAAAATTCACTAATTTCATCATCAAAAACAAAAATCAGTAATTTCAATCAATCTTTGCACTGTTCAAAATCACACTGACCAGTTACTTAACAAGGCTTTGTCTAGTGCTGATTATAACTTCGTGCCTCCATTATGCAAAGTGGATCACACAGTAGCCATCAGTCACAGACTGTGCTGCTCCTCAAGCCTCTCCTGAAGGGTCTTGGCCAATTACCCTCCTATCACACTTGCATTGTCTGACAGCAAAGCACAACCTTCACTAGGCAGAGATGATAAAAACATTGTTGCCTGGACCAGATTTACAGCTCTTGAGAAATCCCTACGAAATCAAACCACTGTAAAGCAGAAGTGGAGTTTCTCTTTCCAGCTCCCACAGTGCTTCAGGACAACAGCACACACCAGTCCAGGGTGGGGCAGGAAGAATAAGAAACTTTCCCCTCAAGTGCCATCAGACTCATGGGAAGAACTTTAGAGACTGAGATCACAGTATAAACAGCTCAGCTTTACACCAAGAGTTACACTCCCCAAATCCAAACCTAAAACTGAAAGAAGCTTTACTGTGTTATGTGTACTTTGAAATCACTGTTCAGGAAATCAAGCCTGCTACAAAACACAGTCTGAGTTTCAAAGACATCTTGGGCAAGAAAATCAGTAAATCTGAGCTAGGACCTAGACCCATTAGTGGTCTAGTTTCACACACACACTTAGATCTTAGGCTGTAAATGTCATGCAGCTCATGCAGTCATTAGTCATTCCTGTGCACAATACGTACACACAGAGGCAAAATGAATGTGGTTGCTGACTTATAGCTCTTACAAACACCTATCTTGAACATTAATATTGATAAAAGTATCATTAATAATATGGGATAGCAGAGTAAATTGGTTTCAGTATATATAGGAACCTCTCAAACTTTTTCCTATAGCTGGGGTAGAGCCTCTGCTGACATTGATATATTCAACTTCTTTTTTTATAGTTGGTGATTTCTCTTGCCTCTGTACTTGGAGAGTCCAGATAAACAGGGACTGAATGCTTTGAGAAAAGCAGATAACATAAGATCTCAAGCCCCAGGTTGAAGGGAAAGGTCTGGAGAACCCAGAGGATACTCCATGCCCACATACATGAACGCAGCTCCACTGGGTAAAGAATTGGCTCCCCACTCCTGCAACTGCTGATGCAAACAGACTCCATTCTCCTACCACCTACTGCAGGAAAGGCCTGGCAGTACCTTGCTGTTGCTTTTACAAGGGCACAGGTAAAAGTGGGGTAAGAGACCACACCAGAAACCTTCACATTCCAGTTTATATCCATAGCCAAAGCTGCACTGTCAGCTACTACCTCTGTCTGCCTTGTCATGGCCTCTCCCACAGTTCTTGCACATTAGCTGCCCTTTAAATGACTCATCCACTTCTCCATCTAGAAAGAACATTTCCTTCTTTGTACTCTTTTGAGGAGGGCTAATAAACTGCCTGAGTCATCACCATTTTTCACATGGTCTGGTCTTAATGTTTCAATACTCCAGTTTAGACAATATCCACTTGGAGGAGTTCTTTGCTCAGCAGCAGGAAAGAAAATAACTTGACTCCCTAATGAAAACCTCGAAAACATCCCAACTACTAAAGGGTAATGAGACATGGCCCTGATTGATTGCCTAATAACCTTTATCTAGATACTAATGAATGTAATAAATTGTGGGATTTATGGGCAACCCCTGCTCAGGGACCATCTTTGAAAGCACCTACTTGGAGAATGTTAAGTTGTGATGTGACTTCCACCTTCAGTTTCACTAGGAAGAAAAAGCCTGTGTAATGTGTAGTCTTGAACTGACAATCAATCAGCTGAGACGTTAAAGTGACACAGTTCAGGAGAATAAATTAACATTAAATAGAGTCAGAGAATTATTGGGGGAAAAAAGGCCTGCATTTAAAAGTTCAGGCATACTTTAGAGATCACAAGGGCCAAGCTGAATAGCAATATGATTTTATCGTTACGGTTATTTATTACAGTATTTGATAATTAATTAGTATCTTAAAATCAGGTCTGAGGCAGAAATCTTTATAGCATATTAGAACTGATTGTAACATTTGCCATAAAAAAATCTCAAAGCAACTTAGCATACTAAATCCCAGCTCCAAAAGTTACAATTTCATCAATCCATATTTCAATATCTACTTCTCCTATAAATCAGTGTTCTGACTATAAGACTTCATATCTGAAGTGCTTTCAATAACACTTAGACTTCCCAGATTTGGCAAGTAGGACTTTCAGTCTCACTAACTTTTGTTTGCCATTTAAACTCTTACCCCTTATACTTTTGTTCAAAAAGAAAAAAAATGGGATAAAAGCATGGTGAGCTACACAGGGGCTTCTATTTGGTTTGCCAATTCTCATATTTGAGGACAGAAACTGCCTTACTATTTTTGGTGTTATTTGGCATCCCCAGGTCTGTTTTGTTTCTCCACTTCTTTAGGGCATGAACTTGAGGATCGTACCAAGGAACATGGCCACTTCTCAAGGAACATTTGTAGCTAGAGGAGTGCTGGAAACAGCCTGATCTGTGCATTTCTCCAGTTCAGGTAATACAGGGAAACCTCAGTGTCAAACTGCAGCTGATCATCACACATGTGCCAGGAACGTACAGTGTGTTCTGGCCCTTCCCCTCCAGCTCAAGGACACTGGCCATGCTGGAGGAGCACCTGGCAGCTCCCCCAGGCAATGGGCTCTTCTCCAGTCTCATTAAGAAAACCAGTGGGTAGGATGAGTCCAGCAGGATAAAATTGGGTCTAAAATGCTTGGGGGTAGACTGATGGCAGCAGAGCATCTCTCCATGAGGCAGAGCACAGCCCGTAGCTCTTGGTGTGATATGCCAAGACTAAGCATAAGCATTGCTGTGAACAGATTCTCTGTATTTGGGGAACTGTTGTAACATTAGTTACTTCCAAATAAAAACATATAACACTCTCACAGTATGTTCATTGGAAAATTTTTCCCCCTTCTTCACAAACCTGAGGCAAGTCCTAAGAAATTTGAGTAAACTTAAACATCTCATATGAAGGCAAGAACAGCAACATCAATAAAGCCTATTTACAGGAATGCTTATGAATCATCAGTGGATGCTTCATGCTCATTTTGATAGGGCAAATATTAACAAGACTTTTACTTCTCTTTATGCTAGCATTGTTTGCTACCCAAAAATCAATGTCAGTACAAAATACAAGAGAAAGTTCCAATACTGTCTCCATTTAAATATTCCAATGCCGGTTTCCAACTTTCAGAAAGATTCAATATAAATTGGTAGTAACTTTGTGGCAATATTGATGCCCACAATTAAAAATATTCAGAGAAGCAGCAAGAGAAAAAGCTTTCCTTCTCCAAAGAAAATTGATTCTCTTGTAGAATTTACTAATCTGTAGTATAGACCATCCAACTTTTATTCTTTGAGAGAGAACATTTAACTCTTACCAGGCGATGGTTCCTGCAGGACTGCCCATTGCCTGTGTGGGGGAGAGCAGTGTCTCAGACAAACAACGGCAGCTCAGGACTGCAGAGAAAGCTGAACTCGCTTTGCAGCCATGATTTATGAGCAAAGTGCAGGCAGCAGCCTCACTAGAAAGCATCTCTCAACATGCAGCTCTTGGTCTCAGAAACACCTCTGCTTGCACCCAGGTTTCCCTGGTCCCTAAAGGACTTAACCTACAACTAATCCTCGGGTCAGATGCTGCCACTGCAATATTGCAGTACCTGCTGCACCAAAGAACAGATGGGCCTCCAGGACGGGTCTCACAGGTGTAGCTGGGACTGGCAATATGTGAGAAACCCCAAGGCCAGTGCGTGTCAGCAGAGCTACAAAGGAGACCTTGCTGAGGAAGGCAAAGCTCATTTATCACTTCTTTTAACAGTCTGTCCCCAAAGGTCTAATTTTTTTCAATTTCCTTTTTCTTTTGAAACCTTGAATAGCAAATAATCTTTGCAAGCCCTGTAAAGTATGAAAATGTTTCCAAGAAGGAATCTTAGATACTGGTCTGAGTGAATAATATTGTTAATATTATTTTTAAAATCCCACATTAATAGCTATTTCCAAAATGGGAAGCCTCCGGGTTTTGACAGGTTTATTTTCTGGAGGCACACATAATGTACAAATTAAACAAATATAACACAAAAAATTTTTAGTTGCAAAAATAGAGCTAAGGCTCAATTAATTGCTAAGATGCACATACTGCCCTCTCAGCACTGCATAATTCCAAACTACAAGATTATATTGTTTATATTTTTCTCACTATGCAGAGGGGGAAGGAATAAGAAACAAGTTTTGCATTTTATAGCATCCGAACACATGCTCTTCCTTCTAAATAGAGCATAAACATAAATGTACCACACACTATGACTTCATTATATTACAGCTCTGTCAAACAACAGAGCTTTAAAATAGTGACACTAACCACCAGAATATGCTCTAAATCACCACGTAATTCTAACAGCATAAATACTACCTGCTTCATCTTCAGTCACCTTGTTTGTTAAGCTTGTCCACTATGCTCAAAGTATATTGCACAGTGTCACTCTTCAAGCTGAGGCCTTTTCCTTTTTTTTACTCTTTGTAAATTCACTGACCAGGAAATTAAAGTTATAATATAAAACATAAAGAGGCATCATATTAACTAATTAGATATCAAATCAACTGCTAATAAGGGCACAGTAAATTTATTTTTATCTTATTGCTAAGTATCAGACAAACAGAATCATTAAAATGCTCTGCTTTTCCATTAATTAATGCTCTGGAAATTAAGAGAGTTAAAGCAAGTTAGCCTGGTTTGTATATTAAACTGTGGTTCTGTCTTCCTACCTCATAATATCTAAAATGATTGATATAACCTTAACAGCAACCATTAAGGATTAGGAAAGCATTACTGCAACAAGGGAGATACATGTGGGTGCCAGCAGTTCAGTGACAGCACATGCCCTGTATAAATAATAGGCTCAGAGCCAAATTCATCAGAGGGAGAATAGGAAGATGTCTTGAAAGGGAGAGAGGGAAAATGAATTCGATGAATCATAAAAGTGGCAGCCCACATCTTGGGGGAACACTGTCACTGTGAACAGGGCACATGCAGAGTTTCCTCAGGAAATGCTGAAAAGGGCTTAGGAACTGCGATCAGTGGGTGCAGCCCCCGGGTGGTTTCAGTTCTGGGCCCACACTCTGAACTGGGCTGGGAAGGTGCCAGTGGGACTGAGAGTTCCACAGTCTTTTCTGCAAGGCACCATCTGGGAGAAGGAAGGAAATGCAGGACTGCAGCTGCACTCTATAAAGGTCATTATCTTGCCCCAAAGCTCCTGTTGATCACAGGTCAAAACTGCAGCAGCCAGTCCCTCAGCCAGGTCAGTTATTTGTGTAGCTTAGGGAAACTCTCCTGCAGCTTCTTTCCAACTCAATTGCATAGGACAGTAAAGCATTTGCATCTATGGAAAAAAACTCACCAAATAATTTAGAGAACCTATGTCACAATATTTGTGAAAAATGTGGTATATCAGGTCAGTTAATACAGATGTTGACTTGACACCTATTCATCTCTCTTTTTCCTTTCTTTGGAGGAAGGGAGAGGATGGAAAAGAGCTGCTCTCTGCTATCCACCCCACAGGACAGAGTCCTTCATCCCCACACTGGCTACCAAAGCCTACAAAACCCCTCTTTTCAGCAAGTCCAGGCTTCCTGCAAGTGCAGGTGTACAGCAGGTGGGGAGCAGTCTCTGCATTCACAGCCAGGTACCATCCAGAGGAACGAGCTAAACTTCACTCACAGGCCCCCCCAGTTTAGGCTTATCCTGTGGCTATGCATATTGAGAAAGTTATTTGGAAGCTCAAGAGCCACTGAAAGAGAGACAGATGCAAAATTATCATATCACTGATTGCATCATATGAACAGCAAACTGCACAGAGTGACTCCCTGCTACAGATTTCAGAGCTGATCATTTATAAGCAACTCACAGACTGAGTTGTAATTACATAGGCATTCACTGAATAATTTTAAATTAATGAACATGCTTAAAGCCCTTTGACAGACCATTCATACACAAAAAGGGCTTCAGAAGCCCTGCAAGAACTTTTGGGAAATAGGCTTTCACTGTGAGTGGGGTTTATAAGTTTAAATTCTCATTGATGCTTTGTTAAATTAAGAGCAGGAAATTTTCTCAGCCAAATTTAGATTACACATTAGGTTGGATTGTCAGAGGGCCTAAATGAAGCTCATGCTATTGAAATCAATAGGAGAACATCCTGTTAGATACATTTAGCATGTAGCTCACTAGCGTGGCCATCTTATTTAAGACAGAGCCACAGCTCCAAGGGGAAAAGGGTTTACAGACACCTCCCTCCACAAAGCCCTGCTTAAGCAGCAGCAACTACTTGGGGAAACTACATTCCTTTTTGGCCTAACACTATAGCTGAAAATGAGTTGGGACAAAACCAATTACCAATGAAGTCTAAACAGCATTGTAGGAACAGCCTTTGGCCTTGGAGTCATCTTAGATTCTTTACTGGGATAGAAAACTAAATTCATTAGATATATCACAACCTTTTTTCACTACCAAGCCATTCGGTCCTGCTACCTGGCTAGGAGGCTCTGCCCCACATTGTAAGAGAAGCACTTAGTCAAACAAATTTAATAATGTGTAGTTTCTGGAACTATTGTGAAGTGTTCTGCTAAACAAGAAAAACTAAAGAAGCTGCAGCTGGTGCCAAAACAGGGAAAAAAGGCTCTTTCACCCTTATACTTCCTCCTCTCCTCCATGGGAAAGTAAGAACAATTTTAGGACTTAAAAGAACTCTGAAGTGTTTTCAAAGCCCTTTCAGGTGTTTCCAGAGGCCACTTCTCATTCAGACTGCGAGGCAGAGGTAGGCAGGATTAGAAAGGCTCTCATAGGTAATTAATTTCCCGACAGCAAAGGAACAATACAAGTGCGTGCAAATTCACAGATCATAAGACTTCAGCAAGCATTTTTCTGAAGAATCGGAAGACAGGAAATGGGATGACCTACATTTTTAATCTAATGTCTTCATATCCATCTCAGAAAATTCACATGCAATAAATTTTAAGACTCTGCCCGGTATTTAATTGCTGATAGTTCATGCTACCTTGTACTGTACGTTTGACAGATCATAGAGATTTTCCACAAGTGAAACAGTGGCTGCTGGAACAACAAGTACAGCAGCTTCAATTTTGAACCACACATTTTTGTCTTTAAGTTAAACATCCCCTTTTAGTGCAGAATAAAATAACTGTATAATACAGCTGACCTAGTTTTTATTAAATTAATGGGATGCCTATCCAGTCTGTGATGAGTTACATTGATTTGAACTAAAAAACAAGTAGATTTATAATATCTGGATTTAAAGCTGAATATTCATTGTCCCTGCCACACCAATACCAATTGATTGTCAAGGACAGAATACAGTATCTTGTAAACAACAAGACAGAAGACAAAACTTTTGCAAACAATAGACAGCAATATTTAGGATATAGAAGGGATATTTGGTGAACTTACTGCTCAGTAAAATGGGCAAGCTTAACAAAACTCAAAAAATAAATAGTGTCATCATGTTCAACTTTCTCCCCTAAAACTGATTTAGCCAATACCTCTAAATTACTCATTTTGGTCTTCTTCATTTTCAATGTACCTGATACATAAGAATACATTGCCCGAGGTTTCATAGGAACAGTGAGATGATCCATTGCTATCCCAGGTGTCTGTAGAGAGCTGGCACAGAGTTCCTGATTCACACTGGAGTATATCACTATATCTGGCCTGAGTTTACATTACAAAGAGATCCATGGGAACTGCAGTATGATTCAGTGATAAGAAAAGTAAATGGCAAAAAGAAATTACATTTATCATCACTTCTAAAAATAATAATGAAAGAAATGTCTCAGGAGACTGAGCATTTTAACTTTCTTTCCTTCATTTTCCTTTAAAGCTGTTAACCCATCCCAGACTAGATGGTGATATTCAGGCCCTCCAAAAGACCCACTAAGTAAACAAAGTGACAGCACTGCTCCTGCTCAGGTGGCATTTCTCCCTTTGAGAGGTAAACCAGGGGCAGCAGCACACCTGGCTGACCCAATGGTGCAGATGTGGTGGCTGTTGCCTATTTCCTGCCACATGACATGGAGCCAGCACCCAGACAGGAGCACTGACTACACTAACTAGGTGGGGGAAGAGGATCACATTCATGGTTCCTTCAGAAATCTGCTCTGGAGGCTCCACTGAAATCTTTACAAGGACCGAGGAGATGTAAATGTTAGAGAGCAGTTTAGCTACAGCCACAAATAACCATGGACCCGGAGGCTGGAGGGCCAGGACGCTTTAGAATCCGGTACTCTGGACCCAAGCAGGACATACATGCAGATTGCTGCCCAGTGGTAACCTTTCAATATCACAGGAACAACTCAGAGAAAACACGCAATCCTCCATTCCACTCAAAGTTATTCTGCAAGCTGTAATTCTGATAGGAAAAATTATATATTTTTGGAAGCCAGGAAGAAGGCATAAAAAAGCCTATTACATGGATCCCATGATAACTACTCTCCAGTCATTTGGTAAACATATTCCCAAGAACACTTGTCATCATCTTTTTCCCTTTCACTTTACTGATCTTACAGTATGGAGTAAAAGAAACACCTGTGAAAAAAAATGCAAGTGTGATTGCACATTCAGCCAGAGAAAGTTACATTTTGCTATCCAGCAAAAGCAGTGATGAAATTTTACAGCAGGAGGTCAGTGACAGCCACAGGTGTTTGATGGGCACAGCAGCTGTGTCAAATGGCAGAGACATGCTACACCTCCCAGACAAGAGGTGACCACATCCTACAAATCTACCATGCCATTTGGTAAGTTGGATGATTTTCCTGACTTCACATTCCTTGAAAAGGTGCCCTGAATCCCCCTTCACATATTTCTCTGTGTAAATTTACTATGTACTCTCCATCCTCTTCAAATCACACCTTAGGGATGACTTAGTGGTGGATGGTGAAAGGATGGCTTTGTAACATCTCTCATCCCTTATCTATGGATGGACATGTGGGTACAATGATTCACTGACTCCTCAATCCATGTTCTTCAGCAAGACCTCAATATGTAGAGAATGAAGATTGGAGGGGAAAAAACTTAATATCATTACCTTCATATGGCACATCTCAGCTCAGGGACTGAAAGCACTGGATCATACTGGCAAAATCCTATTCTAAAGATGCAGAAACTAATCAAAGAAGGAAAGTAATTTTGCAAAGGTCATGTCCAATTCTATCATGTCTCCCTGGATAAAATGGCAGTACTTGTGCAAACTCTGAATTTAAATCCTAAGCTCTCTTTGGAGTAAGGAATGACTACAGGCAAAACCTGACATGTTTCAACAGGAACACAAAGACAATAGTTGAGCAGCATCTAAATGTTCCTCAAGTAAGAAAGCCTGTGCATATACATTATGTCTGTTCCTTCCTCCTTCTTTAATTTTTTACACCTATAAAAAAAGTCCTTTCCAAGTCTCTTTTTGCTTTGCATTAGCTGAATTTAATTGTAAGTGCTGAGAAGTCTCAGAGTCTCTCAGCTCATTAGTGAAACGTGCACCAAAAGAGTTAAGTAGACAACTGACATTTTATCATTTTGTACCTTTAAGCTTATTTTAATGAGAACAGATCCATTTTTTTAGTAAATTCATAAATAACTTTCCTCATAATGAATTACCTTGCCATGAAATTTTAAGATGGATTTGAATTTGCCAGGAGAACGATGATTTCCTTTGTAATTAACTAATGTATCAAAAGGGATCATTTATAATATCTGTGGTCAACGTCAATCAGAACTGTTATGGGGCAGCACAGCAGGGCATAACTAATAAGCACATGATGGAATCAAAACTGACAGACAGAAAAGTCATAAATCTTTAATTTGCATTCTGAAATTCACATTTTAAATGGGCAGTTTGTATCAAAGTAATGTGATTTGTGGACAAGCTAAAAGCCTGAAGTCAATGTCAAATCTGAAACATGTAGCTAGCCTTTCATCTCTCCAGGAAAAGGGAACTGGTTCTCGTGTGGACAGACAAGCACCAGGACCTAGTCCACTTCCATGAGCAGATTTTTTAAAAACGTCATGTTTCTCTGCAAAGAGAAGCATTGATTACAGAATATACTAAAAGATGAGTGTTCTACAAATACCTAAGATCAATAGCATTCTTATCCTCCTTATCCTGGACAACAACAGTCTGCATTTCCAAATATTGACTTCTCTCCTCTCATCTTCTCTGTCTAACCCAATTAGTTCCATCCCAGCTACTTTTTTACCCAGTCCTCCATATAACCACTGCCAAAACCAGACTGCTTGAGTGCTGTTCCCTTATTCTTTTGAAAGTTCTAGCAACTCTCCTCTGTGTCTCCCAATCCTATGAACAGATTGTGTTATTCCTTAGAAAAGGAATATTGCAGTGTTTGCTCAATTCTTTTATTCTAGTTCAAGGAGGTTTTGTTCAAGCCTCTGGCAATGCTGTAAAAGATGCTGCCCTGAAAGGCCACATCTCCCTTTATGACATTTCAAATCAAATGGGCTTAATCTTGTCATAATGTGGATGGGATGATAATCATGGAGCTGCACCTATGTCATGTGGCCAGGCAATACTCAAAGGAGAAAAAGAGGCTGTAAATCTCATACTTTCCTCTTTGAATATTGTTGGGTTTTTTTAAAAATCAATGGCTATTAGGCAATGCATATGTTCATCTTCAAGCAGCATAAATAAGAGCAGGTCTACAGAGCAAAAAACGCTGGGGTCCTGATACCCATGATATGTACATTCCAGGATGTTTCTTCCACTTCAGACTAGTTGCAGTCTAGTCTCACAGGCTGAAGAAAACATATTTGCACTTGAAGTACTTCAGCTGTGTTCCAAAGTACATCTAGTTTCATTTGATTCAGAATGAACCCACTCAACACACTTTGAGATTGCTGATCTCTGCTGCCAATCAACACACATTTAGAGGGATCACTAGACTACCTTCAAAACATCCACTCTAAAACCATTGATGCAGGCACACCTCACATACCTGTCCCTTATCCAAGGTGCCACCAAAAGAGGAAGATAAGCCCAATCTCACCCTGAGACAGAGACATGACATCACTGACCTCGGGGAGCTGGCTGAGGTGTTCACATGCACGCTGGCACACCGCGAGCCACGTGCGGGGCAATTCCCTTGCCCGGCCCCCAGAGGCTCGCAGGGCAGGCACAGGGCTGTGCCCATCCAGGCTCTGGCCAGCAGTGTCCATCTCCCCAGCTGGCCATGGAGTCACACTGTCCCTTCCAACTCCCCAGAGAGCTGCAGGTGCAGCATTAGCAGAAGCATAACAGCTGTAAGAGGTGGGGTCACACGTAAAGATAGGAAAACAGCGTGACTAAGATAGTATCATGTTGAAATCAAACCAAATAACCTTTTTAGGCCCAGCTCCTCATGTGAGTTAGGTCTGAGCAAGCTCTATTGCACTGATTTTGTTGCTATTGCCACAGAAAAGGATTATAAGTTAATACAAATATTGAAAAAAAGTGTCCTCTATAATTCTTTATTGATGTTTTCTTCTAATACTTCTTACTCCTTATCCAAGCTGCCCACTCATTCCTGTGTTTCAGAGTCTTGGCAGAATGCAACCTTATTATCGCCATATTACTATTAATAACAAAGTGCAACACTTTGTGTCTTTCTGGCATAAAGGTTGTTTCCAGGACCACATGGTGCTAGGCCTAACTAAACACAGCTCTAGAGGCAGGACAGAGATGTTCAGAGCTTTGCACACCATATGGAAAGAGCAAAAAATAACACAAAGGGACTAGGAACACTGCCAGTGTTTAGAGAAGGCATTCCCTCAAGTTTGGGGCACACAGCAGATGAAGGAGAACGGCTTTTTGGGTCAAGGCCTTCTGTACTATATAGCAAGGGCTCATTTTGGCTCTGCTTGTCTTAGAGGTGAAATTTTGATTATCAGCTGCTACTTTGTGCTTAAAAAGCAAACATTCAAATGTGATTTCTACCCAGGGAGAGCTCACCCAACAAGAGGCTTAAATCAGGTCTGTGATACAAGAATTCCTCCTTGTGGATGCCAAGAGACTACCCTTAATACTATGGCAAGGATTTACTCCTAGTGACAGCAGCCCCTGTACAGGGCCACATGCTGTATTTATGAAGCTCTTTTACAAATATCCTGGGTGTTCCAAGCTGGAAGCAACCTAATAGAAATGTATTCTACCATCTACATGCTAAATCATCCTTCTGAAGATCATGTTTTTCCACCTCACTGTGTCTGAGTCAGCCCCTCGTAGATGGCCATATTTCCTGAGACACAATGCCACAGAAGCAAAACAAGGGGGACATTTTGGCCTATATGCAGCATATTTTTGCTTTCAGGGAATTAAATGCTCTAATAGCTACTTGGAGTCTTGAATAGGGCAAGTCATAATGAAGCTTGTAAGGAGCAGTCAAATAAAGAAAAATAAAACCAGATATATTTGGTGCACTACCCTTCAGTAGAAGACTTTTTAACCTACAGCTTTTGGTAATGTGAAGATTAGTTCAAGAAGCACAACATCTAGAAGAGGAGGATGTATATCTGTTCTTTTTTATTTCATCTTTATGAGCCTGTTGAGACTCAAGAAGAAAGGATTTTAAGTTGTGGTACTTAATACTCATTTCAGAACAGAACAGGTGAAACATTCTGTACTTTAAATATATGTCTACTTGGGTTTAAGATACTTGATTTTCATTTGCAATGTCTGTATTTTTCACTGTAGATCTTTATAATATATTTACCATTGTCTCCAAAAGTATGTGATACATTGTGTGGGAGATCAAAAGACACACTGAGGCATTTTGGTTTTGTGGGGGTTTTTTCTACTTTCTTTTTTTCAGGTCTAAATAAAACAATGTTACATTAAAGCAAATTCAAAACCTCTGGTAATTAACAAATGCTCTCAATTAATAATTTCAATCATATATAACTATTTGCAAATCATGCTGAATTAACTGAACTGTTTCAATCTAAAAGCAGGCATCTTCTATTTTTTAAAGCAAAAATATTGTTTCCAATAACTTAAAAAGCATTTTTTTAATTGGGTATCAAAATCAGATGACATTTAAGGTCCCTTCCAACCCAAACCATTTTATGATGCTATAAAATTAAGCCTATGTTTAGTGGGTTTTTTCTATTAACGACTTCTGCTTTAGTTTAATCATTTTGCAAGCCAAAATATCAGTCGTTCCAACAGCTCAGGGTACATCTAATCCTACAGAATCCCAAAAGAAAGATGCCATATTTTCCATAAGATGTAACGTATTATCACAGACCCATAAACACACATGCAAATGACTCTGTGATGGCTAAATCTAACACAATCCAATTTAATCAATTTAATTCAGACAGTAACTAATACCACGTGCTTGTCTCTCTGCTGAACAATTATTCAGATTGTACCTTAAAAAACATGCTGTCAGAATCATGGAAGTTTTGGTTGGCTGGGACCTCTGGAGGTCCATCCACCCATGTTGGGAGCTCTTTAAATAATATCTGAAAAATAATCAGCTGTCTGTTGAAAAATACTCAACTACCACACGACATGTAAACCAGGTCCTAACCATACACCACTTCTGTCCATGACAGCACTCTGCCAAATACATTTCTCTATGTATTTTTTAAATCCTGGTAATGCTTCTAGTCTTTGCAGTGCAACAAGTGATTGTTACTGCAATAATTAACATGCTAAGCCCCTTGACCCTGCACAAAAGAGGATTATCTGAAAAATCCACTCACACAAATAAAAGGAGGGCCTAAATGACCTGTCAGGCTCTCCCCATCTCTAGGTTCTATGATTAAATCTTACCCCAGCAGCAAATTGGTGCCTTCCTCTGCACAGCAGATTGCTCAGTGCAGTGAGGTGAAGCACAGAGCCCAGCTGGCCTTGGGCTAAATCAGACACAACACTGAGCACAGGGAAGGTAGGTTGCTACAGAACCCTGCTAGAGAAATATTGCAGGGAATGAAAACCTCAGGACAGGTACTTGTCTCACTACAGAGCAGGTACTCTGAAGGTACTTCCCATATCTGTCCATTTTCCAGTTGTAATTGAGGTAACACCAGAATGTGTGTAGGTAAACCCAGGTCAGCATTAACACAGCCATCTTGGGCAGCAATGTCAGGGAGGATGTCACCCAGCAACTAATGGCTTTCAGTGCCAGGGTCCCTGGCAGGTTTTGTGTGCTCCATATCAAAGGCCAGCCCTTCCCTGCCCCGAGGAACTCACAGCATCTCAGGAGTGCCTCCCACCTGCACCCAGACACACCTGCCTCCCACTGACAGCGGCAGCAAACACAGTTTGGTTCCATGATCCAGTTCCAGCAGATTTGTCAAAGCTTCTCCACTGGGTCACAGCCTGGCAGAAAACCATGCATGATTCCAGCACAGCACACCATTCCAGCTGACCACAAGCTGTTGACAACCTGCAGGAACAGGAACCTACTAGGACATGTTTTATGTGAGACTAAACTAGGTGAACAGCAGGGTCTCAGCTGACCTTCGAATCCACAAATCTATTTCTTTAAGTATGTGATCACTTAATAATAAACTCAATTTCATTGCCTTTTTGTGCAGCTCCAAAGGATATTATCCTTTTTCCATCTATGAGTCATTTTGCCTCTTAATTCAATAACTTTTTTTTTAATCCAACAAAGAGCCCTGCAATCATGAGCACCACAGGTAGACTACATTTTGAGTAGAAGACTACAACCTGTTATTGCTCTTAAATTTCCTACTTTTTCATTTCAAGAACTACCATAAGCATTTTAGAGAAAAATGTCTCCTGAAATCCATAAACAAATGATGAGATTTTGCACTTATCTCCAAAGTAATTTTGTGATTGTATTGCTAATCTCTTTAATTGTAATTGATTATGTCCAATTTTCCCTGAGAATTTAATCCTACGATTCAGCTCAGTTACTCTATTTTGACTGACCTTGACTACATGAGATGCAACACTTGTTGTTGAAATTGAACAAAATTCGTTCCCTCTTTTGAATTTTTTGAGAGATTAAGTGTGAAATTATGTATTGAATATCAACCCGAGTAATACAAGGTCACACAAGTTAAACCAGTTACATCTGAGCACTCAGGATGTAATTGGGGAGTAGGCACATTAAAGGCTTTTACCATATTTTCTTCAATGCACAAAGCACTTGACTTTTCTGAAGAAGTGGAGAACAGCACAGGGACAGCAACACGAGCTCCATAGAGCTGTTAAGGCAACTCACTGCCTGCAAACTACCAAATACTCACGCCACAGACTAAAGACCAGCTAAAGAAAGTTGACAACTCTTATGCCCAAAACTGCCAGTTCTGATTTCTGGGAGGGAGTGGGGGGAAATATCACTTAATCACAACCTGGGCAGCAGCAAGAGAGCCAAACCCAAACATTCCCAAGGCACAGCTCCATACTCAGGTAAGGAAGTCACAGTAAGCCACAGGGAAACCAAGGCATTTAAGGGATTAACACAGAGGGAGCAATAACCTTCACTGCAAGGCAGGCATACCCAAGTAGCCTGTAAATTAATTAGTTGTGCTAGAGAAGCCATCTGATCACAGTAGCACAGAGCTGAGGGCAGGCGGCTGCCTCACACTGCCCTGTCAGGCCAGAAAGTCAGACTCAGGGCAGGAGGTGGATGGGCAGTGCAGGGTGGATGGGAGTCCTTACACTGCTACACAGCCCTTCCTGGGTTTGTCCTCCTGCATGCCAAGGTTTTCATGCTACAACTGGCACCATATTGATCCGGGTTTTTTACATGTTGAGTAAATCAAGGTTAAGACCAGCTGTGAATCCCTAACCAATGCAGGGCACATCCTAAATCCTGTCCCTGCTAGCCTGAGTTACCCAGATGTCTTTCAAGCTTCACTGACAAAAACACAGAGGTACAAAATAAAGAATTCTCCAAGGTGCCACCTTTTTCGTTCACCTTCCCTGAACATTAATTCCTCACCACCTGCCTCCTTTGCAGGTTTCCTGCAGGCTTCTGCTGTGCTTTATTTTGGGCACGTTTTTGAGACAGATCCTTGAGCAGTGGGACTGGGAGGCTTCCCAGTTGCCATAACAGCTAGTTTACAAACCACATGATTAATCAGAGGAGCATGCACCATCTTTGGAAGGAAACCTAACCCGGCAGCACTGTGCCTTTTCTCTTTCCACAAAAGGAATTAATGTCTAGTCCTTCAGGGGGTGAGGCTCTGGGGGCAGGCAGTGCCACCCTTCCCATGCAGCCCTCGGTGGGATGGTGGCTGCTCTATGTACCCTGAGCTTTTCCCTTCAGTCAGGCTTAGCTGAATCACCCCGTGTCACTCTCCAAACTGACAAATTCAAAATGCTAAACATCCAGGCAATACAACACAACACACCTCAGAGATGTGCTTTGATAATAAAGCTTCTGCATTATTTGGATCAATAAAATCAATAATAAAATGCATAACCAATTTGTGTATATTTCTACTCTCAAGATTTATATTTTATGTATTCTATGCAGATCAAGAATTTCCTACTAGGTTTGTTCTCACTTCTGACATTTTCTTCTTTCTCCCATCAAAACTATAACTTAAAGCTCTTTGGTTACTAACCCTGATGTCAAAGAACATAAAGCTGGAAAACTATTTGCTCTAAAATCAAAAACGTTTGGGAAGGAATGGTAATCCTTCCTAAAGGCAATGCAAATAATGTACAGTTCTCTCAAATTCTGCAGGTTTTTGCAGTTATTTAAGCGAAGTCTTCTTACATTTGATTTCCACTACAGAACTTCTTGTACCACACAGTTCTGTCAGTGTACGTGCTGTCAATTTTTGTAAATAAATCCTTACATTCTGTCTCATGTCCTTAAAAGGCTTCCAACTGAAGCAATCTTTTTCTGAAAACACAGCACGGGACATACATTCAAAACTCAAAAGACCGCCAGTATGTGCAGATGATAAACAATAAATGCCTGGGTTTGCATATCACCAGCTGATAACTTTGCACAAAGGGCTGTCACTGCCAGCTGCTGGACACCATCCCTGGCAATTACATGTTTCTTGCCACCAGAGCTCCTGAGTTGATCCCCCTGTTCATGTATCTGTCCCTGTGGTTAGCAGTGACCTCGGGAGTCCTCGGGCCCATTCACATCAGTGCAACCTCATTGACTCAACTGAGCAGCACCAGAATTCGGCATACACTGAGCTCAGCTGTGCTCTCAGTGCCAGGTAAGCCCCTTACAGTAGCACCAACAGCATCACAAAGATATAATAAATATAGTAAGAGGGGAGAAAAGATCTGTTACATTTACTTTGTAGACCGAAGGGAGTTGCCACAGATGAAGTGTGCGATCTGGTTATATACTGAAAGCCAGCATTTGCTCGAGATGTTTGTCTAACAAACATGCTGCTTTCTCTCAACTCTGCTGAAATCCCAGCAGAAATAGGATTATGGGCAGCTCTTCCATAAAAAGTATTGTCTATTACAAAGAGATAATATGCAGAAAGGGGATGAGGCTTTGTCTTTTTATTAATCAAAAACAGTAATAAGAAAAATATGCATTCTCCAAGTGGGTCAATTATTTAAAAGGCAAATAAAGGGTAATAACTGAGAAAGGGTTATTACATATCATCCCTAGCCTATAGTGAAATTCAAAAGAGTTTAAAGCATTTGTATGAAAATTTAGTAATTCATATTTATTTGCATATGCACACAAAATAATATATTTAGCTTTTTATTAAAATTGCAATTAATTTTTTTAAAGAAATGTTTTTCATAAACTCCCAGTAACACTTTCTTTATTGGCATGTTCCTGTGTTAGAGTTTATGAATTACTAGTAATTTCATTCTTGATCCCATTAATCCAGCGTGAGAAACATTCAATTTCTGTAAAGACACTTTGACTCCAATTTATGTAAAGCAGTTTCTGTTTACTGATTGGTAGTTTCTATTTCATATCGTTTATACTCTAATTAGATTTTCTTCTCGTTTTGAATAGGGTTTACGAATTCATCACAAGGACCAAGTTGTGAAAACCCCCTTAAGATAGACGTGGGTTAATTACCATTATGGACGGGTGAACAAATATCAGCTGATTTTCTACCTTCATTTTGCTTGCTGAGAATTCAACTCTTACCAATTTTCCTTCAGCCTATGAAGCACTGGAGAAAGCAGGAGCTGGAAAGCTAAACTTGAAAGAAACCATTCATGAAAGAATAATAAACTACACACCATGATCCACCCTGCTTATTGCTTCAGTAGCTTTTTTACGAATAAGTTGCAGACTTTATCCATAATTAGGCAAACTGTTCATGGATAATCCATGGAAAAAGCCAAGTACTAGTATCAGCAACCTGTGGATTCATCTTCCCCCCTTCCCAACTTCAGCAAACCACTGCTAACTCTTATCCTCGCTCCAGAACACACCAGACTTCTGAGAAGTGCCATTTCCTTACTACTGAGTCATTTTCTGATATTAAAGAGAAGGATTAATACATATTCTCTGGACTCTCATCCTTTTAGCTCTAAGAAAAGAATGCCCACTAAAATGCCTGTACTGGCAGGTCCCAGCCTGGACTGTCTTTCTCCCTAAACACCAGCTTAGAACTCTGGCAAACCTTCAACTCCAAAAGGAACATAGGATCTTCTTTCCCAGGTTGTCCTACAGCAAAGAAACCAGAAACAGCAAAACTTCTCTGCTACAACTCACTGCTGTTTGTTCTCCATCACTGCAGTGTTTTAAATAAGTGAACTTCCATTAAACCAGCTTAATATGAGTGTAACAGCTGAAATCAATGATATTAATGCCTGATTCCTATCAGGTAGCAGCCAGAGGGAAATTAACCTTGTACCGAGAACTGCATGTAAATCTGATTTCCAAAACTTCACACTTGATGGACTACCTTGGGGGGAAAATTAGGTGGGTAAATCTACAACGTTTCACTGCAAATTTCCATTGACTTTAAGAGTTCTGCACACAAAACATCTGCGTAGAAATTAATCATGAATACAGATGTCATAAATTAAACTCCCTCACAGATTTTATTAGACAAACCAGTGAATGATTTTCTCAGTATTCTTCAATAAAGCTGTAATTAGGAGTATATATTCCAAAAGGTTTTCAATGAAATGCCAGATTATGCTACAATGTGAACACTTATTTGAAAACATGGCAAATGCAATTTTTTTTCAGTAAAATCTTTAGCTAACTCAGAAAACTTTTTGCCATCCAGTATATTCCAGAGCAGTTGTGTTGGTAGAGATGACTAAAGAGAACTAGAAGGTAAGAAATCACTAAGATTAGTTAAACCTTCACCCTGTTTTATGGTCATTTACTAAAAGGAAATGCTGCACTTTCCCTTTACTGATTCTCACATTTAGAGATGAGAATTGCAACTTTTCAAAGGAACTTTCCCTACGAGGAATATTCTTTTATGAATGAATAAAAAGGCCTTTTCCTTCACAGCTAGAAAAAGGATTTGGAGGATTTGGAATACAGCATTTTCCCTGACTGCCATTTTGAAAAGGGCAGGTGTTGCATCCAGCAGTGAGACAGGCACACCACAGTGACCTCGGTTACTCAGTCTGCTAAAACTGACTGTAATAAGCTAGTAAATGTTCAAATTCATTTCTGAGCACCATAAGAAAGGGAGAAAGTCAGAGGAAAGACCAAAAGTAACTGTATAAATGCCATTTCCTATGGAGACAAAAACAAACTTCAAAGTGCTACCTGCAATGTATCTAATATTAACTACAGTTTATTTTTTAACACTTCAGATAAAATTTGTTTTGAATTAAAAACATTCATTTAGGCTTAGAAAATCCTGAAGAGAAATGTTCAAATTTATTCCCAATTGTACTTTTTACTAAGTTCCTTAAAAAATTAGATTTTTTTATGTCTTGGTATTGCTAAATCTGCACTACACATTTCGCTGAAAGAATTTCACTTGAAAACAAATACCAATTTATATATTGATATTTGGTAAAATCAAGAATAAAAATTTCCTCTTGACAGTATCCACATTTTACTTATAAATTCATAAAAAACATTTAATTTTTTTGTTTTAATTCAACTTGAAACTGCATTTTCCCTATTTTTATGAATTTGTGGTGACTAGAAGAACTCAAGTAATCATCAGTCAAGTGTCTTAAAGCAGAAATCAAATTACACTACCTGTTAACATTAGCTAAGAACATGAGTATATGCTAAACTGCTTGGATGAATCAAGCTTGTTTTGCTAACTCAAAGCTTTAAAAGTAAAATCATAATTAAAATAACAAAGACCACCTTTTTGCTCTGGAAAGTTGCAGTGCAGACATTTCTTCCTTGGTATTTGGCACTCTAAACAAGAACAGACACAGATTAATTTACTGCCATGGGAAATAGCGGGAAGTATTCTCATATTTCAACAAAAATATTCCAGCTTGAAACAACGGACTAAAAGGATTTAGAATTCTTTCTACAGAACTGTGTCACTCTGAATGGCACAGACTGACATTGTATTGGCATTCGGTGTGTTCATCACTGGTGGCATCAGACCGTGGCACCAGCAGGACCCGCGCCGTGGGCCGAGCTCGCCCTGAGCGCCGCACGGGCTGCAAGTGGGAGTATGGATTTTCAGCGCCACACTCGCAGTGTGAGAAGCCAAATGCATGCTCCATCACACTGACCTTTAGGAAAGGAAATATTTGGAAGGCTTATGGGAATAGTCCTGGGTCTGGTATTTAACTCTTCTAAACACATTCTTGTTAAGACATAATGACTTAAAATAAATTCCTGGTGAGGCTCCCTGGTTAATAGTAGTGTTAATTCATTTCCTTTGCCTTGTTTTCATCTCTGTTATCACTCAGTGCTCTTCTCATCTCATATTGTTGCTTCATTTTTTCCTACCAGTCTTCTCTGATTTTGGGGTTTTTTTTATGGCATAACCTTGAAGAGTTTCTTCATCTTTAAGCGGATTAAAAATGTTTTTCATACCCAGTGAGCAAGATGTGACTCCATACTATGTGTACTTAATGGAAGAAATATGCTTTACATGCTTCATTAAGTTATTTGCGAAATTGCATTAGTGCCATTCCATTAGTGTACCTCTTTCAGCTACATCTGTGGCCTGCTTTTGACAGACAAATTACCAGTTTCATAAGTCTATTTTGAGTTAGTAATGATCTTCTAATATGTTGAAAAATATCCATCTTAGTAGTAACTAGAAAAGAAAATAATAACTTATTTTTCAATGCAACAGGAGCAAAATTATCTGCCGTGGGGCAAAATAATTATCAGATTTCTTAAAACAAGAAATTACAGGTTATTTTGGGTATTTCACTAAAATTACAATCTCACATAATACAGGAATATTAACCTTGAAATAAGATGCCATAATGAAGTCTATATTGATTAGAAGAAGTGAAAGGAAAGCATTTACTGCATTAAAATCTTTCAGGACACCTGGAAAAATTTTAAGGCAATAAAAAAGATGATATGGTGACTATGCACTAAATAGAAAATTTTGACACCTTTTTATTCTGCACAGTGAAAAATCCTTTAAGAAAAGCAAAACATCACTGACCCTGATGTGGGCGTTAATTAAAAGCTGAGATTCAACACAGAAGTAATTATTTTTTACATTTTATCCACTGTTGCATACTGAGATCTTATTCTAAATCATACCAAGATAGATGTCTAAGGCATGAGATGCTATTTTCCAACTTCCTTCTAAGATCAATGATAACACACTTCTTGTGCTCACTTGGCTGTTCTCTTAAGCTCAAGATCTCGTTATGTTAAGCAGCATTAACACAAGCAGTTACAGCCTCTGGCCTGCAGGACTTACAGCCAAGGAGCTCAGAGGGCTCTCCCCTACGCTGTGCTCACGTGCTGTGCTGGGGCAGAATTAACCCTGCCCAGGGCACGCTGCAGAATTCTGTGTGCCCACAGCCTGCCAGAGTGAGCAGGGCAAAGATGCTGAGGGCAGCTGGACACTCAGATAAGGTTCCTCTTGATAGCTCTTTATCACCTGAAAGGATGGGATTAAATGAAGAAATAGATCTACATTTATCATTTCTCTGCCTAAGCTATTGACTGCTCCTGTCCTCTCTCCTGCCTGGCTGCTGACCTTCAAAACGAATCGGGGACTTCATGTCAGGATTTAATTTGGTTGTATTATGTGTGTTAAAACAGCAAGTAGATAGTAGCTGTCTTGCTACACTAACACAGATCACCTGGAGTAGAAAAGAAGCACTTAAGTTAACAATTATTGGAGTCAGCAAAATTCATGGATGTATAATGATTCTTCATGCAAAACCCCAGCTTAGGAGCAGAAGTATTTATGTCTCAGTTTCTTGAGGGTCTTCTGATTTTCAAAGAATATATATTGAGTAGAAAACATACTAGGGGTAAAAATATCAGTGACTGAGACAACATGAAAATTACAGCGTCCATTGAAGGCAGCTGTGTCCTAACACTTTGATTTTACTCTAAAATTAAAGACTTGGCAGGATTCTGTCAATGGCCAAAATATATCAAATTGAATGGCTGGTTTAGAGCACTAAACAGCAAAGTAGGGCAATTAGCCACTTCACAATTAAAATGGAATAGTAAACAGTTCAGGCCTATTCCCCAGCTTCTGTGGACATCTAAGTGCTGCTCCAAAGTCTAGAAGAAAGTTAAGAAGCCCTTTAAGCTGATCCACTAACAACTTGGACTCATCACTTATTAAATCTTCTTGTTCGTCGTAGAAGAGCACAAAATATCTCAGATGGATAAAGGAATATAAATAGTCTTGTTAAGCTGAGCATATACTGCCTCTGTGTTTAAAATAATCTTATTCATTTTATCTCAACATATGACAGCCAGGACATCTGTATTTGGCAGCATGGGGTTTCCAGGCTCTGAAGCATATCAGGCTGATCTACAACTTTGCACCACTACCACAAGAAGTTTCCATTTTTAATTGTCTTCCTTTGAGGTAGGTGGTACATAGATGCTTAATAAAAGCCAAGCAGATAGTTTGTATGTGTCCCTGCAATAAAAAAATTTCTCTGTCCCCTACAGCTCTTGCTGTTACCTGACACATCCTGTTGTTCAGCTTTTGCTGGGAATGCTGAACTCCGAGCACTGTGGGAGAAGCCCCACCATAAAGGCAGGAATTCTGAATTACTGCCATTCTCCTTGCTTTACTCCTTGAGCATTTTGTAACCTTTCAACAGCTCGCTTACTCTGGACTGATGATCACTTACTTTTACTCATAAAATTAAAGACGGACACCTGAAATGGCACATATAAAATGCTTCACTTATTTACAGGCAGGAACCATATTCATGATAGATTCATGCAGCTTGAGCAGCTTTGAAGGGCTGCAACTAAGATCAAGGGCAATGCCACTGAGAATTTCCTCGTGTAAAGCCATATGTCAGGTTCATTAGTATATTTGCTTCTGCCATTTACAAGCACAACTGTAAATTGCACTCTTGCTACCCTCACAGATTTTAGAGAATATTGACATAGGAGAGCGTCTGGCCCCAATTACAGTGCACAAAAGTCAGAGCTACGAGACTCATAAACACCCAGGACAAATGAACCACAGGGAAAGAAAAGTACCATTCAAGGAAGGCTGGAAATAGGTACTATTAATAGATACAACCTGTGGGACTAGAGAGCAGCAGACATGGGTACACACCAGTGACCTACATTCACAAAAAGGTTACAGGGAGAACCAGCAGGCCACAAATCACACTCACAAATAGAAGGGCTGCTTCACAAATAAATGGATTTGTTTTGGGGGGGGGTGATTATAACTTTTTTGTGATAAAAATGTTGCTATTCTCTTCAACTATTGAATCAAAATGCACTAAATGTTGCATCAGTAACACAGAAGCATGGGTCAAACGTGACTGTTCTCATAGAAAATGTATAAAATTCAATATTTAAATAAGATACTGATTTACAGACAGCATATAAACTTTCCTTCTCATCTTGAATCCCATAGAAATATCAACACCATGAAAATTGTCCACTTTTTAATACAGGATAAGATTTTTCTTCATGCTTTAAATACCAGAAGCTGCTCAGATCACATCATGATTAGGATGTGAACAGACAAAAAGACACACGAGGGTGGATGAAGAGCTAAGCCTGGACCAGGCAGTGCGGGGATGGCACAACAGGGACTCTGCCCCTCACTCTGTCCTCTGCAACCCTGAGCTGCTGCAGATGTACCCACCATAAGGTCTGCCTAAGGACACTGGGCATCTGAAACGTGATTTTTTTTGACAGTAGTAAACCTTAAAATAGGGTATTTTTAAGCTTTGTGGATTGTTTTTTCCCTTCAAAGACTGAGGCAGACTGATGTCAGAGGAGAAGGAATCACTCAAATCACTGTTAATGTACAGTGTATTTTAATGCTCAAGCTCCACTCAGGTACTAGAATAATTATGTGTAATTATAGAAGCACTTTTAGGGACCAGAAATTTGGATTTTGGCATGCAAGCAAAGTAATCCAATAAGAGGTGTTAAGGCCAGAATTTCCTGACCTTTATATTTGTCAAAGTTGTTGGTTCAATAAAGGTCAAGATGTGTGACAAAATTCAAGCCTGTCTAAGCCAATTAATGACAAGTAACCAGACCATTAAAAATCTCATTTATGCTGAGCAGTCAAGTGGGTTATGTGAGGGCAGCCTGTACCTCAGGTAGCCTACACACTTGGTTACAGGCTTACTATAAGATTATAAAGGGCAGAAGGCAGCAGAATGAAAGAATACTCAAAGTTTTAAGAGGAACAGGATAATCTTTCCAGCTTGCCCAGCAGGGACAGGAGCACAATAAAATAAAATAGTAGCACTTCCTCGTTTAATTGTAAATACTGCTATTTCACAAGAAAATTATGAGAAAAAAAAATTGAACATTAAGAATTTTTTGATTGATAAGATACAAATTTGTCCTGATAAAATAAAAGGAAATAAACTCTCAGCTATATACAGCTCATCAACCATCACTGATACGCAGCAGTAAGATATTAAAGAAATGTTTTGAAAAATAGCAAACTGTTCAGGAATCTGTTCCAAAACTCTGGAGAACTGAACAAGTAAAGTACATGTCCTGGTTTTCTCTAGGACAGAGTTCCCTTTCTTCTGAATAGCTGGTATCGTGCTGTGCTTTGTATGAGAATAATGTCAACAAGGCACTGATGGGGAGCAGCGCTCACTCTGAGTCAAGGACTTCTCAGTGCCTCGTGTTGTGCCAGCGAGCAGGTGCACAGGAGCCAGGAGGGAGCATGGCCAGGAGAGCTGACCTGAGCTGGCCAAACCCCAGAACATCCTGTCCAGTACATAAAGTGGGGGAGTTACCAGAGGACACTGATCACTGCGCAGGGACAGGCTGGGATTCTTCAGGGTTTGTGAGCAACTGTATTGTGCATCACTTGTGTTGCTTGAGTTTTATTCCTATCTCTCTCTTCCCCTTCTCCCCCTTATTAATGTTATTGTATTTTACTTTATTTCAATTATTAAATTTTCCTTAATGCGCAGGTTTTACCCTTTTCCACCTCTCCCCAACCCACTGAAGCAGGGGAGGGAGGGAGGAGTGGCTGCATGGTACAGCCATGACAGTATGGCAATAGTCATGAGAAAAACAGGGAAACAGAAACTGAATTTTGCTGCTAATGTATGCTAACTAATTTCAGCCCCTAACAAAACAGCAAAACTTGGGCCAAAATTATTGGTTTGGTTGTTGTCATTTTTTAAATGGTTAGGAAACTAAAATAGTGGTAACTGGCATGTGCCAGGGGTCTGAGATACCGAGGTGGGAGAACAGCTGAGACATGTCACAGCACTATGCAAGACAGCAGGATGGAGGGCAGAGGATGGCTGAAAGCTGCAGAAACCTCAGCACAAAGAGCTGCAGCCCCAGCGTGAGCACCACGACAAAGCCATAGATAATCTCGTGTTTGGACCAAAAACGCGCCTCCCCAGAGCAGCAGAGCCCCAGCGGCAGGAAACGCTCTGGAACAGAAAAGAGGCACCAGTGCTCTCTCACCCTCAGGCACACAAAAGAGAAACAGATTTGCAGCATTTTTTCCCAAAGTTGCTTAAATTATCTGACAGTGCCCTTTCTATTAATGGCTCATCATAACCTCGCTAACGGCATTTCGTTAGCTTGGTAATTTCCAGTTTGCAGTGCATTGTTTTTAAAGCAGACTGACAGACGCCTCCACAGGAGGATAAGCAGCTTTCAAGTTTTATACAGCCGACAAGTTTTGTGTTGGTAACTGAACCCTACGAATCACATCTGCAGGGCCTCTGCTACCAGAGGCAGCAGGGCTGGCAGGGCTGTGCCCCGGCCCCACAGACACCTTCACACACCAAACAGCCTCCAGCACCAGGTACAGGCTGCTGTGTCATCCCAGGCTTTACATCCACTCATTTCCCACTGCTCACACACAAACTTAAGCACGTGGGACTGTGCTTAGTAAGTAAACATAATAATTCAATATATGATTCAAATACATAATGCTCAGTGCACTATATAAGCAGCTACTGAGGCTGGGGCCTGGGACAAAGCGACAGCATCGAGCTTGGGCACTTTCTGGAAATAACCTTACAAACTAAACTCAAAGTCACCTCCAAGTGAAACATACCTACCTCACAGTTTCCTTCTTTCTTCTTCTCACTGTGTGTCTCCATAGCTATTTTAGCACTAATTCAGTAGCTTTCTCCCTTAGTAGAGTGTTCTCATCACCACAAAATTTAGACCTGTTCCTTATCCCCATCCCTGCAGCCTTCCCTTAGCCCAGGCTGGCTCCTTCTGCCCCTCTCCTCTCCCCTTTCTCCTTGGGTCCCTCCAGCCTTTTCTCACTAATAAAATAAGGGTGAATCATCTTCATGTATTTTTTTCCACTTTGCTCCAGCTGAATCAGTGGGATTCAATTCCTAGGCAAAATTTGTCTCCCAATATTCATGAGACTTACAGGCTTTAAATAGTGCCAAATTTGCTATTTTATGATGATACAATAATATTTTAGCACACATTCCATCTGTGACAGCAAAGCAAGGCCTCACTAAGAAAAACACAAGCATTCAAAACACAGGAATTAGAAATAAACACATGAAATAGTTCCTTTACAGCTGTTACTTTTGTGAGCGTTGCCAAAAATGAGATACACCTCAAAACAATATCTTTTCACAGCCTTCCACCACAATTCAGCTTTCGTTCCGATACGACCCAGACAGGACAGTACATACAAACACCCAAGAATAAGATGCAACTATTCTACTTCAGCCTTCACCAGGGAAACTGTGACAAATTATCAGCCTAAACTACTTACAGTGTTTCAGATTTTTGGAGTTTGGGAAGGGGGTGGATTTTTTTTTTGGTTGATTGGTGGTTGTTTTTCTTCCTAATAACATGCAGCAGCAATTACACTTGGGAATTAAGAGGGTCTGCAAGTTAATTCCATGAAATCCAACATGTGTTTTGTGCAAGGCAGGGTTACCCTCATTCACGAACTTATTTATGACAACGACATGCTATTGGGAGAGAACATCTTACAGAGTCAAAAGAAAAATTAAAAGTTCTGAACATGCTCCAAATTCCCCACACAACCCAACCATTTCCTATGCACAATATGCAGTGTCTCTATTTCCAGAGATGAGACAGAAACAAATTTATAGTTTAGAAAATTTCAAACAGATAGCAGAGATAAAATTCCATTTTGGAGGGTTTTTTTCTAATCTGGAGCATCTTAATGAAAATACAACTGCGTGATTTTCTTTTTATTTTTTTTCTTTTTTTTTTGTCTTTTCTTTTTTTTTTTAATCCAAAAGACAAGTTGAGTCCTGAGGAATCTGCAATGTCCAAATCAGAAACTCTGCAGAACGCCGGTCTATTCGCAAAGCTTTGGTTCGCACATTCTCAGCACTTTGCTTCCTCTGAATAGTATGACTAAAGAAACTGAAAACTCTCTATTAGTATTTCTGTAATGCAATTTAAAACATGACTCCTCTCTGCTTTTGCAGGGATTAGAAAGCACAATCGCTTTTCACACCGCATGGAGCTGAAGCTCCAGCTTGCAAATAGATACAAGCCTGAGCATCCCAAAAATGAAAGGTAATAACATATTTGCATTTCTTTCCAAGCCTAATTCCCCTACTCATCTAATTTCAGAATGATTGAGGAACAAACAAGCTGCAGGTAAGCTGGCAGGTTTTCAGTTTAGTAGTGCATTGCAGTTTTTGTATTCTTCACCTGAGCCGGCATTTTATTTTGCTGACAGTTTCCTTTAACAGAGTGCAGCTTAATTATACTCAGCATTACCTGATCAGCAGGAGTTTACTTCTTCAAAACTCTTTTTTGTCTACTAAATGTATGAATTTAATCTGGTCCATAGCTACCTTTACAATCTGCAATGCTTAATTTAACAGCCTATATTATATTATGTTTATACTAAAAAAAAATGTAATCTTAAAATGATTCATGGGTGCTCACAGTTGCCTACATAATGAGCACTCAGCAGACTAACAAAAATTGATTGTGCCCTGGGAATCATTACAGCTTATAAACTTTCTGTACAGTCTGAGTCAGTCTGCAAACTTCATTTTGATGGAACAGCTCATCCTTGCAAGTCCTTATTCTGAGATACACTTCAAAATGGGGATGGGACAAGATCAGCGACACAGAGGGGATGGTCTTAGGTGTCTCCACACCTGGATCATCTCTCATCGTAGCCAAATCTGTTCGCTATTCAAAATTTCAATTCTATATGGAATGGCAACTAATACAAAAACAAGAACTTGTGAGAAGGCCAAGAGTAGAAAAGGATGCCACAGAAACAAAGAAATAAAGCCTTATAAATCCAGGAATCTCTTGGTACAAAGTTAAGCTGACTTGCAGCAATATCAGCCAGGCAAGTCTCCAGGTGCCTGAAGGAACACTGCACAGAAGAAAGGAATGTCCTTGACCTTTCAGGGGACTTTGCCCCCAGCCCAGATGCTCCTGAACAATGTGGAGGTCAATGCAGCTCAATGCTCTGTATTGTCTCTCTCATCGCTGCTCTCTGCAGCTCCCAGAGCAAGAAGTAATTTGCTGTAGAATCTCTTTTTGACTAGCTCTGCTTCAAAGCAGACAAGAGTTATTCCCAGAGCATGGGTTTGACCAGACTGTCAAATAGAGACAAGCATTCTGCTAAAGGCATAGCTGGAGCTCTTGTCAGCTCTCCCAGAGAGCACATACAGGCTCAAAAAAGGAAGTAGGAAGGGTCAGAGCCTTCCTGTCCCCTCTCCTCAGGAATAGAGCAGAGCACTTGCCAGGACATGGTGAGCTGCTTTCAGCTCCACTGTCTCCTGATGCCAACTCAAACATGCCTTCCCTTCCAGAAAACACTTTTAATTGTAAGGTGAGTCCTAAAGAACTGTGGGACTTCACTGTGCAGGCAGCCTTCTCATATTGACCTTATGCTTTGAATAATCTCTCCATCACCTTTATTTTGCAAGCCCACCTTCCCACTGTGCCGCTGTAGCATGTGATGATGACATTTGCTTTCCATTCCTTCTCTGAAAGCTGTTCCACTTTGTAGACCAGAAGTTTTCAGAATCAGTGAGAGAGAACAGCATGGGGCACACCTCCACAGCTTACAGCCCTAAGAACAGAGGGCTGTACTTTCTATGCCCCATTCCACGGCCACTTGCAAATACCATACATCAAATAACACTTGGACAAAGTAATATTTTTTTGTATCCTGGAAAAAATCTGCATCATTGACTCCAGAACTTTACCAGGTCCCTCCAGCTTCTACTAGAACATCAGTTATAATAATAATGCCACTAATGGCTTCACGACTACCAGCAGCCAAACAGTATACACTCACAACTTTCCAACATCATTCTGAGGATTTCAGCTCCAGCGTGCAACTATTCAGTTCTAGGTAGGGTTGTGGTAGGCACTTAATTCCAGACTCTTCTAATTAAATCAAGGCACAGTGTTTTACTCTTCCTGGGTATATCAAACTTACTGGGAGTAGGAGCATCCAGGCTGCATTAATGCTCTCAATTTCTTGCTAATCTGCCTCAAAGGACACCAGTGACTTCAACACACTTATACTAAAACAGCAAAGTTTAAGTATCTACTTTTGTAGGAAGATTTTCTTGAACTGTGACAAACACAGATTTAAGCCCAGTTTTTGGTAATGCTTCTGTGCTGTCCTAAGCATGGGAACCCAACTGCTCCTTAGAGTTACCCACTGTGTTCAGAGGGAGTTTGTTTTCACACATTCTGTCCAGCAGTCCATACTCAGGAAGAGAGCTGCAGGTATCACAGAAATCAGCCATCCTTTCCACAAGCTGCCTGCCTGTACCACGTGCGGGAGCTCAAAATCACATCTGCCTCGCTCTGAGTATAATTGCTACAAATTGAAAATAACAGCATTTCCTTTCTACATTGTTTCAGCCTCAATAGCTGCACAGACACCCAAGATTGAAATCAAGAGTTGTAGATGAGAAATTTAGATATAATTGAGCATGAAGCATCTCATTTCAGACAAATTGTTTTGCTTTAATACATACAAGTGTACTGCTAAAAGATGTTTTGAATTGCAAAATCCAATCAAATGAAAGTGTAAAAGAAATTAGTTACATTTTGCAAGACACATAGGAAAAATGTTTTCTATTGAGGTAAAAAGAACATTTCCTCTCATGAAATAGGAGGTTTTTTTAGTACCTATTCTATGGTACATAAATCACATTCAGCCTAAAAGTACATGTATTAAAAGAAAGAATTTCAGTAGCCAGTAGAGCTCAAGAAGTTCTTACCTTTGCTGAATAGCTAATTAGAGCACCCATTTATCATTCAAAAAGTCTCAGAAAAAAAGGAGGGAAACAAAAGAAACAATAAATACATGTGGTGGTGAGACAACTGAATAAGCTATGTCATCACTAGAACTCAGTAAGTCTCAAAATTTAGTGCCAATGGAAGCAGAGTGAAGAACCCCAGGGCAGGGACTTCCTGCAGCGTGGCTCGGGAGGAGCAGCAGCCACCAGGGAGCTCAAGAGCAGCCATGGTGCAGAATCACAGTCACATCACTGGGTTTTACATCTGCCATATTGGGATGAGCAGCAATGTGTGGTAAGCTGATTAAATTAATGGACTGTTTCACCTAGGGCTCATTTCTTCTCAGACAACTATTCATTTAAATGAAGAGCTCCAACAACTCTTAGTTTGTAGTGGTGGGGTTTTATAGAACTTACTGAAAGGCCTGTTCCTGTCCAACACTTCACTGAAGACTTAGAGAGCTGCTGTCCCTAAAGTACAACACACAGAGAAGAAATTGTTTAATGGCTTGAATCATCAGTGTCTTCACCTTGCCTTCTACTTTTTTCTATGTAAGGAACATTGTCTAGCATATTTCTGGGGGGAGTTCGCTTTGCAAGCTGCTCTGCTTTGGATGGATAATAAAAATCACAGTCAGTTCATAAAAGCATATCTTTGAGATGCTCTAATCTCTCTGTAAAAGGGCCTGTAGAAGATAAGGGTCAGAAGAGGCAGGAGGGAAGGGGTCAAAAAGTGAAGTATTGGGAAAATTTCAGAGTCCTGGAGCAAGTAAATGACATGGAAATGAGTTGAAAACCTGAGAAAGACAAAGAAAATGAGAAGTTCAAGTAGTGTCCCATTCCCATTTCTGATAAACTGTTCCGGTGGTGACACTGCTGGAGAGCACTGATGGAATCCACAGGATTTGCATGGCAGCACAGCAAACTGCTCTCTGTAATGGAATCCATTATAAAAATATGGGCACCTAATCATAAAATTCTGGCTATAAACAGCAATCTTTTACAGAAAAATGCAGCTATGAGAATTTATTAACTCAAATAAGTAGCATGCACAACTGCAAGTTGCTACAGCTACAAAGCCTATTGCATTGTAACTGGAGACTATACAAGTGATTGTCATCTAAAGCCAAGTAAGCACCACAAATTGCGGATTTAAAGCAGCCATTTGTATGGCATCAACATATGAAACTCAGGGCTGCTCTTGGAAATCCTTTGTATAACAGACTGATTTATCTGGTGTGCAAGAAACAAATCAATACAATGGCAAGCATAGAGCTAACAATATACTTTGCAAAATACACCGTATGTATGACATGATACAGTTTTCGAGACATGCCTACCACATTGTGGCTCTGATGTAAAAATTAGGCAATGATAGTTGATTTTGTGAATGCATAATCTTCTATGTCCTACCAGTTTTTCATTTTTTTTCTTACTGAAAAGACCAGATAGCTTGTTAGCTGGTCTCGTCTCTAGGGAAAAAAGCTCTTGCTTCATAAAACCTCTACCTATAATTTGACACCATTTAGCAATTTCTGCTTATTGAAGCTGAATTAATTCACAAAGTACATGAATTACAACACTTGTTACTTGACCAGCAAATGTGCCCACACGATCACTACTGAGGCCAGTGAAGGGACACTAACTGTGCCTACAATTCATTATTTTGCCCAGAATAATTTCCAGATCAGTTTTTTAAGCCCTCGATCATTAAGTATGTGAAATATATGGATATAAAAAATAAAATTATAAGACTGTGGTATTCCTAACTTTTCAAAAGTGAGAATACAGCTAGTTTTGGTTGAAAATAGAATTAGAGTGGTTAATAATATTCCATACAGAAGTTTTATTAATTTTTGGATGCACAACTTCCCATGACTGTTTTGTGTACAGATCAGGAGCTCAAGTGCCTGGTTCTAAATCACAAATCTCTCTTCTCACCTACAAGTGGGTTATAGTTGAGTTCACTTCTCCATTTAGCATGAACTCTGCAGCAGTGCCTGAAGTCTCTCTCTCCTGACACGTAAACTGGTGACCCATTAGTATCTGGTCCTGTTTTCCTCTCTGGTTCTTACAGGTACTGGATGGCGCCCATACAGCCATTGTGCTGCCTGCCTGCTGGGCACAAACCTGAACCAGCAGCCATTACTGCACAACAGAGTTATATGAAAACCCTTCTCTGGTGATACATCACATCCTATATTCTCCTTAATAAGTGTCTGATTCTGAATCACAATACCTATGGAAATACCATATTTTTTATGAAAGTTGCTGTATTTCATATAGTAATAGCATATGGCAGACAGAAGCAGTGTCCCTTCAGTGAATGCTGCTTGAGCACATTTCCTTTCATTTGTACACACTTGAACTATTTTTCTATTAAAAACTTAGTGCAAGTGATCCAGCATTGCTTTTGGTTACTCTATGTGCTGTTTAAATGCAAAATAAGCTTATTTTGCACTCTTGTCTGAGCCTAACCTTCCCCCTATTGTGAAACTGTAGTTTCTCTGTAGTTTATTTCTCTTAGTTGTAAATAACTGTTCCATCAATGAAAAATGCCATTGTGAACTGAAAACATTTCTGTTACTTTCTAATAGGTGGTTCCTCTGTCCATAATATATTGTTTTTACAGGCACAGATTAGCAGCCACACACACCAACACGCCAGACTGAAGCTGGAATGAGAAAAGCAGGACAACAGATACAGGCATGCATTGCCTGCTAAGAGAGAAGGGGAAGCAGGATGTTCTCTTCCCAAGTGAGGGCTGAGCCAAGATCAATCCGCTTCTTGTAGTACTGAGGCCTTTCACACAAATGAAAAAACTCTACCGGCACATTTCCCAGGAAAACTCCAGATAAAACCTCCCCACAGCACGGCAATGCGTAACACACACTCAGTTGAAACAACTGCTACATCATGTCCCTGAAGCAACAAGAAGTCAGTGAAGATAAAACAATTCCTTTGTACACTGTATAGTTTTGCCATGGGCTTGAGGATGCATCTGCCTCAAAGGGAAAAATGAAAGCTGTTGTCTTGATTTTAATTGCTACAAATGTTTCTGATCAAACATTTTTCTCCGAACACAGCTATTGCTCTCTGGCACTAATCCACTAAATATTCTCTATTTTTGCAAGAAATTTAAAATAAATATTTAAAGCAAAGGAGATGTAAATTTCTCTTCTTGGTGCAAGCCCACTTATTTCAGATTCAAATGCATCATTTTAGTGTACTGGGCCCAAACTACTCTTTAACAACAGCCACAGCAGCAAAATCATAAGAAGCATGCTCAAGTCTGGAGTTTTATAACTTAACAGCAGCAATGTGCCTTGGGCTGATACTGTCAGGAGAGGTCATGGACTGGGAAGAATATTTTAAAAAATCAATCCTCTAGGCAAGTTCAGGAGTGTAAAGGGAGTAATGTAAGAGCTTTAAAAAGTCTCCTAGATCTATAATGTTTGTGTAGTGGAGTGAAAGGGCAGGAAGGCGGATTATTAGACACAGAAGGGGAGTTGTAATTGGTTAAGAAGTACAAAAACGCTCAGCAAAAAAAGTATTGAGAATCTAGACCAATGAAGGGAAGAAGTCAAGCCAGGTTTCACTTGATTTTTGGAGAGTTTCTCCCACACTGAAAGACAGGCAAAACACGTAAAGACAAAGCAATCATAACAACAGGCACTGAAGAAATGCTCAGTTTGATGGGAACTCAGAAGTGCCACAGCCAGGCTCCATTTTGTGCCCCACTGCTACAGGGTGTAGCAATACTGTGATTCTCACAACCCCCTACAAACAGCTGTGCTGTCAGATGCTGAGGGTAAATGAGGGGGTGCTCAGACATTCATTTCCCTTCCCTCACTGGAGTTGAGCTGTGCTACATTTTCTCTTGTCCTGTACAGAACACACTCCTGATCCTTGTGTTATACATCTCCACCTGGGTGTATTTCTCCCTCTATTTCTGATAGCTGGTGGCAAAGAGACCATCTTTGCAGACACAGATGAGTATGGTGGGTTAACATACATACAAAATCTTTGAGACTTAAGAAGAAAATAAATGCTTAGGGAGCCTTTACTGGCCTTGATACAATTCCTGCTACACTACTGGGTTTTTTTTATTTAAGTAAAGAATATCTATGGGGCAAATGAAACAATTTCCAGCCTTGACAGTGAAAGGCTCCCCTTCCATGTTTGATTTCCCCCATTTTTTTTTTTTCAGTATTGACTATAACTTGAAACAACACGCTCTCTCAGGTTACCTAATGATCATAATCTCCACAATATGAAACTACAACAGAATAAGTCAAAACCAAGACAAAGTCTTCATGCATTCCCATGTTATATCTCAGACTTCTTTTTACCTTCTTCATCCTTTCAACCCCAAATGGAGCTTTCTAATTTGCACACTAGGTTGAAAAGCGCAGCTCACCCTGACCACTTAATAAGCCTCAGCAAAGCCCCGTGGCTTCAGTGCCAAAAGATCCATACGGACTTCAAAGCATGTTTTTCTGAGCTTGTTTAATGACAGAGAGCCCATGTAATGAGCTGGCCACATCAGCTATTCTGCACTCCATCATCTTTAGCTTGTGTTTTACTCCTGGTTTTGGATTTGAAAATTCCCACCAAGCTGGGGGGAGAGGAGGGTGGTGGGAAAGAAGAGTTTCACTTAAAATATTAGAGGCAATTTGCTTTCAGTGCACCATTAGCAAGTTTTTAAGACGCAGACATATCCTCCTTTTAAGCAAAGCGAGACCTCCAGCAAGAGCAGCAGATTATGATCCTCTTCATCTACATTTTGTGCCAGCCCTGAATGTTATAAAAGAAAGGTTGCTCTGAATATTCCACTCATTTTTAACCATTACCCTTCTCTCCCCTTTCAGGAAAGGCTTTCAGTGCATTGATTATATTTCTGTGCCATGTTCCTGGAAATATTTAATCTAAAATGACAATTTCACTAAATACACTGGCTGCCATTTCACGTAGCCAGCCAGAGGTGAAAAAGTCAGTCTGCTGCTTCGCTTTGTGAAATGGATAATACAGCTCAGAGAATAGACACATATCATGTTCTGTCCATCAGTCTATGCTTTCATTTTACAGTTTTATCTGCTATCTAAAAGCTACTTGTGTACCAAGTCACTCTTATCCTTCTTCTATGTGAAACTTCTTTGCAATAAGTAAAATGCCTTCTGTTTGTTGTGCCTCCAGATAATTTTGATTTTAAACACATTCAAGATTTCATTTTGATTGCCTGTCCAAAAAGTATTTTTCATATTATGTCATAGCATCAAAATAGACCAACAGAGGATACTACTTCTGGTTTGATTATTTTTTTTCCTGTTTGTTTTCTAAACAAAATTAAATGTATCTTTCTTTTAAATCTTTCAGCACATTTTCACTGAATTAAAATAGAGCTTCAGAGGGTGATTCCAAAAATAAATAGAAATATGAATGTAAACTAAGCTGACTATGAGTGACTTTCTATAAGAAAGAGAGACTATTGTACTGATTAATCTAACAGTGAGACAGGCCTTAGCAAGATTATTCTCACTGTTCACTGAACCGCATACAATATTTAGGTGATCTCAGAACTTCAGCTGACAAACACACTGATGGCAATAAGAGAAGTTTTAGTCTGATACAATGATTCTAGAAATAAAAATGAAGTTCCTCTATCAATAGTGTTAGAAATTATCTCCTTTGCATGAACCTAGGAATATAATTTAGTTTTTTCCATTCACATGCAAATGCGCTATTCCTAGTGCACAAAAGATATCCCAGGGAAGAAATTAAAACATTATAGAATCTAATAGTAGGGTTATTACATGCCAACCAAGTTTTGTGCTATGCTTTGTTTCAGGCCCTGTGTGATATGACAGCTGTTTCTATTCAGATGATATTTTAAAGGAAACATTTTCTGTAATTTCAGCTGACTCATTCAAACTAGCAATACTCCATTTTAAAATACCATTGAGAAAATGCAAAGCATTTTTTCACTGGAGACAGCATTTACTGTTCGAATCTAATGCAAATGTTAGTTAGAATCAACAAGCCTGCACAAATGCCAAACCGCTTGTCCCCCTTAAGATGATTTCACACCTAACACAGCAACAGACATAATTTGCCAGAAAACACATTAAAAAGCAGTTTAAAATGTATCACTGTGTATTATCTCCATGGTAAATAACACAGTAGGTCCCAGATGGCTGTTCTNTAAAGTTTCTTTCTAGGAAGGGACAGCCAACAGGTTGTCAAAGCTGTCTTCCAAAGACAAAAATGCTAATTTAAGTAGTAAAACCACCATTTCCAGCTACTTTTCCAGTTCCATCCTATTTCACAAAATAGAAGATAGATCTATAAGCTGGTAAGATTGAAAAATTATTTATGTTAAGATGAGAAATGTACAGGGAAGGACACAGGGCTCAGATTACTTTGCCTTGTCAGAAGTTGCTCAGGCCATATCCCCAGAGAGCACAAACAGCCCCGTGTCTGTGAGAACCGAAAGGCAGCAAAGCTTGTGGGCTCAGCAGTGCCAGAACTGTGGATGAAGCACCGAGGGAAGAGCCATATGGTAATAGGAAAATGGAAGCCATTTATGGGACCATAGGAGGATCATTTGTTTTGTGGGCAGTGATCAAAACTAAAATGAAAAAAAGCCAGAAGATGGGGAAAGCACCTGGTGCTGCCAACTGGAACAGCTGATGCCATAAACCAGGTTGGTGATTATGCAGATGTAATCCTTTATAAATCTGTCCCAGCATATGGTGAACAGGAGAACAAAGATGGCCAAAATACCAAAGCATACTCTCTCTTGAGGCTCCTGAAGGTATCCAAGAGCTATGAGAAGTAGGGCCAGACACAATTCTGAGACCGGTGAATATGTCTTCAAGATGAGAATGATGAAGGCCAACACTACTGCAGTCAGCAAGGCACTGTTTTTAATAATATAAAAAGGAAATAAAAGGAGAAAAAAAGCACACACCAATACTAAAGTGAGGATGCATCTCCATGTTAAAATGTGGAATTGTTTCCAGCTCTGTAGGATTCCAGGATGCTCTTGATGCCCTGAGGCTTTCACACCACTTCAACCTGGCTGAGACCCATAAGCCAGAGTTGTGCAGAGCAAATGCTGACATAAGAGAGTTCTGGCACTAGCATTTAGCTAAGCTTCAGTATGCCTTTCATCTCAGCACTCCCTGAGCCTTTTATTTTAACGTGGCAACTCCTCCTCACCCTTTCATCCCTCCTGCCTACTTACGAGAACGTGACCCCAGCTGCTAACCCTCAACCTGGCTTTGTGCACTGCCACAGGCTCTCCTTCAGTGAAACCACCCATAAGTTATTCATCTTGAGGCTCAGGACAGGTGCAGCAGAATAGCAAACACCGTGGCAGCTCAGTGGCAGGGAAAGGCAGTCACCAACATGTGGGAAGCTGTGTCCCAGCCAGTCCCAGTGTTAGCTCTTGCTCCATTTAGCAGCAGGGATGCTGTGTGTCATGCTGTGAAATACTGATCACATTAATTAAACCAGAATTCCCCAGTACATCAGCTGGTTACCAACCAGCATTTAGATGGCACTGAACTGAAGATACTCCTGGGAAAATCTTGCCTGGATGGAGTTTAGACTTCGTTGGCTTCTACTTGTAATGTTTACCTAATATACAGTGCATAATTGTGATTCCTGAAAGCATCAGGCTTTGTATTCTAGCCTTTCTAGAGTAAACAAAAGGCAGTGTACCCAATGGGAACAAAAAAACCCACAGTAAATTCAACTAACATATGTCCCAACTTCCTGCATAGAGCAGATCATCAGTATGCACAGCAGATCATATTGCAGGACACAAACATTCTCCCAAGGCTGTGTCAAATCCATCAGTGGTTTTGCTAATTGATAAAAGAACATTTGAGGCTGGAAGCCAGTTCAGGTTCACATCACATCCCCCTCCCAGATGCCACTGAAATATTATGTTGATGCTGGGAGTAGTAACAATAGAGTTCTCCTCAAAGACCTGTTGCCATCTGTTGCCAAACCACGTCAGAAGGGGATGACAAGAGTCTTTAGTCCATCAACCTCTCATGTGCTAAGTGGAGAGACAGGAAGCAGCAGAGACATTCACATGCTGTCAACAATTTCAGGAACAGATTAATTGAAGCTGGCAGAAAGAAAGGGGCTGATGCAAACTGACTGGAGTGAAATTACTCAATTCAAGTATATGCAATTTCTATAGAATGTTTCCGTAAGAACATTTCGTTCAGTTGTACTTATCTCAAATAGGTGAGATGGGTGAGGAAACAGAGGCAGAGAGTTAAAGCTACACATGCAACACCAGTGTGGTGGCTTGTGCAGATCTTAAAGCAGAACCCAGGACACGAGTTCTGTGCCCCTTGCTCCAGGCTGGGAGATGCAATTTCTTTCTCAAGTAGCTCAGCACTTAGACATATTTCACAAATCCATCAAGGACTATCTGGTATTGAGAGTGTCACTATTTTATTCCATATTCTCATTAAGTTTGCTTCCAGACCAGTTAATTTTTTTTGTCATTTTTTTCAACTCTTTTTAGAATATAAAAGTTATTAACTTGGGTCTATCTTGCATTTATTTCTACTCTATTATAAATATTTATCAGACAAAAGATACAACATAGTGAGAATGAAAAGAGTTAATATTAAAGTATAGAATAAATCATTATGTCAAAAATCTTGCAAAAAGAATCCAGTATCAATACTCCAGTTGTCTGTTTGTCCTTTCTGATGACAGAGTTCCTTGACAGTCCCACATTCATAACGGACACAAATTAAAGTGAGAATCACAAAGGCAATTTTTCCAAGTGCTTATAACTTGAGATTATGGCTGGCCAAAAGCAGACACACTCACTAGAGTTTCAGTCACACGACACTGAAAACTGATTACCAGGGCCATTACCACACTGAACGGTGCCTGTTAGATTGAAAGCAAAAGCCAAAATGTAAAATCTTTATCCCATCTTATTAAATGGCTATTAAATAATAGAAATGCACCAGTAAGTATTTCAGAGTGACATTTACAAGCAATAAAGCACAGGAGACAAGGCAGACAATTTTCTCCCAAGTGTGTTACCGTATCACAGAGACAGTTTTCAGACAGGTGCAAAGGGGCAGCAGCAGGTCAGTCCAAGGATTATGGGATTGGGCCGTTTCTTACCGCTCTGCTCTATGCGGTTACTCTTCGCACATGTTGCCACTCCAGACAGGAGCGGTCCGTGCCCAGACACAGATAACACCACCCAGTTACAGCCATCAAGGCAAAAGGTCACCAACCAGATTGCTTCTGTCATTGCTGAAGGGACCACCCCAGCTCTGTCACAGTGCCCAGGGGCAGACTGGACAGCACAGGGCTCTGTCCTGCCCTCCCACAGAAAGCGCAAAGAGCACAAAGTCCAGGGGATACTGAAGTGACCCATAATGAGGGATGCTCTGGGTGAGCTGGGAAGCCCATCCCAGCATGTCTCTGGCACCATTTCCCACATGAAGCTTTTTGAAGTATCCCAGTTCATACATCCCAATCCGAGGCCAAGGCCTCAGCCAGCTGCCTACCCCAGCACCAGCACCTCACATGGGACAGAAGAGGTGCACCAGCCACATTAGAAATTAGGTCAGCTTGGAAAGAAAAGGAGGAAAGCAGTAGATTGAAGAGGATGGCAAAGAGCCTTCTGCATCAAAACAAGCCCAGGAGCAGGGACAATCAAGGCAAGAATATCAGCAGCTTCAGCCAAATTTTTCTTCCCAGTACACGTGCTCTGTACAGAGCTCATCACAGCAGCAGAGGAGAGCTCAGGAAGCTGCTCAACACTGCTTGTCTGAGGGGCACCAAGCATTGTTCCCCCATCCATCTACCCCAGGTGAATCCAATATTGAACACAGGGAAAGTTCTCTCAGCTGAGAAAGACTCCTCTGAGCAATGAACATAAATGTAGAACACCTTGACCACACTGTCATGGCTTTCCCTGCTGCCATGGATGAACCTGCAGCAGTGTATTTTTCCACTCTGCAGAGTGCCTGCCTGCTCAAGACTTTGTCATCAGCTTGTAGTGAATGGCTTTTGTTAAATAATGCAATATTTCCTTTTGTATTTGTAGCAGAACTGGCACAAAGGAATGCAAAAAACAATACACCACCACCAAGGAGAGCAAGGAAGCAAGCAGATGTGCCTCAGCAGCACACAAGCTGCCTGGCCATTTGCAATTGTTTTCATTTACATGTTTCCAACCACAACTGAAAGCAAGGAGAGCTGGAGTGTGTCATCACGTCATAAGCTAAACCATGGCCCTTTTTCCATTATGTGATTTCCCTGGACTTGTTCCCGTGCTTGACACCTCTCTAAAGACTGTATTTGCTGAGTGAGTAGTGTGAGGATTTTACTTGAGCATTTATACAGGATTCAATGACTTCTTGGTCCTTCTTGTCATAGACACCATTTGCACTAACCTTTGTGACAGGAGGATTATCTGCAGAGGCTGATGCCTCTCCATGCATTGCCTTCCACACAACTCTATCCAGTACTAAGGCAGGCTCATCACCCCACAGTCATTTTTCTGCAATAACCCTGGGGCTGGGACTCCACAGAATAATACCTGGCCCCAGAGAAACAGCAGTATGTGACACTCAGCAGACAGTAAACAGATGCACAGTTACAGTGCCATGAAGCATTTCTCAGGCAGGTTATTTCCCAAATACTCGGCACTTGGCTGATCTGCTTTCTTCACATCTTGTACCATTTTTCTTATTGGCGCCCATTCAACAAGAGTCTCAAGCATGTCAGGGCAGAGCTTGAATTCACATATGTGCTCATGGCTCTTGAAGCCATGGCTGAGGGTTTCAGCCTCACCAACTCTGCCTTCATTGCCAAGAGTGGCATGAGCTGGAAGCAATAGAGAGGGCTGTTGTTTGAACAATTTAGCAATTAAGAAACCAAAGGACACTCTCAAATGTGTTCCGTATATAGATGTTTTCCACAGACTGTTGTTGTTGTCTGGTCTTGGAAGAAATGTGTCACGAGATGAGCATTATTGCCTTCTACACCATGGCATAGCCATGATTTGATATTTGTATCAGCAAGCAAAGCAAATGCTTCATAAAAGCCTTTAATAGTGTAATTCAGCTAACAGTGGCAACAGTAATCAGCAGCTTTCTCCAGACACTGAGCAATCTGACAGCTTTGTCTGATTGCATCTCAATATTTTGCTAAAAGCAGGGACTGCTGTAAATGGGTGGATTCAAACAGCAACACAACTGAACAGGTGTGTACAGGGGACCATCATGAAGTGTTCATACCATGCAGGAGAAAACAAATGGGAAAAGTGAAGAAAAATACACATCTGCAAATTTTGTCCATATTAAATGAATATCAGTGGTACCCACTTCAATGAATTATAAGTTCTGCCAGTGATCAGATTTATGTGTGCTTTGAGACTGTACTGAATAATCTTCTCATTAAAAATAGCTCAAACATGACAGATGTAAAAGAAATTCTGATTTAGGTGCCACTAACTGTATTTTGCATGTTTAGAAAAATCACATATATATACTGGCTCTAACAGAGGTAGATATTTCAAAAATGAAGTTAACAAAGTCAGGTGTAGCATTATTTACTAATTCATACTTTTAAAGTTGACATGCTGAACTGAGCAGTAAGTTGTTTTCCCACTTAGCTGTGCCTCCTCTGTATTTACCAAGGCATAACCCTAAAATGTTTTCACAAAATATCTCCTCTGTTTTCCTAACCTAAAGCTTCACCAGTTCTGTGACACCCCTTAACTGTAATTATACTTCCTCTGGAATTGCACCCTGAATAGAAATTGAACTATTCATGCTGCAAATTGAAACTCTTCAATGCGAAGCCATACAAATAACCTGCACTAGCGTTTATCTCCACCCAAAATTTGATAAGATCACTCCTGTTTCTCAGAAAGATTATACTAATTGTTTCTATGTTATCAAGTCCAGGCAAACATGTTCAAGCCAACAAGCAAATGCTTGAATAACTCAGAAACTTCCCTTTAACCTTTAGAATAAGAGGATGACCTCATGTGAAGAGCCACTAAACCACGGTCAGAGCTCTCTCTGTGTACGGGAGGTAAAGCAGCCAGGGCAGGTGGCATTTCACGTTACAGTCAGGGTCTGTGGCATGCACAGAACAAAACAAAACCACCTTGGGGACTGTAGAGCAAATGAGGAAGAAACAACACAAGAGGAGTGTCACAAGCTTTCTTTGACCAAGGTATAAAGCACCCACAGGGATGCCAAGCCATAGTCCTGCTGCCTTGCTCCAGTCCTCTCTAAGCCATTGCACGAGCTCACCTTCTGCATACGGGGCAGCCCCCCAGCAAGGGCTGGACCAGCAGCTGCCGCAGCCTCTCTGGTAGCCTGGCCTTTGTTAAAGGACAAAATTCATTTCTATTTCATCTCCACCATTAATCTCTTCCCTTCCATAGTCTCTTGTACCCTCCATTCCCCTTTCCTGCTAGCCTGTGTCACTGTAACTCATTAAGCCACCCCTTGAGCTGGGCTCAGATCTTCCTCATCATTACAGCTACAACAGATATCAGTAATGACAATAGGAAAAATTCTTCTCTTGTTATGCTTAATATTATTGCTGATTATCTGCTAAAGAAATTACCACTCAAAATCAAAACCTCTGATTTCTGTGGTATCAGATTTAAATGCACTGTGTGCAAAATACAGAGGGGAAAACTGCTTTGGAGTAAGAAAAAACAGCATATATTCTAAAGCAACCAATCCTGCAAGGAAAGGAATGAGGCTGCAGAAATAAGCACACAGTTTTCACCTCCAACTTCTACAATTTCATTATGGAAATTTTTGGGATATTTACTTGGAGTAAATGTGTTACTTCTGTGAACCAGCAGGGCTAGAGTTGAAGTATTTCAAGAGAAAAATTGTATTAACATTTGTTCTTGAAATGCAGCATTATGATAACACAATTTACACTGGGAATACTTCTAAAGCCAATTTTTTTAAAAATAATAACGCCAGTTCTTCTCCTGCTGAACAGACTATTAATATTTTCAAGTAATTCATTAGTAAGAGAGTCCAACTAATTAATTGCTGCAGGCCTAGTTCAACACTTATATTTGTTAGAGGCACTCACTGACCAAATCCGCAATAGTCATCTATAGAAAGTGGTAGATTTACAACAGAACCATCTTTTGCATGAAAAATAAAATTCAAGGAGATACCAACATGGTCTTATATCAGGATCATAATTTGCTGCCTAAGCTGGAAGTAGAGCTGCCATTCCATGAAACGGCTGGAAACGCCTTTCCTGGTCCAGAAAAAGGACACAGTAACCCCATTACTCCTTCTGAATGGTTCTCAACTAGATAGTTGAGAGTTAGATAATGAGAGATTTTATATTATATAGAATAGCATTAATTGTGTATGTTCATGGTGTGCATCTTAAAGCCCAGCAACCCTTCTTCCAGCCCATCCCACATGTGGAGCCAACATCTTCCCTACTTCACAAGGCAAGGCAAGGGGACTCCTGAAGTGAGCCCCAGGCAGGCAAGGGAGGCAGCCAGCAGCTGTTTTGGCTGAGGAAAGAGAATTCAGTTTGTCTTGCCTTGTGAGGGTGTTTTTGCTGTTTGAAGTAATAAACAGGGCCCTGAGAAAGAACAGGAAAGTGATCTGAGCTTGTTGTTCAATCCTTACTGCCTGTTTCCCCAACAGTCTATGCTAATCATGCCCAGCCCCATCTGAAATCTGAAACACACAGCTGCCTACCTGCCTTTCTTAGATTTATTTGCTACAACAGTCACCTGAAAAAGGATCGATTTTAGCATTACTACACAAAAACCTAGGACAGAGAGGCATGCAGTAGTACTCATACATTTTCACGTTGGATTTGTGCTGTTTAATTAAGCAAAACATGAAGAAGGACAAGAACAAAAGACAGTAGCAAGTTTCTCTGAAGTCGGCTCACGCTACCTTTCCTGCCAGTTGTACAGCTGAATTTTAATAGCTCACCCTGCTATGCTCTCTGCTTCAGTTTCAAAATCATATTACAGGCAAGTACAGAGTAAGGTTAGCATCTTCAAGAGTCCTTTGCAACTTGTTTTTTCTAGAAACAGCATCTGTGGAATGCAATTGTTATCTGAATCCTTGTGTTACTCTACATCAGCTTATGTAGAACTGCTTATGCTAACTGGGGATAACAGAACATTTCCCTGGGGATTTGTGAGCCTCAAGTCCACGTACTGTCTGTGGACACTTCACACCTGGTGTCCTTTGTGATCTATTCCTTTAAAAGGCATGAGAACAGCAAGACGATCCTAAATGAAAACAAAAATCTGCATAAAGCCCTATGCTGCAACACTGGGAAACTGTTCATTGAAGTGCATCATTAACACCACTTGGAAAGAGAAAAATATCTAAACATCCTTAACTGGGTTGAAGTATTCACATGCCTAGAAACAGGAGGTATGAAAAGAATAATTTTCACCTATAATAGTGTTGATAGATTTAAATAATGGATTTGAATACAAGCCATAGGGAGATAACATCTCATATATAAAACTTACAGGGAGGGACCTGTATCAGATCTTCAGATAATCCAACTGAGAAAAGCAGAACATCTCTATCTCCCTTTGGATGCTTTTTTTCCCTCCCCGAGGGCAGCAACACTTCATATCTGGGTACACACACTCAGAAAACACTCAGGTAAACTATAGTCCTATGACTGGTGCTAAAAAACAATGGGAGGGAGAAATGAGCATCTTCCCAGAAACTGCCTGGCTAAGTCACCCCACAGGTAGTGGCAGCTGAGATGAAACTTTAATGGGGGACGGATTGTTCCCATCTACTTATTAAGGACAGCTCCTGATCTAAACGAAGTGGACAAGGGCAGGTTGCTCCAAGGGCTGGAGAGCAGTCACAGCCTCCCGGCTCCCTCCGGCCACCCCAGGGAGCGTTGAGTCAGCGACCCAGTTTTTCAGACCTCTCCCCTCATTGTTCCCTGCCCCACTTCTGCTTCCCAGCCCTCGGGCTAAGGCAGGAAAACTGCAGAGTTTTTCACCTTCTATTGAGACTTCTAGGCTATTCACTCAGTTTGCCAGTACACGAGCAAAATGCACAAGCTGTGCATGCCAGACTCTAAGACAGGGTAATTCGGTGGTGAGCTGGGCTAGGGATGGCTCTCACCTGGACTTTGGAGGATCCTGCATTGCAACACACACTAGAAAAACCAAAACCTTAGCAACAAAACTCAGTGTCCAAATACTACCATAGCACAAACAAGTAAGTAGATACATAGCACACAAACTACCAGTCCTGAGACCCAGCAGGTCCCCAGACTCGTGTTCCCAATGGCATCTGGTCCTCACTCGCCCCCTGGGACATGGGACAGAAACCAGCCAGGGGGGCTACAGAGCAGAAAGCACTATGGATGAAATTGGCCAGCTCAATTCACCAAGCAATTGTTTTCATACTGAATTGTGAAATCGTGTTTTAGCACCACAGCAGCGTCCTGACATGTAATCCCAATACATGTTACAGCCAGAGTAATGGCATCTGTGTCTCAAGGAAAAAAAGAACAATTATTATTGATCAGGAAAACAGTAGTTTATAATTGGGGTAGAGGGTTTACAAGATTCTTTTAATGGTGTATTTTACCATCTTATTTTTTTTCTTTTTTTATTAAAAGACATAATTTTTGGCACCTGTGACTTTATGAAAGGATGAACAGGAATGGATTAGTCAACATTTTCAGAGAATCTCCTCATTGATAACAAGTTACTGTAAAGCAGCAACTAAAAAGTTGCCACTGGTGGATTAACACACTTCTACCTTTTCCATTTGCCCAGCTTTCAAGCAGGCAATATTTTGGCTTTTTTCTTCTCTTGTTTGACCATCATTGCAGTCAATCCACTAGGTAAGGGGATAGTACAGATTTTACTGAAAGTGCCATGAGACTGATTAATATATATACTCTATGCCAAGTAATAATTCAAATTCACTTGAAGAATTCTGTTTTTCACATAAGTTAATTCAGTTGTGACAACAAAACATGTCCAAATATGTTGCCAATGAACATTAACTACATTTTATGTCTCTGTTATTTTGTATTTTACCAGGTTGTCAAGGAACAGATTTACAATAAAACACAAAATACAAACTCTTCTGATGTCCAAACATGTCTAGATGGTACTTTGCCTGATGCTAGTAAGAAACTGTTCCTAATTTGCATTTGTAAGGCTCGGTTGGTAGCAAGTCTCTATATGAATTTGTACAAATCAAAAACCCATTTTAGTATTTTGTGTGAGAAGCACTGCTTCTTTACTGACAATTGCTTGGTTTTCATGAATCCTATAGTCCGTAAAGCGCATGTTCTGAATTTAATGGGGAAATGCACTACAGTCTATCTACCAGAGTACATCATTGTAAATTATTAAGGTAAATAGTACAAGATTTTAGCTTCAGTCAGCAACAGTAAGGGAGGAGGGATCTCTAGCAGTGCACTTGGAATGGTCAGTGCCGTGTGCTCCAAGCGAGCAGGCTCAGACACGTCAGCTCATTGCCGGCCGTGCCACATCCCTGTGTCACGGGGACAATGTCACTGTCGGCTTCCTTTTCTTAAATTTGTGTTGCTATACAGTGTTTTCTGTATCTGAACTCTTTAGCTTGTGCTCTCTTCATTCCCATGGATGGTTTGCAGTTTTATTACCATGCCGTTCTTTGGAATAATTCATATTAGTTGGTAAATTAACCCATTACCAGTCCTCAAACTACTATGACAACACATGACAACAAAGACCAGGTGACTTTGAGCTTTCATTGACTACCTTTTATCTTCTAGAGCCTCAACTAAAGGTTTGACCACAATCAATAAGAATGTGTTTTTAACAAGGATTCTACTTTTTTCTGTATCACAAGACTATGAGGACAATGATATGTATGCTAAAAAAAAAGCAAAACAAAAAACCCCAGACTATTCAATTTTGCTTTACTGACACTTCAAGTCTTTGCAAGGCAGTAATTAGGTATTAGTGTTTATTTTCATGAAGCATTCTGGGGACAGTCCCAACATCATATCCTTTTTTAAACATCTAATGAAAGGAAGTACAACACAGCAGAAAATCACTTCCTTCAGATTATGGTGAATTAAATATATCTATTGGCTTTTGAGGCAAAAATAGTGCATACAGGGAAACACCAGCAGTCTGCTGTTACAGGGATCCACTGAAAGGAACAGAGTAACATCTGGGGTTTGTTCTGAAAACCTGAGAAACTTAATATATTAAAACAAGATGCTCACCTAGAGTAATACTGGATTCTACAATACAGAGCAGAAAGATGATTTATACGTTCTCCTCAGTGACTTCATAAGCAGATGTTCAGGTAGAACACCGATCCAACACTTCCGTTAGCAGGCCATGAGCTCTCAACAAAACACTGCAAAGTCAGCTGGAATACTGAATGCTGAACATGCAGATGAGGGAGGTGCTGGGAGATACACTGCAGAAATACGAGATCAGTCCAACAGTGCTCAGAGAGCCACTGCATAAACAACCTTTATTGCTCTCCGGCACTTCATTCTCCATAATAAATCACTACTGTACATCCCAACGTCTGTGTCCACAGTTTCTCAGACAAGCACAGAGTTAAAAAGCATGGCAAGGACAGATCTACCCCTACCTGAGAGAAAACATCTGCAAATGCAAGTTGAAGTATCCAAAACAAGATGCTATATAACTTAAAATGTCTCTTTTGCCTACTTTTTTAGAGTCTTAGAGGACTGCATCACTGTGAACTATTTTCTGAGTCAGTTCTTTCCCAGATACTTTCTCAACGTAAGGAAATGAGCTCAAGACAGCAGGTGGGTATAAGAACAGTTCAGGGCAATATGACCCATAATGTGCTCTGCAAGAAAAGAAATCAAACTGTTTCACGTAACACATCACAGCAGTCTCTCTGAAGGTCTGATCTTCTGCTAAAAAAATCTCCCTTCCTAAAGCCTGCAGGACAAGAGAACACTAATAATTCTACATGGAGCCCTTAGCATTTAAAGAGCTATAGGAAGGGAAAAATAAATCCAGCTCTCGTAAACATGGTCTCAAAGAGAATAGGAGGAAAGAGAAGGGCCATTCCTCATGTCAGAGCATAACAAAGTGGAGCAATAAATTCAAGTCTCTGTTGTCAGGTGTGCTGAGTGAGTGAGACAAAAATCCAGCACAGTGAGTGCTGACCAAGGTAGGGCTGCCTACCAGGTAGGTCGGATGGGACACAGAGCAGGTGAGCAGGAGCTGACCCAGAGAATTCAAGCTTTGCCTCACCTTCCAGGAAAATGGGCATGGCTATCTCATTTCAGTGGTGCAGGAAGAGGGGGAGCACATTATTGCTGCTAAAAGCAGCTAGGCCTGGCACAGGAGAAATTGCAAAAAGAGTAAAGAAGCAGAAAATCTCCCCGTGTGCAGCTTCAGCCAGAGGTTCCTGCTAATGGTAAAAGTCCTGCAAGTATTCCCTTATCCCACTAAACTGGGTTATTTGAAAAGGGCTGCTTTTTAGTTCTTTGCCCAGTAGAAAATAGCTCCATTTGCTCTAACACAGTATAACAAAACATTAACCAAATGTGAGCAATCACTAGAGAAAAGCATCCTACAAACTGCTCTGTATAATCCAAAGGAAACTCTTGCTAGGCATGAATAAGGCCCAGCTCGGGAGGGGGAGAACTAAAAAAAAACCTCACAAAACTAAAACTCCACTCCTTAAACAATTAAGGCCATTCCCTCTTTCTTAAGAAATTAGAATGTTTTTTTCTTTACATTTTTGCTGAAAACCCCCGTCCCTGCAAATGAATGCCCATGATAAGTGTTTAGGCACAGCTCTGCAGTAAAACCTTGCTTCCACCCTTCAGCCTTCCCTAACTTTAGCGCTGCAGCAATGCTGCAGCACACACAGGTACCTCTCTCGGTTATGGGTCCCTCTGGAAACAACTGTGCCAGGAAAATGAAAGGAAAAAGGATCAGGATTGATTATATAAACACACTGCCTACTTCTTTTCACTGACCTCCCCTTCAGTACATGCTATTTTCCTATGAAAGCTCTGGCCTCTGCACCATCCAAAGCCCAATCACAGCAGGACAAGCACCTTCTGCAAACAAAGGGGGACAGGGCAAAGCAAGGCTGCCCCATACCTGGTTCCTAGACAGAACTCCAGTGTTCCGGGCCCCATGCTGTACCACCCACATAACTCAACTGCCAGGCATGAGAAAGGGGGGCTGTGACCCTCCACACCAGCCCCTGTGACCCCTCAGCATCCGTCTGACTCCCACGCCTAACCAAGCTCCTTCCTCAGCATGGGTGGGGAAGTGGGCGAGCTTAAAAGTGAAAAAGGATATCAGTCTAGAGGGGGGGATGAGGAAGGTGGCTTGGAGAAAGCAAGGCAAATTTAAGTCAGAAATTCAACTTTCTGGTCTCAGTGTTGACTCAAATCATTGTCCATTTAACAAAAAACAAAACAAAAAAAAAAACCAAA
>VXBX01004249.1:2390430-2514178 GCA_013400415.1 Scytalopus superciliaris | reverse complement strand
AACAAAAAAACACTAAACTCAGTTGACCTTTCCCAATTTGCACTCTCAGAAATTACTTTTCTAAAGATAAATCAGTTTTTGCTACCTACTAACCACGAAGGCACTTAATAACTGAAGATTCCCTTTACTCTTTTCTCTGACCCATCTTTTCAAGCAACCAAGAGGATATGCTACATACACAGCAGAACATTTGTGCAGCTTGACAGATGGACTTGCAGCAGCTTTTACATTTCATTAGACAGCAGAAAACTTGAGACTGTGTCAGGGAGCTTTCAATGAAAACTGGAATCCAGCTCTTTTTCTAATCCTTTCTCTATCTTCTCCTGCTGTGAGGCCAAAAGCACACTTTGTGACAGAAAGCACAGAATAAGAAAGGGACATGAAGGAAGATGAGAAGGGATATGGCCCACTTTGGCAGGATAGGGGAGGCAAAGCTGGTGGATTTTCTTCCACCTTTGCTCAAGGCCAGATCTGACTACACACACCTTCCAGACTTGCTTGATTACAGAGTCCTTCTCAATGACAGCCAGCTCCAGGACCCCATGGATGAGATGCCCCAAATTCTACCTGAATATTCCAACCTAAACCAAGTGCAGAAACCACAGACTCTGCCACATCATCTTGCTAATAAAACAACACTGTGTGTAAAGCCTTCATTAATCTGGCAGTTCAGAGCTCTTACATGTGCATTTGGTACCGACTCCCACAGATACTGCATAGGTGTCTCGTATTTCGCATTGCTGGTTCACGCTTGAAGACTGGTATTTAGCTTTTGATTAGTCTGTGTACAAAACCACACACACACTTTACAGCTTCCTTGGCTGCAGGCTCAGGGAGAAATGAGACAGAGCTCCGAGCACTTGGCCCAGCGTGTTCTGTGTGTTTCCTTGCAACATCTTAACTGCTGCACACATTTTATTGTCAAAGGCAGATGGTCAAATGAGATGTGAAAAATGTCCCAAATGTAATTGACTGAGAGTGTCCCTGAGCCACTGGGGAAAACTGAAGTGAAATTCCTGATCAGATCAGGGAAACCTCTAAATTCACACAACTGGAAACTGTTTACAGAGACCTCTGCAGAAAGAGACCAGTAAAACTTCCCAGCTTCATTCAAAGTCACAGTGATACCCTCAGGCCTGTTTCATCCTCCAACTATTCTTTAATATGCTGAGAAGTCTTTCATTTGTTCCACTTTCTTCTTGCCCTCATCAGGCTTCAAGAAGAAAATGGAATTAGTTTCTTCTCAGGATGTGCAAAACTTGGGAGGGGAGGGGTGTGTGGGGAGTGTGAAGAAAACCAGAGCACCAGATGTATTTCACCCCTTTTGCCCCTCTAACAGATAGGTAGCTATTCTTCTACTCAAAAATCTCTCTCAAGACAAAAATGTGAGCCAAAGCCCTGAGAGGAACAGGCTTGAGGTGTTGAGGGGGTTTTTGCATACTTTTCAGAGCGCTCAGGTAGAGGGAGAATAAACTTCTGTCCCTGTGCATTCAACCAGAGCTTTTTATGAAAGTGCCCTGAAATACTTCCCAAAGTAGATACTAAAACTCATCTTGTCTTACACTGCACCAGCACAGGATTATTCACTGCCTGGCACAGAGACACAGATCTGTCTGGGATAGACACCCTTCTTGTGGAAAGGTCCACCACAGCCTATTCTCAAAGTTCCATCCTGCCAGTTGTTTATGAATTGTAGTTTTTATCTGTTTTCCCCCATTTCTCAGCCCTCAGTGAGCATTCAGGGAGGAATAATCAGGACTCCTCTCCCTTTCTGGGACAGAGATATCACAGAGGAGTGCTGTGTCCTGCCTGCCATAGATTGAAAAAAGGAGAAGGGATAAGCTCAGCAAGTCCTCAGGCTGTAGGGATGGTCCTACCCCCAAATTCAGCTCTCCACCTGCCAGACTGGCCACAGGAACAGCCAAATGGGTAAAGAAATTAATTTACCACATTAAACCCTAACCCTACCTTTCTCTTCTGCCTCTATTTTGACTGTATAAAGGCAGGAGCCAGGATCCCTACACTGAGAAATTGTAAACAGCTCTTCAATATATAAAAAGGTCTTTCTCCATCCAGTGCTACAAATTGCAGCAGGGCAGAAGCTGTTGTTCACGCAAGCACAAGGTTCCTGCCGTCAGTGCTGCTATCAGACTGAAGGGAACAAATGTTTCTCTTCTTTTGAAAAGATACAGGCCAAGGTCAAAGCTTATGTCATCACAAAGGCAAAACATGAGAAGCCTACACATTGCTTTCAGCAAGACTTCATTTTGCTGACATGCAGTTTTCTATTCATTTAGGACATTTCCATCTAAGATTAAAAGCCAGAGGGTACACTTTGTGCTGACCTTCCTCTAACAATTAAATAGAACACAATCTTCAGGCTTCAGAGGGAAAAAATTGATGCCAATTTAGTCTTAGATAACACGGCATCAATGAGCCCAGTCAATAGCGTACATGAGACAGTCAGCAATTTAGGCATCTTGTTACACTTCTTTTTGGGGGGTGTGCATACTAGCAAAGGGAAAAAATTGCTATAAGGATCAAAGCATAGTAGAGAAAAGCTGATAATTGACTGCAACTGCAGCTCAGTATGACATTTCTGAAAAGATACTACCAGAGCAATTCGCAGCATTCTCTGAGACTCATTTCCTTCACCAAGAACCTGAAAAGTATTTTTCTTTATTGTTTAACTATTAATTGTACTGGAAACTTACTTATCCAAAGTATAGCAATTCCAGGACAAAAGGATTTTACTGAATATTTTCATATAAATAAGAAACATGGTTCTGTTTGGGAGCAGAGCTATGCTGGCTGCATTACATTATTCTCAAAGTCAAGTTCAACAGATCAGTTTTCCAAAACTGCAAAAAAATAAAAGGGACAGAAATTGGAAGTACATTTAAGACCCTATAAAGCATGATGTATGAGGCAAATGCACATGATTACCCTGCATTAGAGGCATTTTATTTTATTATGTTTCAATTTCAGTAGATTCAGGTTTTATTTTTCCTCTCCAGAAAGAGAAGCTGTGATTCATCACAATTTATGTGACTGTTCTGACTGTTGCTTCATGGCTGCCTGACCCAGCTTGTGTTCAGCTGCAGGGTCACCTGAGTTCTAGAACTTGGGTCTCTTTTATTCAGAGAGTCCCTGGTGTCAAGAAAATTCAGTGTCAGACCACAGAGGGAGCCTCTCAAACAACTCTCGCCTTGCACCTCTGGGTGACTCTTTGTTGGAAGAGCTCTAGCTGACCAGATTTTCAAATGCTGCCTTATCTTTTCTGAAAGCACTGGTGTCCAGTAAATTTCTTTCTAATGAACTGAAAGTTATCATTCCAGGCCTCGAGCTACACTTTATTCTAAAACAAAACTTATAAGCCAAGGCCTTTCACAGCTAGGCAGCTATGACAAAGCCTTGTCAAAAGGACTGCAGTAGCTATAATTAATGGCTCAAAATGACCTGCCTAACAGGGAGGATGCAGCAGCAATCCCAGTTCCCACAGCTGGAGAGGGCCAGGATGAGGTCTAAGGCAGAACACGAACACTGCAAGCCAGGTATGCCAGTGCTGACCATTTAGACTCTTAATTCCCAGGACTGAGACTCAAGCTCAGAGCTGATAATACTACACAGTCTTGTAAGTCTGAATGACTTCACACACTCTAGACCCAAACAAGGTGCTTTCCTTAGAAGGGGCACCTATAAATAGTTTTTGTAAGAAATGAGGTGTCTCAAAATGTGTCCACCAGTACAGAAGATTTTGTATTAGAGACAGATAACAAATATGTCTAACCTGCCAATGATCTGTATGTACATGTCCTGCCTCCACACTATGGCATTGTGGCACACTCCAAGGTAGCACATCATTTAACTGGGCAGACACAGACCATTATTACTCAAAGTTCTTGTTCCTGACAGCCCAGAAAGGACAAGAAGGAATATTTTAAGATTGGAATAGCTACTTCATTCACCCAGGAAACGAGGGGCTTCACCTCCAAGTTGCTACTTTGGTGGAGTCAGGTGAATAAGAGGGAAGTACAACCCCCCAGAAATGAGATGTTGGCAAAACATGATGAATACCAACTGGTGTACATGTTCCTTAGTTTTGCACCTCTGATATTTAATAAGAGTTCTGGTTGCATTACGTATACATGCAAGAACAGTCCATTTTTCAGTCACTGCCAAGGAAGTAAATTAGCAAAAGTTGCCAATCAAGAGACACTGAGGTTGTCTAACAGTTCTTTCTAGAAAGGTAATAATACAAACAAAAGCAGGCTTTCACTGAAGTACAGACCATGGTATATTAAGGAGCTAATTAACACAGAGCAACACAAGTTTATGACCTCAATTAAAAAAAAACAAATTCACATGAGACATATCTCTGATTGCCTACTTGAGAAACAATTGAGAACTGGACCAGTAAGATCAGACTCCCTCCACGTGTTTCAAGCACACATTGATTGGAAATGTCAAAGAATCAAAATCTCATTAACAGGAATTTGTCCCTCATTGATCTGACCCTCTATCCCGTCAGCAGAAGTGTTGAGTTGTGTTTCTGCAGTGGAGAAATACCATGAATGGCTGGTTAAGAAAAAGAGCAAAATATATTAAGCAGAGAAACAGACACGGTTTTACCCTCAGGCAATCCAACTGATCTATGATTATTTCATTATTGAAAGTTTTATTATCCAAGCAGGTTCTGGGCTTGTTTCTTTTTTTAAGCCAGGAAGATGATTTATTAATCCTGTTACATGGTTCCCATCACAAACCAAAGAGATATTGACCCTGAGTCTGCTCCCACTCGGACATATCCCTGGAGCTGCCTCGGTATAAAACTGAGGTGAATATGAAGAGAAGCAGGCTCTCAAATTACACCAGTCACATACTTGCCCCCACTGGGAATACTATGCATGGAACTTCACCAACAGGCAAGGAGTTTTGGAGGTTTCAAAGCACAAAGGCAGTCTTTAAACACTTCAAAAATAAAGAGCAGCTTATGCAAATCCACATAGCTCCTCATGTCACCTCATGCCAGTGGGAAATGTCACTAACTTTTTTCTAAAAAGAAACATGTTTAATAGCCAAAGAAAATTGCAGACTGGAGTTAAAAAGAAAGTTTCAATTTCCCAAAACAGATGAATTAAATAATTTGCTGATATGAAAAAGAAATGAAGCATGGAGTTTCTCAGTTCTCAGTTTAGGCAGAGCCCCAGTACTAGGGACTGCAACCACGTACCATGCCCTCCTGTGCCTTAGGAAGCAAGCTTTGTGTTCTTGTGATCTCCCCTTCCCCACGTTCCCCAGCCCATGGGTTCAAACCTCTCCAAAGAGCCCAATTTACCTCTATTGAAAGGAGGCACATGCACTAGAATTTGCTCCAAGACTGCCTTTGTTGTACTTCCCTGCACGCCTTCAGGTGCTGCCTTTTTCCTGCTGCAACACCATCCCTCCCTTTTTAGCACCATCTCTCAAAAGCCTGCACAGCCACAAGTCCCCCTGTTTCTTATCCATTCCTTTGCTCCGGGGTCATTACTTCCAGGTTGTGTTCTCCATCTTATAAAACTGTCTGTTACACAACTTTCAGCACACAGTGCATGTTTAAGTATAACTACATTAATGATTAAAAGGTGCTCCAAAACTATTGTGTGGGAAAATATAAAACTTGTAAAGAATGATACAAAAAAGGGGTAATACATAACATCAGTTTTGAAAAATGTGACCTCTTGTCATCAATCCTTCTTAAGCTAAAAAGGGCAGATGGAGATTTTTCAAATTGCAAGCTTAAAAACTGCAAATTGAAAAGAATTCACTTCTGCCCTCTACTGAGAGATAGCCAAGTACAAGTGACAAGCAGACATGTTCTAATTTTAATTTCCTTTGAAAGTCATTTGCAGAAATTCCTGTTCTCTACAATTCTTCTGCACAGTGCATCATTTTGAGATAGAAGACAAGTTCTCGATAGCGATATGAAGATGATGAATAGACATGCATTTCCATCAAATATATTCTTCAAATCTGGCATTTTGGAACAAAGGAATTGTTTTGTGATTTTGCAAGTCAATGAACCAAAACAGAATAATTGATGTTGGGTTAGATGATGGACCCTTAGCAGTAGTAGGAGATTAATTGCCATTAACACACAGTACTGCATCTAATGATTCTGGTTTAAAATAGCTCCTGTGAAAAAAACTGCATGACCACAAGGAATTACTTGCAGTCTCTACATGGCAAGAAGCAGTGGTGACCCTTTTCCAATGTATTGGATTTATGACAGAACTAATGCTCAGCTCAGATACAGCTGTTCAATTCCGCACACTGCTTTGTTCAATTTTCAAACTCACTACTGTTACTGTTTTCCAGGTTATGACTGAATACATCTGTGTCTGAGAACTCAGGTTTAAATACTGTATCGAGTAGTCCTCCAACAGTATTTTGTCTTTTAACAACTAGGGTCCTATAGAACAATGCATATTTGCTCATAAATAATGGGAAATACTGTCTTGTGAATTTCACTCAGCAGAGACCCTGTGAGTTAACTGCAAAATCCAGCTTTAGTGCAGATGGCATCAGAAAATCAGCAAAGGCAGGACTCCCAACCCCAAAGCACTCTGTGATCCTGTGACTTTTTTTCCAAAGCACAAGGATAAGGGAGTTTCCCACTCATTCCTGGGAGGTGCAGAACTCACATGTGTTTGCTCAGCTACAGGCATCAGGCAGAGTAAAAGTTCACATGCACACTAAATAGTACATCACACTACATTTAAGAATTCTAAGTCCTCAGGTCTCTAAAGTGCATGTTTCTGAAAAAAAAAAGGGAAAAAAATCAAACCAATCAGTAGCTGTTTGACTGTAATTAACTGTAGTACTTTCAATAAATTCAAGAACAAGAAGTGCAAGGGCAGACAGAACAAATCTGTGGGTCATTAGCAACATCAAACAGAAAACCTTCAGCATTTATGCACTCGGGGTTTACAGTAAAAACATAATAGATTTTAGAAAATGCACCATTGTCACTGTTAGGGTCACTTCTTATAAAGGACATCCTCACACAAAGCCAGGGCATTTCCCAGGTAAATGCTGCACAGCCCAGGTTAATCCAGTTGCATTAAGAGAGATGCTCACTGCCTCTCCACCCACTTTGCACACCCAGGCTATGGGACAGGACAGGCAGGTCTCCCAACATTTGTTGCAGGCAATTCCTAGGAGAGCCCAACTGGTGCAAGACAGCAATCACAGCTGGCACCCCCTGGTGTCCCAGGGCTACACAGACTGGACACAAAGCTCATGTTTTGCTTCCTTCTCTCAGTCAAGCTACATGGGACTCAACAGCAGCTCTCACAAGTCCACAGAGGACACAGATCTTGAGTTCACACAGTGCTACCTGCCAGGGCTTGGACCCTCAACAGGGGCACAGTGCCAAGCAAGAGCAGCAGAGCAGGGCTGTGATAGCAGCCACAGGGATCACCAGAGGCAGGTCAGCAGGGCAAGCCAAGAAATCAACTCAACAAGACAAGGTCAGGCCCATTGAGGTACATGCAAGGCACGGGCATACCAATAGCACAGCTCAGGCAAGAACCAAAGGCAAGGTGTTTGAGCTGACAAACACCTCCTGAACCAAAAAGTTCCAGATGAGATTTCTGACAGCTCTTTTCCCCCACAGCTTTTCTGGGCAGTCAGAGGGTCAGAACTTACCTTGAGCCAAACACCCAGGTAAGAAGATATGAAAACCTTATTGATGTATTCATGGCCCTGACGTATCTCACCACTGCAAAAGGAATTTCTCAGCCATTTGTATCAAAGTAGAATGACCAGTCTCAGTGTTTACCTTCAGTTCTGTTGCAGTTTGACTCAGTAACCTCCCAGACCCACAGAGTACACTGCAGAGTTCCTTGGCATCCAGTGCATCATTCAGCAGTCACCAAGGTCCATACTTCTTGAGGGTGTGAAAGAATTCCCATTTTCCATTTATCAGCTGCACAGAATGGCAGGAGTCAGCAGTAATGGGTATGAAGCTCTGATCTCTAGGCAGGTGCTTCACAGTGCTGTGAAGTGCTCATGGCACCACTGTCCCAGGGGAGCTCTGGGAGCTCCCTTTCATCCAGTTCTAATTTTGTGGACTCATTGAACCCCTCCACCGTTGCATCCTGCAAGTGTCTTAACATACCTACACCCAGAGCACTCTCTCATTTTAAATTCATAATCTTTTCAAAGTACAAATACCCACCGATACATTCTTGTTGCATTCAACTCATTAATCTCCCCACTTGTCAAGGGCAGTCATTGAATTGAGCAATAGCACCAAAATCATCCATCCTTTTGTCATGAACCACCCCCTTTGATCAGCATAAACACCCACTCACAGCAAGAGGCCAAATCAGTGCCCATAGAAAACAGACTTGTGCACTCACAACACACCTTCTCCTGCTAACCTTTCCCTCAGACACCCAATAGGGAATTTTAACAGAGGAGATGCCCTTTGTATATTCTATGCATTTGGGGGGAAGCTGGCCTGTTTTCCTGTCTCCATTCATCTCCTCCTGATCTTTGAAGTCTATAGAGGCAGTTAATCTTCCTTCAGTGGGCACTGTAGCAGTGTCTTATTTTCATGCCATTGATCATTGCACTGTCTGCGTGGAACACCTAATGTAACATAATTCAGTCACAGAAAGTATGAAGACAGTCAGAGAAGTCTCTAAACATTCTGATAGGAGCCTTGCCCCACAGAAGTAAGAAAAAAAAAAGTAAAAATCTAGGAAAATCAAAGAAGAAAACTAAGGATTTTCAAATATTTGCCCTAATTGCTTCCTAAAGACCTTGCAATAAGCCAGGAGAAGAGAAACAATAAATTATACACAGGAGAAACCTGCAAACAAAATTGGCTCTTTCTGTGGCTACTTTCAACAGCAAACATGGTACTGGTGTGGGATTCAAATGGCTGAAGCCCTGTCCTCACTACAGATCTCCCAGATGGTCTCAATCAAGCACCTCTATCTCAATTCCTCTTCCCATCCTTTCCTGCTCTTGCATTTCAAAACGAAAGTTTTCAAAAGAAAAGAAAAATTAAGCTTTAAGAGCAAAGACTTGTTCACTCCTGTTTGTGTAACTGCAGACTGAGTGGTACTTTCAACACGTTTCCCAGGACACATTTACTCAAAACATGATAGTGGAGGAAATCAAAATTGGAGCTATTATGACAAGTAACACGTCTGTTCGGCTATAAAAGGAATTCCCATTATTCCTCATCTCCCACTGTCTCCATGAAGAGCTCAAGAAAAGGGCAGGCACCTCTCCTCTTCCTTGCCAAAATCGATTACTCACGTGCCCTGTGTTAGGTGTCACCTCCATAACACTTGTGGAAGATCGAGAGCAGCATCTACAGCACCATCCCTACCTGCAGGTGCACGTCCACCTAGGAAAGCAGCCACAGCACCGTGGGAGATGTTACAGCTTTAGTTTAAGGCTGGGTCCTGTATATTTGTTGGTAAGAAGTGGGAGAGTGTCGGGGACAGACTGTAAAAGCAATTGGGATTTAGGGCTTGTTTCTTTTTAATTCTTTTCTTTTATTTCCTGGGTTCAAGAATAGTCTATGAAATTGTTCCAAGACTGATTAAACCTGACAAGAGACCTCAGGTAAAGAAAATCCTCCTAAACTCTGGAGTTTATCAAAGACTGTGCACATTGTATTTGAAATCAATAATCCTGCACAATCTACAGCATAAGTGCCTACCTCCTCTCAGCAACAAAATCACATTTGGGAGGATGCTGTCTAGATTCATCCAGCATAAGCAGTAATAGCAGAACCAGGAGACTTCAACTTCAGCATGTGCTTGCAGGGCACATACCATAACCTCTAACACCCAATAGTCACCAGTGCTGGTAGGACTGGGGTCCTACTTAAGGCCAAGTTCACTCCAAGAAGATCCCACACACCTCTCCCATACCTGCAGAGCCATTCTCCTGCTTTCCTGCACTCTTGAAAATTGTCTATCTTCCCCATCACTCAAATGCCACAAGAGGCATTAGAGATTCTCACATCCAGCCCTGGATGAGACAAGGTGAACTTGAGGCTTCCTTGTCAAAGGATTTTAGTGCTTCAGTCAGAGTAAGCATGCCTAGATGGGTTACTTCTGCTCAGTCAAGATGCAAAGCTATTCTTGCTAAGATTTGTCTGTCTCATTGTTCTTTTCTTTGACAAATAAATCCTTTTAGAATAGCCTATTTGTTCAGCATATTTAGTAGAAAAATGCAAATACTGGAAGAAGTTCTGCTGATTTCCATGGCACAATCACCTCACAGGAAAAGTCTGTGGGATATAAAGATCCATATATTTTCCATTTCTTAATACAGTAGTAAGAAATGTTTTTTAAATCTAAAATTATACAAAAGGGACCCAAAAAATGTAAACATTTTTGTAGGGAGTTTACTTCTTATTTGACTAGCTTACTTCTAGCAGCATCTGACCAAAGCTTTTACCAATTTTCATAAAAGTAGGAATAAAGATGAAGGCTAGGACAGTCCCATCAGCTGAAATTTGTACTCACACAGACATATTCAATTTCCAACTTCAGAAATCAATGACAGCAGATACTAAAATTCACCTGATCACAAAAACATGATTAAAGGGAGTAACACTAGCATATTCTAAAATACTTTTCAAGTAAACCAATTTCAAGCAAGATCAATTCGGGATTAAGATAGCAAGTGAAATGGCAACACAGAGCTGGACATCAGATCAAAGGTAATGATGTCCCCTCTCTGGCTCCAAACCCCTCTCACATATGTTTGCATTATTACCAATGAGGTAACCTACACCATTTGTTTGCCATTAGCTTCCCCAGGTCATGAAAGAAATCATTGTCTCAACTGTAACACGCTATTTACTGTGATTCTCTCACAATAATTCATGCTTAAATTTATGGGAGGCATAAAATTCCCCTGATAGAGTGCCCATAAGAGAACTAATGTATCTTGTATGGCAGTTATTGACAGACAAAGGAACTCTTAGCTTGCAATACATCCTAGTTAATTGGTACCTTTGGTCTCAAAGAAGACACATTAAATAAATGTTTTCCATAATTTCCCTTTGTTTGAAGTCCACAGTGAAGTTCACAGTGACCTCATTTGGACTTTATCATCAGCTTTCTATAACAGGTTCCTTCAATCCCCACTTGGTAGATTAGGCTGGACTTTGAGAACAGATTAATTTACAAAGAACCATCTTCAAGCTTCCCAAGCCATTTCAAAATCAAATTCCAGCAGGTAATGACTGTGGGTTGAAGGTGGACTCCTCTGCATCTGCAGACAGGAACAGGAAGCCATAGTAAGAATAAACTATTTGACAGTAAGAACATTGCCTTAGCAAAGGAACCTGCAAGAACAAACAAACACAAAACCACTGCTGTGACTCATTACACTGTCAGTCTGAGGGGAAAAGAGAATAATATTTTTCTCCACTGTTTGTTTGCAAGTCTTCTTACTTGCACCTGTAAACACTCATGAATGGAGATCCTGAATGTCACAGATTTTGCTGGAGTCTCCTGCCCACATGTACATACCCATTCAGCCCTGCTTCTTGCAGCCAGAGAAGACACTCACTAGATAGTTAAGCACATACAAAAACTTTGTAGGATCTAAGCTTGTTTACTCAGTTTCAGTAAGTGCAACAATGTTTGCTATATATTTAACATCTCCCTTCATATTTTGAGGAAGAACTAAGAACACAAAAGTAAGCAGAAACCAAGTGAAGAACAATGGCTGGAAGCTGCAGGTGCAACCTGAGTTTAGAACATGCAGTTTGATATCTATAGTCACAAGTTCTGCTTGCTCAGAAGCTGAGGAACAGGTTGTTCAGGCATGGGACTCAGGAATATAGTGAAACTTGGAGCCAGATTTGGGTAAGATAAGCCTGCAGCCAGGGAGAAGAGGTCTGTTCCCCTGTAGGAAAGAATGACCACAAAAGAATTTGTCTGGAGAAATGATGGGCAGCAAAGGTTGCAGTTTCAGCCCTGGAAAAGGCTGCTATTGACCCATCAGAGCAAATCACCTGAAAATTCCTTTTTGGTGTATTAACACTTTATGGGAGCAAAAACCACAGTGTTGACTTGACCAGGAATACCCCACCCCGAGGGGCACCCAAGACCTTGTTTATGTTCTCAGTGCTTAACTACAAGATCCAGAAAAAACAAACCACCCCAAGCCAGCAACTATTTGGCCAGTAAAGGTATTAAGCAGCTCTTTGAGAGCCATGAGCGTTCCAAGGAAGAGGCCCTTTTTCTGTTACAATCACTCCTCTGCACGTGCACAGCAACGCCATTGAGAGATGGGGTGAGAGCAACAGCCCCAGCTAACAAAGCTACACCAGGAAAAACCAAAGAATAAAACACCCAAGCCTTAAAAGCAGATACGGACTCGAGACCTTTCACCTACTTAAACGTAAGAGAAAAATTAGAGTGAAATAGAGAAGCCACACATCACAGGCTCAAATTCCATCCTGGACAAGGACTTTTGGCCTCCTTCCCCCCCAGGTAGCTGCTTGAGGACCAGTGTGTTCTTCCCTTGCTGTGGGGCACAGAGCTTTCATGCCTCAGGGGACAGTGGGCAGATGACATCTCACACAGCAAGTTTTAAACCTGGCAACAAAAAATGAAAAAGATGTTGACCTAATAAAGCCTCTCCCTCTGAGCTGGGTCTCACAGGGACTCAGGTGGGTGTTGGAGACCACACAGTGCATCTGAAAAAGGACAAATTTAAAAGAAGATAGCCTGGTATTTTCACCAAAGACCAGAAAAGTACACTGTTCAAGCTCAGAAAGAGCTCTTACTTGTTCAGGAAACATACCATTAGATGACTACATTATTATATACTGCCTGCTATGGAAAGGCAAACACTATTTCATTTGGTATAAAACTGAGACAGTGGAGAGTTACAAAACTTGAACTTGCACAAACCCCATCACTCTTGGTTAAACCATCAAAGACTTTGAATCCACCTGAAGTGACAAAGCCACTGTGAGTTGATGCTGTACAACACACACCAAAGGGCTGCAATTACCTGCAACTTCAGAGAACTCAGACTTATTGTACCATAAATCATACAGTATTAAGAAGGGATATAATACATTGATACCCAAGTTTTGCAATTAACCAGTTAAGTCTTGCAGGCTTTGGATTCATCTCTAACTAAACTGAAATCAGAAATCTCCCCAGGCCAGCTCTGTTCATATACTGTAGCCACATGTTATTCATGCCTGTCCTTTCATGACAGTCACAGCTGAGACACATTAACCGAGACAGAACCACAATGTTTTCAGCTCTGTATGAATCATCTAACAGAAGAAAAGCAAGGACACTGATTAGGCTTTTTGTGATGGGAAGCAAGATGAATGTTCTGCAGGTTACAGCTAATGAGGATACAATTTCCCAGTAAGCCCATTCTTCCCTGAGCACCTGAGTAATATTGGTCAGGTGCTCATTTGAGGGGGTTGCAGGAACTTTACAACATAACTCAGTGAAATGACATAGGACAGTGACTGTGTGATGCTGCACTGCAGTATAGACAGTGTCCCTAAATTCACTTCCTTATTTTTGTGTGACAAACAGCTCTTGCTTCTGTCCCTGAGGAAAAATGACTCACTGGCTTCTTCACTCCCTGCAGAGAACTTGGTGTTCTGCTCTGCTCTCCCCATCCTCTGTTACTACTTTGTTTTCTTAAGGCTTTAACTATTGTCCAAAATAAGCCTTCAGGAATAACATAAGGCAGCAGGCATTTTGTTATCCTTGGGCTTTTCACGTCCCAACTGCTAAAGGTGGTTTTTGTTTTTCTCTAAGAAAGCCACCACAACACATTGTCTCTTCCAAGTCACAACAGAAGGAAAACACAGCCCCAATAGCATCAACCATGAAGAAAATCAACTCCATTCCAAACAAGCACACAGCCCATTTCTATTGCAAGGCCACAGAAGCAACTGCTGAACAATTAGATCCTTGCAAGGTTCTGTATTTCAAATGACTTAACATGCTGAGGTCTCCTGAGTATTGTTTATTCTTTAAAGGCAATTTTATAAGATTTTGTTTGCAGTTTAAGGTTCAGAAACACTAGAAACTAATGATTTACAACCAAAATGAAATACATGTCTCCTATTGATTTTGTTTTATTTACTTGGAAACAATATTGATTCCCAAGAGATGCATCGAAACACCAAGTCTGAGGCCTGAAGAATTTCCATACCATTGATTAATAGATGTTATCTATCACTTTCACTCTTAATAAGACATTTTCTCTTCCATGAGATATCGAAAGGTCAAATGTGGATTCTGTACAAAAGAAGCATCTCACAACCAGCCTCAAATTCAGAACAGCTGATTTTTTTGCTTCTTTAATTAAATCAAGAATAATTGTCTTCCTTCCTATCCCCCAAAAGTTATTTTGTTCTTTTGATAGTCAGCTCTGTTAACATTTAACCTATGCTTTCATGGAAATCAGTTTAAAACTAAGACTGCTTTTACCCTGTGGTTTTATAGGGCACAATAGAAACCTAATTCATGACCAGGTCAGTGCCTTACAAATAATAATGATCCTCATTAAAGAAATCCCCATTACTCTTTGGGGCACCTTTCCTCTGGGCTAAATGCCATTATGTGTGCAATGCTCTTAAACAAAACCAACAACACTAGAACTGATAGTCAACACAAAGACATTCATAAAGGAAGCGGATTTGCAATGATATGCACCCACCCATTGGGAGAAACATATCACCAGGAATTCAGCAAGCAATACAAGTGCTGATTATACATTCAACTTGGTAAATCATGAGACAATTTCTTCCAGGCCTCAGAGACAATAGCTTTTAACAAGTCCTTACAGATTACTGATACTCCCAGTAGTGTCTGGCAGCACACACACAGAACACACAGGTTACAACAACTGGTTTTATTTAAAATACTTCAGTCTAAAATACGTTTTCCTTTACGAATAGAAATTTCAATATATTATGAAAATATTCAACGCCTGAAGTTCTGGAAGCAAGGTAAATTAAATTAAATGTTGATACTCAAGCACTGTATGTTATTGACAAAGTGTATTTAAAAAATGAGCCAAGAGAGTCACTGCCTAAGCATCTGAACTGGAGTCTGGTATATCATAAACCCAACCTTGATATTTTAGCTCTCTCTTCTACAGGTTCCAGGAGTATATTCTCTTTACATATCCCACCCTCCCAGACTAGTTCAGTTTTATCTTTAAATCTTTCAAAGTAAAAGAGCAGCTAAGACTTGCAAATTCAGAAATTTCTTTCCTTTCTGCAATCTATTAGCAAAAGCTAACTTAAGAATTCAAGAACTACAGAAGGGTATTTTCACCAGAAACCATCGGTTCAATTCACCAAGTGCCAATAATACAGTGTTTAATAATATATTAACATGTGCATTTAATAAAACATTAGTAGACAAGTTAAAGGAAAGTGGGAAATACGTTTTGATTACATTTTGTTTCATTATTCAGTACATTTAATGTTAATTTATTTAAAAGCGCCAGTTTTCTGCATAAATTTAATTCCAATTCCTATTCAAAATGCAGGCCAAACCTTAGTCAAAATTAATGTAGAAACTAAGTTATTCAGGCCTGTTTATCAAAACAACAGTAAAATTAATGAGCAAACTTAATGCACATCAGAGCTATACATCTGTTCTTGTGCTATGGCAGACACATCATTAAACTCTAAGTGCCAAATTTTGGGTAATGACTTGACTTCATTGAAAACCCACACCCTAAGGTTGATTAGTCAATCTAAACAAACCTCATGTCAGAGAAATGAACTTTAAAAGTGTAAATAGAAAACAAGAATAATACTGATGGCAATAGAGCAAAGGTTTTGCTTTCTGTTCCAGATCACTCAACTCCACTGCTGCTTTCTACTTGTGTCTGGCAAGACCTCACACACACCCAGACAAACTGCCCAGACCTGCACTCCTGTCCTCACTGCCTCTAACAAGTCCTGGATTAGACCCTTCCTACCCAGGCAAGTGCCTAGGAAGCAGCAAGGGAATATTACCCCTTGGACAGGCATGAGGCAGCATTGGAACAGCTATGGGAAATCCACACCAAGATCCCAACACGTGCTCAGCCCATCACCTTTCCCAGCAAAGCCAGCACTCACATCCACAGGCTGTGTGAACTCTGAGCCTTCACAAAACACAGAGCAGAACCACCACGAGCCTTTCTGCCCTCCCACACTTCAGGTGCAACAGCAGAATCAGCCAAGGAAGTGTCACACATCACCTGTATTAAATGCACCTGTAGTTAATGACAGCCAGCAGTAATTCTGTTAATCAAATACAAATCAGCTAATATTAAGGGACTAGAGGATGAGATGCTGACCATACATAGCATGCTGCACAGGACCTGTTTAATTGCTAAAAAAATTGCCACTACCTTATGTCATAAATCAGCCCTGAAAGAACAAGTATGTATGCTTTCCAAGCAGTACATTAGATCAAATGTCACTAAGAAATTAAGAAGTGTGATAGTGACATGAACAATTGTATCCTGGCTGGAAGACAGAATACAAGAAGTTTCTTTAATTGTATTTTGGCAGCTCCATTCACACTGATATAATCAGGTTGCATCAACAACTGGATCACGACCTCCCTTTAGAGATTTATGATCTGCCTCAAGAAAGGCTTCCTAGCACCAAAACTTGGCATTTGAGGCCCATCTTCCCAACCTGCATGTCTGCAGAGTGACAAGAAACACTGAGTGTTCAAAAACACAGACTCTGCCCTTGCGAAAACAAGACATGCATTTTCTTTTTTTTCCCCTTTCTCCTATGCAGCCCTTTCACAGCACTACAAATGCAGGGAATATCTGGAAAGAGAAAATCATTGACTGGAACAGTGACAGCTAATCCATCTGCAAACCCCAGCTTGCTTCCACAGCCACAGGGAAGCAGGTCTCCACCACAGCAGCTGAGCTCCAGTTAAGAGCCCCTGGTCCCAGGTGTTTGCAGGTGAGCACTTCACTAACAGCAGCCCAGAAAAATCCAATTACTCCCAAACTCTTAGAATGGGAATAATCACATACTTTTGTAACAGTTATTATAGTTCTAGGGTAACTGTTAATCTAAATAAAGTACCACAGATCAAAATAAATGGTTTTCCAGGCACGGTGTTAAAAATAAACGCTTTAATGAAACTCTCCTTGAAAGCAGTTTACCTTTAAAAGCTCATTCTTAAAGTTCTCCCTCAATTCTTCCACCTGCCCACATAGCCCAGGGTTTCTGCTGCAACCTCCTACAGTCTCAAGGGCCAGATCCACCAAGACACAGGGCAAGTTACAAGCTACTCACAAAAGTCCCCTGGACAAAACCCAGCTGCCAACAAAAAATATTCTGTCATGTACAGATACATCAGTTTGTCTTCAAAAAATAAAATGTAAATGACAAAACGCTAATGTCAGACAGATTGGCTGATATTAGCCAACCAAAAATCATCATGTGTTACTAGAAGGGTAATTAAAGCTGAAGGTTCATCTCTGTACTGCAGAAATCTGCAATTAAGGAAATCACCTGAAACCTGGAATATGCCAGGTATATTTATCTGGATGAAAAACTGAATAAACAGCATAACTTACAAAGGAATCCCATGTTCTTACATACTCTTTAAAGATACAAATACTCAAAATGTATCTTTTAAAAGCACATACCCCAGAAGCAAAAACTTACAGGAAATAAAACATGTTTCAGAGCAGTTTTAGATAAAGCAGTGCTGAAAAAACACCAATGGCATGAACTTGAATTTTCTCACAAATCCAAAAACTCAAGCAAAATTTCTAAGTCATCTATATTGCTGTTGTGTGGAATTGTTTCCATGGATATATTAATCCCGATTTATACAGGACACAGGCTTAACACAATGACATTGCAGCATTCATATACTGTCAAGTACCTAACTTCTAGCAGATTTTTCTCCCTTGCACTTAAAAAGAGACCAGAGGTGGCTTTAAGATATTTTTCTATTCAGATCCTTTAATTTGCCTCAGTTAGCAGGGCTTTTCTCATTGCTAGAGGTTATCAGGATGCTGGGATACCTAAAGATAAACACAGATATGTACGTGACCTTAATTCCAGTGTTTGAAGCTAAGTGCTTAAGATGTTACCAACCTGCAGAGTTCCCATTGGTAACCAGACAGCTTCAACATCTATAAAAGAATCAGATTAGGGATGCATATATGCCTGGCCTCGAGTTCTGCTACCTACCACACAGCTTGTATTTTGGCAAAAAATAAGAAAAACAGAAAGGACAAGAAGTATTAGATATTTACAAAGGTGATTATTAAACAGCCCCTAGCCCTAATGTTACCTGGCACTCTCATTTGTCATTAAATGCAGAAGGACAGCCTGGTACCCTACAGACCTTGCCTTTTCACAGTGACAGGGTAAGAAGTTTCAGTCTCAGCCATTTAAAACTTCAGCAGAGCAAAAAAGGAGAATGCAGTTAGTTTCCAGTTACCTTCCCTGTACTGTGGGTGCTGTTATTAAGAAGAAAAAAAAATAATGCTGAGAAGACAGTTGTAATTTCCCTTTTATAAAGGGAGAGGCATTTACAACAGTCTTTATCCTCACATCTGGAAAGAGATCTCTGCCACTGGATGGTACAAATGGCTTTCATTCACTTAAAGGATATTGGCTGAAGTTACACCTCTTCTTCCTCTCCCCATGTTATTTATTCTATGTGGAGCCGTGAATCCCAGGTTTTCCAAAGGAAATCCTTTTAAGACCTTGTTTATGCTTTTGCTCTTCCTTCAAAGCTGGTCATTAGCAAAACACACACAGGCATTAAATGTGAAGCTTATCTCTAAAGGCTTTGCCAAAGTGTTGGCAGGGCCTATGCTCGTATCAGGGTTGGGTTCTTCTTGGAGTGCATCACAGCAAAGTGAACTTTATACATCTTCACCAACATTTACACCATATTTCTGCTAGCATTCAATGTGTGAAGCCAAATTACTCTGGTTTAAATATTCAAGAAACACACAGAACAGCTACAGAACTGAAACCAAGCACATTTCAATGCTTTCCATTTCTATTGTGATTCAGTCAGGAATTTTTGAAGAGCAGGGGAGCAAGGATGGACAATACTGGAGAGCTGGGTTACACCCAGTCATGGGTGCACGGTGGGGATAAAGAGAGAGGAAAGAATGACCAGGGCAGTCCCTGAAGGCCACAGGGGATGTCAGAGCTTCCAAACCAGAGACAGCTGTTAAAAACCCCCAGAAAATGAGCAAGCAAAGGAGACTCCTTCCTCTTCTAATAACACACCTTATTTCCACACTTATTTTAAATCTCTATTCCACTAGAACTTTGGTTTTGAAAGCATCACCTCTCCAGGGCCTTGTTAGTATACCCCAAGCCACCTGGTGGATCCATCAAACCAAGGTACAGGACCCAGTCTACCATAAAGAGCTGGCAAGCTGCCTACAATACCCAAAGATGCATTTCTTAAGCTTCACAGCTTAGTCCTGAGAGCCGTGAGGCACAACTTGAGAGGTGAAAAATTGTACTTTAGGGGCTGGTGCCAGTCAGGGAAACCCCTACATAGAGCAAGACAGATGCTTAGGTCAGAAGGCCCCTGCCAAGCCTTGCAAGAGCAGCATGCAGGCTGCTCTGTTCACAGCAATAACGTCAGATGCAGCAGAAGCCCCTTAGCCCTTCCCAGCATCCAGGGAGTGCAACAAGTGTCTGGAGAGAGAGCCATTGTGCCATCACCACCTCCCTCTGCTTCCAGAAAAGGCCTCTGCTGAAAATGAGTTGTGGTCTGGCACTGAATTGGAATGCAGCTCCCATCTAAAGAAATAAGCCTTTCCAAGGTTATACATAATGCTGTTTCTCTGCTAAGAGAGAAGTAACATTAAAGATGCTCCTAAGTAAGGTGTTTGGATATAAGTTTTCCCTTGAAGCATTCTGCAGTGCCCATAGCTCTAATGCATGTCTAGAAGAGTCAGTAGTTTCTCACTGACTTTGATGGGCTTTGGCTGTGGTCTTTGATGAGAAGAAAAAAACATAGCCATCAGGCTTTTTAAAGAGCTCCAGTAAATGCAGCTATTGCTGCATTACAGGACAAGTAAACAAAATCATTATAGGTAATTCAGCCATCTCCAAGGGAACTTCTCTTTAAGAACTACAGATCTGTGGCAGAAAAAGAACATTATTATCCTTTTTATCCTCCATCCTGGAAGAAGGACATATGCCAGAAAAAGACAATTGATTTCCACTGGAAGAATGAAAGAATGACTCATCAGATTGATTCTCTGAATAAAAAGTTCATCTTCACAGTAAAGAGGAGAAATCCTACCCTGGGATTATGTGTTACACAGAGAGAAAAGAGATTTACTGATGTCCTTAGTAAACTGATGAAATACATCAGAGAAATATGAAATCCTAGTCAAAGATTTAAGTGAACACAGATTTGGGAAACGATTTCATGTTGTTTAAGGACTTCTGTTTGACTTTTAAATGCTTTCACACTTTTTAATACCCAAAAACCACAACTCTTGTCAAGATAAAACCTCCAACATTTCCTTTAACAGAGAAGCATCGTCCTTGACGCGCTCAGTACTACGATGCCATTTGAGCACAGCACTTGTTTCCACCAGCAGGAAGCAGAGCTCTACACAGACTCTGAACAGCAAAGGATTTCACAGAAATGAGGTATGAGAGAAGAGACGTGTAAATATTGCTAAAACAACATATCGGTTTTGTCTTCCTAAACAGCGCTCTGACATGATGGATGTGCTACTGACACCCAGTGTTATATTGGTTGCCACTTTTAAAGATCATGTTTTAAATCTAAAGTGCAGAAACAGCTACATTGTAGGTACTAATAAATAAGGGGCTTTCTGACAGCTATGGAAAGGGAGAAGTTAGACACATACTGCCAAGTTAAATTAAACACAAACTTCAAGTCTTATAACAAGCTTTAGCAAAAACTAAGACAATCCTAAAGTTTCCACTGTGTTATTTCTTTTATTTTAATGAAATCAGCGAAAAAGCACTTCTCTCAACATCTAACTCCCAGCTCTCTAGTCCACCAAGGACACCAATAAAAGTGGTGCTGCAGTAACAAGCCACTAAGTTTTATATACAGCTGGTATTGAGGGCAGGCTGGGTATAAGATGGTGTTTACCACAGATAAAATAAACCAAAGCCTCAAGATTTCCACAGAAGTACCCCAGTTCCCACCTTCGCCACTGTTTACAGTCACATTATCACCACTCTGGACCAAACTCAAAGGCAGGTGTTGGTTTCCAAGTACCATAAACATGCCCCACATTCCCACTGCTTTTCTGTATTACAGTAATTTACTGTCCATGTGCAAGATGGAATTGAATGCAGTTTAGAGGTTGGGAGAGGAAGAACACCTGTAGTACTTCCTAGGGTTGTATATTTATACTGAAAATTGAAAGGCAAAAAAATTGGAAAATCTGCTTTGTTGAACAGTATTTTGTGATGGTGCATATTTGACAGGAAGAACATTCAAATACTTATGTAGAAATAGTTGTGTGTTGTTTAGATGGACAGAAAATAAAAAGAGCATGAGTCAAGGCCATAAACTTTGATTTAGAAGGGGATGTCACTGTATTAGTAAAAAGGCAATTCAGTCAATATCCAGGAAGCTTTGGAGTAAATGTGACTTACAACTAAATAAGAACAGGTTGTGAAATTTTATGTACTCTGCCACTGAAAAGTCATACAACAAAGTGACCTGATACAATAACTTTTGAATGGTTACTCCAGAGATGGATTACAAATGCATGTTGCTAAATGATAACATCTTTGCTTATTCTTCCCACAATGAACAGGCATTTTGGTTTTTTCCCCTCAGGAACAATAACTGTCCCTACCAAGGAAGAGCACGGAGCACCCGCTGCACACAGCTGGGGAACAGCAGCATTCGGGCTCATGGGACGGGCACAGAAGAGCACAGAGACACAAAGAAGCAAACACTCTTACACAAGCAGAAGCCTTGCAAAGCTTTGCACTTCACAAAAGCACTTCTGTGGACATAGTTAAGCTGTAACAGCATGATTTCATGTGATTATCTCTCATCGTTAGAACCTTGAATTCCTTGCAGGATGTGGGAATTCCCGATAAAGAGGGAGGTTAATTGAACGATAATCTCCCTTCGCTTCGGTCCAGGAGAGTTGGTCACAGCAGCACCTGCTGCCCCTGCCCTCGCCTTTTGCCTCTCCACATTCCTGGCCCCACAGCAAGGCTGGGCAGAGCTGTACACACTGGAGGAGCCGCAGCACCCACCATCAGCTTCCCAGGACCTCACCTTGCCTCTGTTGGGATGCTGAAAATGGGAACGTGGGCACATTTGCTGGAGCCCAGAGGCTCCCTGCACAACACCAGCACAGTGCAGCATCCCTGGGCTGCACCACATTTCACATGGGACTTCATGCCTTGAGAGTGATCTGTGGCAAACCAGGACTGAGCAGCACCATCCTGACATGAGACGTGGGTCCTGTTGTCAACTGGAATTAATTCTTCTGGGACCTCATCGGTAACTTGGCCTTAGCAACAGACACTGATGTGATCCAAACTCTTGGGGATCTCATTGCATTCCTCCAAGTTAACATACTTCTACTTTACAGACAGCATTGGCTTTTCAATGCACCCTCTAAAAAAAAAAAAGTGATGCAAATATGCCCATTACTCTCTTTCAGCAGTGCCAATCCATGATTTTGCAGCACAAATGATGTTGAAGATGCAGCCAGACTTCAACAGTTATGGAGTTGCTTGTAATTTGCGTTAAACAGAAGCTGCAACAGCATGTTGTGACAGATGGACCCCAGAGGCAGCATTGGAGGTGCAGGTTCTGCTCCTACATCTGCTGCTGGCCTGTTGGGTGACCTTGAGCCAGTCCAGAAACTTCAGCATCATGTCCACAAAGTTGAGCCAATATATCCGACCTCCCTGGAAGTGAGACTTGATCTCTAACCATGAAAAGCTCTGTGCAAGAGCACGGGGCTATCACATTATTACTGCACAGATACATTAGCTTATATCTACAGGGATCAGTTCACAGCACAGACAGGCAGAGAAGAACAGCCCCAGCCTGAGTGAAGGGACACTTTTGGAACAGTTACAGGAAAAGTGCCAGGTCTCTGAACCTGACTCCAAAGCACTGGGAAGGGTCTGAAAGGACTCAGAGGAACCACAACACAAGTTCTACAGGAGTGGCCATGGCAGTGCCATGAAATGGGAAGGATTTGGGGTTTTGCAGATTTATTTTTATTTTTAATCTTTTGCACGGATTTTTTAGTTTTGATTTTCACTGTTTCAACTCATTCTTCTACTTTCATTTCTGACAAACATACCACGCTTCTGTTTTAAGAAAGTTTTGGGAAAACACACACATATGAAAGAAACTTCATTGAAAGAGTGGGTTCTTCAAGGCAAAGAATACCTGGGATGATAAATCAGTGATTTATTTTAAGAGTTTATCTTTATTCTGAGCTGGGCAAAGTCAAGACCTACAACCCACAGAATATATATCCTCAAAGGTCAGCAGCCATACAGACCCACAAGATGATCACTTACTTTGCCCCCATCTCTTTGCAGGGCTAGTAGAAACTGTTTGAGGACACTTTGCAAAACAGCCTTTGCAAGCACCTGAAGTGTGAGCTCATTCTAAATCATTACAAACCATTTTGGGGAATCAAACCAAGATTCAAGGAGCAATCAAAGCTGGAAATTTTCTTGAAAACACAGACAATATGTGAGACAGTTAAAAACCCAGTAATGTAAAAGGAATACTAATGAAAAATGAAAATAAACAGAAATATTTCACAAGGAAGGACAGTCAAAACCTTTTGTTTGCAACTTGTAGTACAAGAAGGATAGCAATCAAGTGGATAATAAAGAGAACAGCAATTTTACCATATTATAGAAAATCGCATTTTTGACATTCATGTCAGATGAAAATCTGCAGTCAAATTGCCAATGTTTTAAGAAATATAAATAGAATCCCACCCATCCCCCATTTCTTTTTCATTTTAAAGTAAATGCCCTTATTTCCTTAGGATTAGACACTGCTACCAAAAGCACTGCGGGGCAGGGACCAGTCTGCTCAGTTCCTCTCATGATCAACCTTTTCAGGCACAACCAATGCCTACAGATATTAGACAATTCAAAAATACAGAGGTTAAAAAAACCCAGCAGCCAACAGCCTCCTCCTTTGGTCCTTGTATGCAAGTGAAGATCAGCCATACACAAGAAACCCCCATTGTTGTCCCGGGAGCCAATTCCTGCCCCATTGACTCGCACACCTGCAATTGCAGCGGCTCTCCTGAGAGCACAGGCTGAAACACAGCTTGGGGCTCTAAGGGAAGGTTCCCGTTTGTACACAGAAAAACTGCTCATTTTCAGCTCAGGCCAACACAGCTCCTGTTCATGGCAGGGGGACTTCTTTCCTTCCAAGGAGCTCCACTATCCTGCATATAATAGCTAAGGGAGCAGCAAAGGCTCCTACTTTGCTGTGCTGGTGGTTTTTTTCATCACCCTTTCAGATGATTCCCATGGGCAGCTCACATTACCTGAGAGCACACTAACAGAGGTGCCAATTTGCTGGTAGGTGAGAGCCAAGCCACACTTTTCCAAGGGGTTTTATAATATTCAGGTATTGATGGTATCTAGTCAAGTTTTTCCAGCTTTTTATTTTACAGTCAGCAACAAAAGGGTCACACTGCTGCTGCTTTTCAAGTGTGTACATCCAACCCAGTCCCACAAATAATTCAGACTAAGGCAAACGCAACATAGTTAACTTTTTTTCAAATCATATCCTGTTCAGAGTAAGGAAGATTGCATCAACTGTTGTTAAAGATTTTTCTGTCATTGTACTCATGCATCACATAACAGTACTTTCAACTTTGAAAAATTCAGCCCATTACTCTGAAAATGTCCAGACCTCTGATACAATAGTACCTGCCCTTCATTTCTACATCCTACCAATCCAATTACCAGTCTCTCACCAGTCATATGAATACAAAAAAGCAGCTGTAGCTCTCAAAATAGTGATAATTTAAATCCTTGTAAAATCATCATGTTTGAAGACATGTCTTCTTGGTTTAGTCAGCTGATTAATGAACCCAGAAGCCCCTGAAACACTGGCATACAGAAACCATGGTAAAGTTTTTTCCCCCCCTGTCACCAGATAAAGAATTACACTGTGCCTGGTCCTACATTCTTTGTGCGCCCAGTGAGGGGAAGCAAGAAGCAAGCACTGAGGACTGGCACTTCCACATGGAAGTGGAGCCATCGCCATCCCTGGAGATATTTAAAGCATATGTGGATGTGGCACTTGGGGCCCTGGTTTACTGCTGAACATGACAGTGCTGGTTACTGGTTAACTGGATGATCTTATAAGTCTTTTCCAACTTTAACAGTTTTATGAGCAGCCTGACCAAACAGCCTTATCAAAAGACTGCTAAGAGGAGCCCGGGAGAGCAGTGGAAACGCAGCCACAGCAGCAAGACTCCCTCCCTTTGCAGCTGCTGCTGTACCTGCCCAGGCAGCCCGGGGGGTTCAGCCTCCCACACAGCCCTGACACTGCAACAGGGGCTTTGCATGGGAGACAAGAGCTTAAGGAGAAAGCACTGCTAAAGCTCCCTGACAAATAACTACAGCATGCTCGAAAACAGGACTCCCGAGTGCCTCTAAGACCATTTGTGGGTTTTTTATAGAAGATAAAAATTCTGTTGAGAACTTTTTGTATTAAAACCTGCTCAGCAGATATCAATTTAATTTGATGTTGTAACCAACTGGTTTTGCAAACTGTAAGAAGAGGCAAGTGTGAAAATTACAGTTATTTATATTCAGGCAAACAGCTGACAAGACTGCACAACAGCCCAGTAGCACAATGGCAATGGCTCAGAGTGAAACAAATTAGCCTGGCATTTATAATTAAATTTTTTTATCCTTCCTGCAATGCACCAATTGTCATCTCTTTCTCTGTATTTCATATTAACAGAGTATCTTTAACTACATCTATGCAAAAAATTATTCATATATTAAATACAGAAAAATATTAGTTTATCTTCAGAGGCTTTTCCTTGACATACACACTGTAATTGAAATGTTGAATGACAAGAAATTGAAGGGTAGGGAAGCTTGAAGCTGCCTTTGACAGGTAAATAGGGGGGAAATTGTTTCTTTTTCATTATTTTTAGAGTTTGGATAGTCTATCTCACCTAGACCTCACTCCACATTTCAGATAACGTTACGTTATTCCCTGACCAAAGACAACTAATTGTTTTGGTTCATTTGATGAAATGCTTGCAGTGTCACACAGTGGTGCTCACTTGTAGCATCTGACATTTTTCTCCAAGTTTCTGAGATACTCTCAAGTTTTAGAGTTTTGCTCTAAAAATCTTTTCAGCTTTGGTAGATTTAGAAAAGTCAACCACTCTGCAGTCCAGAACTGGAGAAAAGTCTTTAAAACTTGAGCACCCCCTTAAAACCTAAGCCAGGTTATGATTTTCTCAGTGCCCGATGCAGGACTTTGCAGTATTGTCACAAGCCTCAAACCTTAGGAGTGTGCAGTGATTTCCTGAGCTTACCACAATGATTATATCACAATAAAAGCTGGAAAGTCTCATTCTCTGCAGAATTACAGCTGTCATGCAGTCACCATTCCCCTGCCACAAATTAGTCAATTATTTCTCAGGTTTGGGAAATGCTCACCTGCCATTTCTGTTCACTTCTGTTTGAACACAGGCCTCAAGGGACTTAGGAACTTGAAGCAGTTCACAATAATTGTCTAGATACAAAATGTGTCTATTTTTCAGCACCACACATTGGGTTGACTTGGTGGGGGGCAGAATTATGCAGCAGCACCACTCTGTGCTGGAAAAGCCAACCCTTCTTCTACATTTAAATCAACTTCTTGTCCTGAAAAAACATCACAAATATGCTTGTATTTCTCCTATCCTACACAAAACCCACACAACCCAAGGAAACTGTGCACTATTTCCTTGCTCCCTATTTTAGCAGGGAATTGAATATTTTTGAGTATGAGAAATAAAACACACATGTTGGGGTAGGCACTACTTACTTGCTCTGAGACCATACAAACAAAAACATTAGTTAAATTGAGCTTAGTTACTCCGGTTTAATCCATTTAAAGAAATTTAGCATGCGTTGGCCTTTTTGTATCCCAAATGAACAGATTTCTAACCTTCTGCATCATCAAAATTAATTAAAATAACATGCAAGTTATTTCTGAGTACAGAATTGTGGAGACTGGACAGGACCTGAGTCTTACACTCCAGGACACACCTGGGGGACTGTATGACACAAGCACTTACACCTCTCAGTGCTCACAGACAAGCACAAGGAACAAGGTGATGGATAGGGAAGGGAAAATTACCCACAAAAAATTAACACACGTATGAACTGCTTTTTCTTGCATTCAGAATGCAACTCCCCCATGGCAGCAGAGCACAAACCATCCCAGGTGCATTTGAGCTTCTCTTCAGAAAAACTTGCCAGTTCTTTGATTAAGAACAGTTGATCAAGTCTATCCTCCCACAGCCTGGTGGAATAAATGACCGCCTACCCTGGCACTGACACAGCAGGTGCGTTACTGTTGACTGCCTGCTAAAGGAACCAAAATGGCTTATTAGCTGAGGAATGAGGCACTGGAAGACTTTTTGGCATTCAGGATGCTAGCAAAGTCATCTATGAAATGTTTTTATGTAGCTGCACTAATTGCCTGATCCACTTAGTCCCCCATTAATCCATCTGATTTTGATATTAGACAATAAGTTATGAACATTGCTTCTTATGAGGCTTAATGCATAAAACCACCATGTACAAATGAAATAAACCAGTACAAATAACACACACATTGAGCTCTAACTCAAACATATCTACACATGATTTAAAATGAAACATGCTCACTGCTTATGAACATAGCAACTTCCCTTAAATCAAACTCTTTATTCTCAGGAGAGCAGACAAGAAGGGATATAAAAGGGTTGGGGGGCGGAGGGGGGGTTGGGGAGCAGAGGGTATTTAATTTGATACCATAAATAGCAATTATTTTTACTTCTCTTACCACACAACATTGTTATTTCCTATGTTATTTGGATCACTGATAAAGTATTTCCACAGTTTGAAGTACAAAGATTTACTTTAACAGCAAATTATTTTTTGATATCTGTTAATTGTTTGGGGGACAACTGATGTCTCTTGCTGAGATTTTTTTCCTCTTAAATGATAACAAGCATGTCAGCCTTCACTCCATCTCACCACAGGGGATTATGTAGCAGTATGAGCCAAAACATTCACTGGAGCCCTCTGTTTGGATTTTTTTTATAGCAGGATTATTTTGATGAGGGTATTTGTTACTGGATTTTGTAAATCCTGACTACACAGGATATGTTTTTGCATTGTCAATACTCTGTTTTCCTAATATATAAAGGCATGGAAGGGAAGGGGGAATATCTTTTTGTGGATGAACAGGAAACCAAGCATCAGATGGAAAGGTAATGCATCTTCAACTTCAGAACACTAATGAGTCCCAAATGTCCTGCAACACCATTCTGCTTGTTAGTCTTACCATTAAACAGCCTTGCTGGAAAGCCTGCATATTTGCTTCTAATTGCCATCAGCATATGAAAAATATGCACAGGCCCCTTTAATTATCTTCCAAGACACTATTTGTTCCTCAGCACCCCCCAGCCAAGCTGAAGGATGGGGCAGAGCTGAGGCAGAGCATCATCACTGGCCAGACCGGGACGTGAAAATGCTATCACACTACATCTCACCCTCCAAAACTGAATGTTTGGAAGAAACCTGGTGCTGCATCATTTGCAGATGACCTGATTCTGTAGCCCTTGCTCTGTCAGGAGAGGCTGAGGCAGATGGCCTCATTCAACCTAAAAAGCAGCTGTTTCAGGGGGCCCAATGTCAGCTCCCCCATCCTTGTGCTGAGGTTGTTAGAGACAGAACCAGGCTCTTCCAACAATGTGCCTTTAGCAATACCTGCAGTAACATCAGGGATAACCATCATGAAGATAATCAACTTCATAAGAGTGTATCAACTGAAAGCTGTGCTTATAAAGACCTCAGATAATCTGACACAGCACAGGGACAAAAACAGGGATAGCAATATTTGACTGCAGGAAATTTAGAGACAGAGAAACAAGATGACTTTACCAGACTCACAGCAATGACTAACTGGCCTTGAGCACCACAAACACTGCTGACATCTTCCCTGGTGCACGCCAGCACCCACTTCCTCAGCCAAGCACAGCCAGGGGATACTTTCTAAGAAACAGTCCAGACCAGACCACATTCCTGAGCAAGAGAGAGCGAAGAGAGAACGTGTGCTGCCCTATGACACATGATGTTGGTGCTAGAGAGAGACCAGCACCTGTTCTCTTCATCATTATCCATTGCCTTGCTTACTGATCCAGGTAAGGGTTATCCACCAGCTCATCCAGCCTTTAAGTTCTGGGCACTCTTCTTTCTCTACCCCATTTATTGCAATGTTTTCTGCAGTGATTAGATGAAGAATGATTAAAGAGACCTATAAATGCATCCTGTGAACACATAGTATTAGAACACAATCATATTTAGTTCACTCCTTACTACGAAGTTGTATTTCTTGCTGCTAATCTTCTGCACACCTTGCTCCCTGTCATCCAGTTAAATGCAAATCTTGGCAAACTTTTGCTTATGAAGAATTTGCATTTGCAGGAACTTTGCTATCATTCACATGGCAAAGTCTACATCGTGATTTGCATGCAAGGCTCGTGGAAACAGCACAACCTAGCTCTCGATGTCATTTTATCTCATGAATCCAGCCTTCAACCTAACTCATATTAGATGAAAACAAATCTTAAAATATTCCATCCAGTGCCAGCACAGCATCTTTGAACAACACCACCTTTCTATCACACTTCATTTCTCTTTGCATTTAAGGCAGTACTGTCAGTAATCATTCAGCATTTTCCTTTATTCCAGTCTTTTCCTCAAAAAGGCAAACCCGGGGCAAGGAACAACACACAGAAGCAGAGTTTCCAGGAAAGAAACAAAATAGTGAGCTTGCCAAATAAACCATTATGTATTTAATCAAATGAAAACTCCTTCACCAATTCTGAGAGAACCTCCATGTTACACATGCTGGGTCACATTATAGTAAACTAAAACCTCTATGTGGAAATAGCAATGCAGTTACATCTCTGTCAAAGACAAAAGGAGCAATACCTACAGAAATGAGAGATGGTGCTGATAAAACACTTGTACAGAGGTCAGAGAAAAAACATCTGATGTTTCCAGTGCTTCTTCAACTCAAATAGTCTGCAAGAAGCACCAGGGATTGGTTCATGCAAAGGTGGGCCCAGATGGCAAGCTTCCAGTTTGAGTGTGGGTGTACTCAAACTCATAGCTTTGGCTTAGGTTAATAAGCATTTTAACACTTAGGCCTTCTGTAAGAGGAGGGGGGAAAAATTACAGCATGATGAATTATTGCTTGAGAACCAGGAACAAAGCATAATAGCTAAACTAAATCAATCTCAAAGAATTTTAGGCATGAGCTCCAGGCAGGGATGATAGTTCTTGCTACCCTCGCACAGATTATCTTCTTATAATGCTTAATGATGCCTTTACTAACATGAGAAACATGACCACTGAACAGGCTCTCAGACTGAATCCTAAGAGGGCAGCATCTCCATGAGCAGGCTGGGAGTTACTTGGCAGAAAAAGAAAAAATATTTTTATATTTTGTAACCATAAATTAAAGGCTTAAAACATTGGAAAGTGTTCTCCACACACACAATTGCATATGAAGATAAAAAGGAGAGAAAGAGTTTATATTAACCTCCAAACTTAGATGACAATTGATGGCACCTTTGTTTTTAGCAAGGATTAGGCAAGGCAGTCATACTCTTAAGAATGGCCTTAAACTCACTTTCTGTGCAGACAAGTGACAGCAGCACAAGTAGTCAGGAACAAAGTGTCACAGTTTGATTAATATGCAAGCCTTTAGATCTTCTTTAGCTTACACTCAAGGTTTCAGTTCACTCTGGGGTGGTTTCTATTAATTTATCTCCATTTGAAGTAAAACCAAATCATTTTTCATACACTGACACAACTTTGCCTTTGAAAACTACACCTAATTCAGCAAGAGGTGCAAACAGATGTGAGTACTATCCATACATTCCAAAAATGCATCTCTGCTCAGTTTATTTCTCTGGCAGAGCCCTGGTGCTCTACGCTGCTGCTTGTGGACCAGTACAGCACAGAAAGAAACAGATGTGCATGCACACTGGTGAGGAGGGTTTCATGTGCATGTGATGAAGATTTTTAACCCTGTCTCTGCTTCTTTAGGAAGCCACATCCACTACTGAAGTCCCCCAACTTCTCAAAGCTCTCATTCAATCAAAACCCAAACCAAGTTTTTTTCCAGTGTTAATTTAGACAAAACCACATTTGTCCATCTCGCTGTCTTTGGCAATTTCTGCTGGTCTACTTCCACAACCCTTCCCTCATGTGAAGAGCACCTGAGTTTTTTTCCCTTAGACAACTTCTCCATTCATTGTACTGGAACCCTCTTGCTAAGGAGGTCTCTACACCTTGCAGTTTTGTCTTAAGTCAACATCCCAGTAATCCTGTCTATGATCAGCAACTATCTAGAAAAATGGCAACTAATAATCATTAATGAACATATCATACTTAAGCTTCATCAACAGCAAGTTCCCAACTTGTTAGGGTATTTTTTCCTCAATTTTAAGTTGGTGTTAAGTATCTAACACTGGTGGTACCCTTTAAAAATCTCTAGATCTTTGATCTTTCTCCTTCTCTCCCCTTGCTCTCTCCTAATTTTGTTTTACCCACATCTAATGGCATTAACTGTCCTCATCCAACACAGGACAACAGGGAAAATATTTGATGGATTAAAGCCCAGACTTGAGAAATTCCACATCACTGACAATCTTCAGTCTAAGAGTTCGGCTGAGAGTTTAACAAAAGGCTACAAACATAGCACAAGACAAATAGCCATCTCTTATATTCTTCTTTACCCTGCAAGGTCCCCATTATGATTCTCCAGCAGCAATAAATTTCTGTGGGAATTAAACATCTCTCACACTACCCCATCGATCAGTATAACAGTCAGATGCTGTTAAGTGCTTCATCAAGGGAGAATGCTGTATTTCCAAAGTCCTGTTATCACTAGGAACTGGAAAAACCCAGCATTTCCAAGCACGAGTGAACTTTCAGAAGAGCCACTCTGCCCTCAGTGCCATATTATTTCACATCATATTAAAAGCAGCAGCAATAGCTGAGCTTTTTCTTCCAGTGGCTTTTTGTCCCCTTCCCAAGACCTTGGCACTTCACCATATTAAACGTTAACAGAGAGTTAACAGCCCAAGAGAGGCTTTTACTACTCAAACACCAGAAAACCCAGACACGAGCTCTCAGCATGGCAGCCTCTCTTTCATGTTTTAGTACATTGAATTTAATAACTGACTGATCAGATCAGAGTCCTCAAAGTTTGGCTTATCCTAAAAACCCCATCTCTCTTCTGAAAAGGTCAGAGGGCAGAGCCCAGCACAGGAATTTCTGCCACCCAAATTTCACTTCAGTTTTTGCCATTTTAGACAATGAAGAAATCTTGGCAAGTCCCTTCTGAATATGACTGGATTTTCTTCAGTTTTTAATTTAGTTTTAGAGAACAGCTGTAGTCAGATACTCATTTCAAAGACTAGTGCAGATAATTAAAGAAAGGGCTCATTTACTCCTAAGTAGCTTGCAGGAACCTTTCTTCCCAGTGTGGCCTTCCTCTCCTCCCCCTCCTTTCTTCCATAATCACTATTTGTAATTTATTATATGTGCCTAATTAAACGTGGGACACAACTGATCTTAAGACTCAAATTTCAGCTTATCTTGGTGTTTGTGCAAGATGTTCTCATTTTATAAATTAACTGACCTAAAGCATGGAGAAGATACTAAATCTTCTGCTGGTTAGTACCGCCTAATGTAACTATGGCAGCATTCAGTGTCATGTAAGAGTAATTTCATTTTACAGCCATATTTCCAACACATGCCAGTGAGGGGAAAAAAGTGGGAGAAAATAAGAGACATTTGCCTCCCAAGAAGCCAGGAAAGCATAAAGGTAAAAGAATAGAATGAACAAAAAGTGCTAGCAAAATGAGATAAGAAACATGACCAACTGCTTGGTATATTAAATCTTGTCTGCAGTGTGATGACAAGGCAATAAAAATAGTATTTTTATGTTGCCTTTCTCTTCTATATGACTTCCCTGTGTCAGTTATCAAACACACAAAACCTTCATATATAAAAAGGGCTCTTTTTCCAGCATTCCTTTTGAAAGGCTGTTCCTGAAGATCCTCAGAGTACCTGTGCTCTGGGGCCTGGTTAGAGAGGGGGGCGGGAAAGGAAAAAAACCAACCTGAAGCATCAATGTCAGGGCTGCAATGCCCTGCCACTTAGTCACATCTATTGTTTTATCACATACAAGGTGATTTCATCAGGGCCATCTACTCTGAGTGGTGGATTCAGTAGCCCAGAGCTTTAGATGCCCTTGCTGATAAATCCACAAGAAGCCTCTGCTGGAGACCAGGAGCAGGGACCGGGTGCACCATCACTGAACCATCACCTACCCAGCACCAGCCTGGACTGCACAAGGAGTGGTAACACTAACCCAGGGAAAAGCCATGTCAAACACATGAGCCACAAAGGGCCCACTGCAGGGAGCCAGATTAAATTCAAAAGGACTCTCACCCCTCAAATGTCAACCAAAGCCTTTGAAATCATTTTGAAAGATTATTTGCATTCAGGTTTGCTTTTGAATTCTGCATACTGTGAAATACCTGGAGTCCCTAACCCTGGATTTAACAATTGCAGACTCCATGGCAATAGGTGCTGATACAAACAAATGATAATTTGGAAACACTTTGGGAACAATACGTGAAATTTCTTCATGTGCATTTGTTTAACTTCATGCTTAAGGTCTCACAGGCTGCACTAACGCATCAAAGACTTGCAAGCACAATCAAGTAAAAGCTGTAATTGTTTTATACTTTAGTAATACATTATAACAGTCAAGACTACTCAAAAGCTCCAACAAATACACAAAGTGGCTATCTACTTATTTAGTGAAGCCACAAGAATTGTTACATTAATTCCCTGAAGTTTCCCCTACCTTACAATTTTCTTCCAAGTGCTGTTCAGGGAGTTAATTTTTATCCTTAAAATCCTAGTTGATTTGAGAAGGTTCCTGGGGGACAGGAATAAATCTAGTGACCTGCTATAAGGGAAGAATGTATTTAGAAGTTATATTAATCCTGCATCTTTCTGGCTTTATATTGTTCCTTTTTTCGTAGTAAGGCAGGAGGAAACACTGTCCATCCCGTCCCATTGGCATTTTATTTACTTTCTCCCACACTGAAATGCAGCAGCTGAAGTGTAATTTAACTATAGGCAAGCTTTGAGTCTTGGTCTAAGGAAAAGAAAGGGGGGAAAATACTGTGCATTCTTGTTCTAATCTTGTATTATCGTCTGTTGCAGAAGGGGAATCTTGTTTGCATTATAAATTTACCACCTTTTAACATGCAGCCACTGGTTATCAGACTGTATTAACTACATTATTTTGGAAGCAAGTTTACATAATGGAATTACTCCTGCCAAAACTAGCAGAGGACCTGGTTAATGCTGTTGATTACATAGCATTTCAACATGATATCTTGCCTCTTTGTAGCTGTTAAAGATCCTTTCTGCTCTCTAATCTGACTTTCTCCCTTTGAACTCACTTGATATGGAAAGTTAAAATGACCATTTTATTCATTATCCTTATGCCTTGACAGCACAGATTGAGCTGAGCTGGAACAGCAGCAGCATTGCATGGAAATCAGGACTCTGGGGGGGAAAAGAGTGGTCAGTTTGGGTTTTGTCTTTCTATCATAATCTGTGAAGACAGGAAAGATATCTTTATGATTGAAATCTAATTTCCCCTCTAAAAGTCATGTCCTGTGTTTCATCTAGCAAGGAAAACTGTATGCCTATGAAGAGATCCTGTAAATCTTGTTTCAAAGGAAAAATTCATCTTAATGCTTAAGTAATCTCCCAACATAACTCCACCAAAAGGCCATCACCAAACAGCCCACCAGCAGCTACTCAAATGAAAAATAAAACTTTCTGCCTTGATATTTTGCCAGTCGGATTCTGCTTCTATCTGTATTGTTTTCCTTCTCATTGTTCCACCCACAGTCATGAGGATAAATCTGCAGTAGCTCCAGCATGAAGCTCTAGCTAATAAAGCAATTACAGTTACAAAGTGCATCAGGATTCCCCCTAAACCTCCGTCTTTCGGGACTGCTCCAAAATTCACTTGCTGGGCAGAACACACTCCCTTATTGATTCCCAAACAGGAAGGAGCTCATTGCTATGGTGTTGCAAGTGGAAGGACAAATACAATTATCATGTGCCAGTCTGAAGAAATATGACCTGAAGTTCTCTCAGACCGTGGTGTTTCTGCAGATCAGACCTGCCCTGCTGCCTGTAGGAAACACAGCAGCACAGCCACAACAGAGAAGCACCTGAGCAGAAGTTACACCTCATCTGTCTGTTATTCCTCCAGTTTCTAAATGCAATTGATTTAAGCAGCTTTCCATTTTAATAAGATACTGAAATTCTTAGCAATTAACAGGTGCATTCCCTGTCTGCAAGGAGAGAAACATGTTTTGATTTGGCTTCCCTGGGTGTGCAGTGAACTGATGGCAGGCAGCGTCCTCCAGACTCGTTACCTGCTCCCAAGGGTGTTGGTGCCCAGACCCCAAAGCAGGAACCCCGGATTATTGCTAATCCCACTCAAAATGCACAGAGGGCAATGGAAACTTCTGGAGAAGAGGAACAGAGCATGGAAAAACACGGGGAAAAGTGAGTATGGAAAGCTGCATTCTGGCTTCTTACAGTAAAAAAAGGTGTCAGCCAAAAAGGGAACTGATGCCAGGCAGGGATCATTTTGGCCCTAAGCACTGATTTTCACAGGCTTTCTGGCTGAGAACAACCCACCTGGGCAGAACTGGGATATACAGCTGATTTTCTTTGCCTATTTTCAGCAAAAAAAGATTTAGTTCGTTATTTCAGGCCTCTAAAATACAGTAAATCAATGGCAGACAGGAGAGATGATTATTAAAAATAGAAACCCCACACACATTTAAAACTAAAAATCAACAGTACATTCTTATTCCTTTCCCATTACATATCAAGATCTACTGTTAAGTTTCATAAACTTAGACAATTTCCCATCTTCCTCAGTCTTTAGTATATTCTTCCTGCTTTATTAACTAGGGAAGAGCCTCTTTTTTTGGCACATTAAAATCTGAGCTATAAAGTATTAATTCAATATTTATTTAACTATGCAACTTTGTGGAACCAGCATAAAAAAAGAAATTGCCAAGAAAATAAGGAAAATATGATCATCTGGGTTCACTTGATTTAAAACAATTTCCTACTTCTCCCAAAAGAAAGTTATGATTTCAGTAATTTAATTTATTAGGGCAACACCCCTGTTTGTAGAGTCTTCTCTAAAAAAAACCCAGGAAACACTCACCTTAAAAAAAACCTTCAGATTTCAATGGTAATAGCAACCCACAGCCTGAATCTACAATGAGTTTATTAATTATACATTGTTCTCAATGCATAATTATGTAAAGTGCAACAAATTTGGTCTGATTTAGTTTTCCCTTATGCAGCAAGACTACATCCATATTTAATAAGACCATTGTAGCAGAAGTGAAAGTCTAAACACCCTGCACTGTCCACAGTTATGAAGACAGTAAATTAGAGCTTCAGTGTGGGCCCATTGAGGGCAATGAAACAATTAGAAACTTCATCCAAAAATTACTCTTTTTAGTGAGGGAATAAAAATACTAAACATCACGCTCCAACAGTTTGGCTACAAAGCCAGTGATATTTTCAAATTCACATCAATGACATTTATTATATATAAGTTTTCAGATAACACACTAAAAACACAATATTGTTTCAGTCTGCCTGCAATAGGCCATGCATTTTTTAAAGTATTCTACCTAATGTTTCCAAGCACTCTTCCTAATGGCATTTCAGCTCCCTTTTCCCGGGCATTTTAAACCACATCCAGATTCCTCCAAAACCTCCTTACTTAAGGCCCTCAATTTGTCAGCTCTATAGCTTTAGTCACTGTTTTAGACAGAAAATCCTGAAAACAGGAAAACATGCCAGTTTCCAGCCAGCACAGAAAGGGCTGATGCAGATTGCCAATAAACTCAATGTTACCACCACAGACTTGCAAAGCACTTTTTCATAACTATTGGCATGGCAGGGGAAAGTTAACACAGAGCTTCTGGTCCATCCCTTGTGATGGGCAAGAGGGGAAGAAACAAGAGCAAAGCCTCAAAATTCTCAGCCAAATTCTCCACAAGCTGCCTGGCTGAGGTACCACTCGTGGAGATGCAGGAGTACAGACCAGACAGCAGCAGCATTGACGAGCCAGGCTAATTTGTGACACCCTAAAGGAGATAGACCCAGAGCTGACAGAGGAACAGCTCCACAGGAAGGGAGCACAGCACGATGTTTGTGTGGGAAACACATGTCAGGAAGTCACATCACAAATGTGCCAGAAGGGAGCAACAAGCTTAGATCTGAGGCAATGGAAAAAGAGAGGACTGCAACGTGACCAAAATAAAGGGCAAAACACTGCAATAAAACTCCAAATTAGGAGGGGGGGGTTTTTTTCCCCCCTCCCTGAACATTGAAATAAAAAAAAAAAATCCCTTAGATTTCTTTCTCCGAAACGTCCCACTGCAGACTGGGAGAAGAGCTCCTTACCCACATTAGCCTTGTCAGGCCTTCTTCTGGAGCAGTGTCTGTGTGTAGCTCATGCATCAAGAAAAGTGCCAAAAGAAATCTATTTAAAGAGGAAAAAAAAAACCACACACACAAAACCAAAAAGCACTAAGACAACAACAAGGTACGCATCCTGCCACAGCAGATGGCAACATGCACTGTCAGGGAATGCGAAAAACTTTCAGTCCTAGCACCAAAACCTTGACTGAATCTTCCTAAGGACATTAATAGGGATACTTTCAGAAGCACAAAACTTGTGCAGTTCATCCTCCAAAAGGAACTTGAAAGCCTGAAATACTCTATTCAGTCTAATATAGCCCTACCTTTTTTTTCTTCAAGCTTTGCCAGCATTTCAGAAAATAGTTTTGAGAAAGTTCATAGCACTTTGTATCATTTTCCACAATATCCCTTTTCCACAGACATCCATTTTGACAGGCCCCAGAAAAGAAGCAGAACAGAAAAGGACTCTGATGACTGATTTCCACCAGGGTCACTGATGTCCAGCCCACTGAGCAACAACTGGGGTGGTCTAAGTTCCCACATGCAATAATCCCTGTAAGACTTCAGTTTTTCTGGATCCCTTCCATCTTTTCTATATCCAATATCTTTGTGAAAGCAAGTCTAGCAAAAACAGACTGACAAGAATGTAAATCTGTGCATTTGATTAAAGTCAACCCAAGTATGTCAAAACAAACCCCAAAATAATTCAGCCCACTTCTGGAAAAATGTTGTTTTGAAGCCATATTCCATCCATGTTTTTCTCTGTCACTTTCCAAACTAAAAATTTATTCCACTACTGCAGGAAAAGTCAAATCCTCTGTAGATTTTCTTCCCTTAAGATATTTCTCATTTTAAGCACTGCTGAGTGCATGAAATTTGGCACGTGAAATATCAGAGTGCAAAATAGTCTTCAAGGCCCTCAACATAAAAATCAAATCTAATATTTATAGCTGAAGAAAAAAAAAACAAGTTGGAGATGATGCATAAGGAAAACTCAGAAGAAACCTGGAAGCATCTAAAATATTAAATTAAAACCATTTATCTGAAGCAGAAGATAAGTTGAAGGAGTTTACAAAAGAAGGGAAAGCCGACAGTGATGAATGTAGCAATTTGGAAACTGAGAAAGAAAGAAAAGCATGAGGAGAAGTTATGGAGAAGGAGATCAGGGACAACTAATAAAATGAGAGACTTCAGAGGGAGGAGAAGAAACTCTAGGTAGCCCTCTGTGCATCAAATTATCTTCCATGGCAGTAAAACAGAAATGGGCAACCTCATCCCTCTTCTGACTTCAGTGACCTCACTAGAGCTAAAAGGATAAAACAGGCTGCAAAATATTAAGCTGAAGTCTCCACAGAAAAACCCTCTCAATGCATTGCATAAACAGCTCATCTCCCCTCATGGAATTCTCAGTTCCATTATCTAAAGGCAGTTGACATATTTACAGCTTTGACACTGAGAAAGGTAACAATCTGGATTGTTTAGGAGAGCCACATTCTTCCACGGACCTCTGGGCTGCAGTGAAGTTGGAGGTGTCTTTCTCCTGCTCTCTCCTACTGCAGCATTCGACACACAGTAAGTATATGAGGCATTTTGGTCTTTGTTCTAAACAACCTCATTATTTTAATAGACAGGGGAGCCATTTAATTACCTGCTTGCAGTGGCTCAGGAGACATTTAAGAAAAACAGATATTTCTGTGAAATTCTCTCAGTTCAACATCTGCTCTCTAGCTGCCTGTGACTGCAACAGACTGGATTCAACAGCCTGTGTGTTCCCTGGCTATCCTGTATTTCAATCATTTCTTTTTTGCTGCAAGGTAGCAAGATAAAAAGTGTAATCCTAAGAGGGCAAAAGCCCGAGATGCACAAAGCACATGTTGAAGAATTTCTTCATAGCCCAAGGTTCATTATCACTGCAGGAAGCTTTACAAAATCAGAAATTAATTGCTTAACAATGGCAATCACTGATAGAACAGATGTTAATGTCATTACCATATTAAGGAACTGGCTAGATAGTTAAACAACCCTGAAGCCATATGAACATTACCCCACAAAAGTAATTTTAATTCAGCTAAAGTGTTCCTGAGCACTGGTGTTGTATCTCTGAATTGCTGACAGCCATGTCAAGCCTCCAGCCCATCTAATCAATACACCTTTTCCTGCTGATCTACAGATGAGTTGGCTATTTATCTCAGGATTCCTTAGCAAACAGCAAAGGCAAGCCACTGTTGGAAGTATTTAACATTGCAGGAATCTGAAGCACATCAAAGTGCTTTGCAAGTTATTCTATTGGAGTTTCCAGAGCCACACCTCTGTTTTTTTTTAATGACTTTGAACAGTACACTGCATTTGTTTCTTCATACGACAGCTTTTCTGCACTGCTTATCTTGCACTCTTTCCCACCAAAGCCACCCACCTTCCTTCATTCTGGCCCACACAAACCATGTTCCAGCTGAGCATGAAAACAGAACGTTTCCATGCACCAGCTGACCAAGGACACCTTCAAAAAACAAGTACAGAAGTAGCCCAAACAGGCTGCCAACCCAAACCACCAGTGCTCTGGCCTCACGGTTTTGCCAGCTGCTGGAGGAATCAGACACTGCCTCGGTTGGAAACACAACCACTGAGGCATACAATTTGAAGAGAACACCACATTTTCCTTCAGTTCTTTATTCATAAACGAAACTAACCTTTCCCACCTCCCTCCGTGGTTTTTTCATAGGGATTTGTGGGGGGATTGTAAGAATGTTATCCCCAAATCAATCAGCATATGGACTTTTCTATCATGCCTCCCGTGAACACGTCCTCTAGTGTTCAGTAGGATGTAAAGAAACACCTCAAGAATCTTACAGGCAGTAAGAACTATCAGCTATTATTAAGCATCTGTTAAATTCTGTATTGTTCTCCTATAAGGGATATACTGTTCTGAGCTGAGTGGCTTGAATTTCATTTCTTCAGTCAGCCTGAGGCCAGGGGAGTGCAGGAGTGATCTGTCTATTATGTGTCTTGAAATCATTATAACAACCATTACCAATTTTTGAGGCAGTTTTATTTAATGGCATCCATCACAGCTCTGCATCCCTCCACAGGCACTGCCTCAGCATGGCACCCATAGGCAGGATGACCAAGCCATCAGACTCCAAGGGGCACTGGTAACACATGCCCTGCAGCAGCAATTGGCACCAGAAAGGTCAAGGTTTAAAATTCAGTTTTGCTGTTTCACTTCATAGGAGCAATTTTGGACTAATAGCTGTCCCGTCTCTTATTAGCTCCAAGTAGTAAGTCATACCATGAAAGCCCTGCAAGGCACACCTGACAACCATTTCATTTTTTTACTACATACACCTTAGGCATTCTTCTTGAGCTGGCACAAGAATATTATTTACATTATGGTTAGGAAGCAGACAGACACTGCATTTTGATTGGTTTCATGTACTGTATTTCTAGGATTCAGAATCTGCACTCAGCCAAGAGGCTGAATACCCCTGAGACTCATTACTAAATGCAGAGTGATCTAGACAAATGTTACTGTTCTAATAATTTGTACTTCTCAAAGGCATCAGCCATGCAGCTGCAGATCAACAATTTCAAGGTAGATGTAAAAGACTTTTTGTGCTTATCAATTTGCATATTGGAAACAGTAATACACTTCCTTACGGTTAACAAATGAGATGCTCGATTTACTGCTGATGTTTTTACAACTCGGCATTTGCAATTCACTGCATTCAAATCAAAATGGAAAGGCTGGCCTTATGATGCTCAGCAGAGAGGTTTCCAGCACTATATATATCAGCAGTAATATCTTTCCACCCTAAATAACCACTGTCACTTGCAATGGGAGGCTCAATTCTGACTTCATCCAGATGCGTGGGAGTTTATGCATGGGCTCCTGATTATGCCGAGATTTTTCACTTCAAGCAGGCAATGTGTGCACCTTCATATCATCAGATAGTGGCAGTCATTGTAATTATCTTGTCTCCTTCGATTTTTCTTGGGCTTTCCAAAGATTATTCTCCCTCTCAGAAATATTACACCCAGGAAAATGACATTCATTAAATACAGTGAGGCAATGCTAATATCAAGGACAAGGAAGGAAAAGGGGTTGAGCTTTTATCCTTTTCATTCAAGAAAGCTGAATGAAATTATTTTTATTGTAATCTTGGAATGGGAAGAGATCAGTCTCAAGTTTTAAATTCTGTAAGTCTCCAAAGCACAATTTTTTTCCACAGACTTTTCAAGTTTATCTGTAAGATTTTAAATTTCATCACTGAATGAAAATTTATCTGTCTTCCAGAAAACACGATTCCTGGGCTAAACAAGTACCTATGTAATACCCACTCAATGCATTCAAATATCCAGTGAGATAATTCCTACTTCTCCCCTTTGCTATTTGCATTTAAATAGCCTGGCATTTCACTGAGGAGAAAATTTTGTTTAAAAGGATATAACCTGTATTAGTTATACTTTTGTGAACAGAAAATTAGAATTATTAAAATAATTATACAAAAGCTCTTAAGAAGCCAAGGGACATCAACAACAAAGCCCAAAGCTGAGCTAACACAAAGTTCCTTGACTCCCTAAGATCTATTCAATATTATCTGCAACTTTGGAAGTGATGCTGTTCCTCTCTAAGTCCAATAGCTGCATTAAACTGATAACACATGTCTATATATCTTAAGGAAAAGTAATAAACCCTGCTGTGAAACACTATTTCCGTAGTATCTTGGAGGAAAGATAACTTTTTACACAAACTCATTTTTCATTACCACAGCATTGTCTTCTCTCTCAAACAGGATATAAGATGATTCCACAGACAACCTCAAAAATGAGTGTTTATCCAAGTTCACCCTTTACACAAAAGCTGCCCATCTCAAGAAATTAATAAAAGCAGAAATGCATTATATTCTCCCAGAAAACAAAAGACAACACTGAGACCAACAAAGATAAACTATTTCAAGTTCTTTTCAAGGCAGAGACATGACCTCCCGTGAGTTAATAGGACAGTGTAGTTGAGAAATACCATTTTTACAATTAGTCACTTTACCTCTCGCTTGAGCAAAATTAGTAATTTAAAACCTTAACTACATCATAAGCGGAAAAAAATAGTGATTTCCCACCTTTTCCTAAACCAGATGTCTTTGCACTGTCATTCAGGCTAACTAGAAGTTTAGGACTCCTTTCCAGCATAGTGACACAGGCTCAGATCTTAGTTTAGCTAAACTACTTTGAATCTTACAACAACAGCTCCTGCCATGGGCTGCTCACAGTCTGAGTTGTAAGAACAAGCTTAAGGGCAGTTGAACACACTGCTGAGTTTAAGTTACTCGTTACCCAGTCACCCACTGGCAGCATTCAAGATAAGTTCCTGGCCCCTATTCTGCTTGGCAACCTCACTTCCCACTAACATACAGCCACTGACCTGAAATTTCAGACATGAAATTTTAACCACTCTACAGGCAACTTTTAGAAATAAAATATAACTTCAGAACCAGACAAGATCCCACATGCCCAGTAAAGTTCAGACTAATTGAGCCTAGCGGCCTCTTTCAGATGAACAGCTCAGGGACTGAGGAAGGGTGCACAGCTCCCCTAGGGCAGCCAATGGCATGTGCCAAGAAGTTTTAGATGAACATCAATACCTTGCAAACCTTTATTATCCATAAATACTTAAATCGTAATTTTTTAGGTTTTTTGTTTGAGTTCTTAATAAAGCTGGGGCAGGAAGCATCACAAGAATACCCAAATATAGCATTAAAAATATACTTTTCCCCTCTTCATAAATTAAAAAGAGGAAAAGGAAACATCACAAACTAATGCTGTTTAAATCAGGGGGTTTGGGGAGGGAGGGGGGGTAAAACAAATGTTGGGGCAGGAGAGGATTTCTTTGCTTTTTGTGGGCATCTACACCCCTGCAGACCCCTGTTGGCTGTAGGGGAACAGCTGCCCCACCATGGTCTTCACCACAGGCTCACCTGCAGCATCTTTTCCCCCTTCTTCACTGACCTGAGTGTCTGCAAGACTGTTCCTCTCACATATTCTCACTCCCCCATCCAGCTGGACTTGCTATTGGACAGGTTTTGTCTCCTTCTTAAATCTGCTACCCCAGAGGTGCTGCCACCATCACTGCTGGCTTGGCCCTGAGCAGCAGTGGGTCCATCCTGGTGCTGGCATTGACTCCACTGGACATGGGGGAAAGCTTTTGGCAGCTTTTCTCAGAACTAACCTCTGCCATCCCCCGCTAGCAAAACATTGCCACACAACCCCAATATGATGATTTGCTGCTGTTCATTCCCAGCAAAATTTATCCAACCTCTATTGAAATATACCACTATTATTTTACTCTGTTCTTTGCTTCCATTTGCTAAAACTTACCCAGAGGCAAACAGGGCAGTGGGAATGGTGGTACATAACAAGGTCAAACAGTTCTTTCTCCATCCAAGCAGACTACAGGCAGAAGACCAGTTTATTTCTCCCACACCAACCCCAGAAATGAGCCAACTCAAGTGAACTTTGGCTAAAATGAAAGTACCAGATCCTAAAAGTGCTGATTATGTCACCAGTGATGCACAAGCCGACTGCTGCTTGTGGAAGAGAAACTGTAACTACACCTGGCTGCTATGGACGTGAGACTGGGAAAAGGTGGGATGGTGAACTCAATGCTCAGGGAGCAGAGCCTACTGCCATTGGATGCTGGGTTTGATCCAGCAGAGCAGGAAAAGACAAGGTGCCCAAATCTCTTATTTGGCAAAGGGGCCTGCCACTGCTGCCAGTTTGGAGACTGGGAAAGCTGGGGAAGGTCATTCAGGCAACCTAGACATGCCTCACACTGATTATCAGGGTATTCCCACACAGTAAGGAAAAGGGAGAAGAGGCTTTAAAAGAAACTTCCAGAGTAAAGACAGTGAGGTCCCAGGTTAATCACTGAAATCACTCAGTTCTAATGAAAGGAAAGTCTGGTGAACTGCATAATGCCAAGACTTGGCTCAGACACTCCTTACACTCTGGAAACCCTTGTTTAAGTTTCTGCTGTGACTGGTTCAAACCAGGAATTTGAATTTAGGCCTCTCACAATCCTGTAAGCAATGTAATTCAGTTATCACTATCGGGCAGGGACAGAACTCCTTTACAGCTGTGCTACTTTTATAAACAAATGCTTACTGCAGGCAAGATACAAAGACAAGTCATGACTTACAGCCAGTGTATGACAGACTAAGATTCAGTGTCCTTCCCACAAAGTTTTAATTTACTTGCATGGAGAACAGCTCAAGCTGCAGAGGTTGAAACCAAACCTCCAGAGAGTCCTGGAGCATAGCATTCCCTTCATTTTGTCAAGTCTTAATCAAAAAAATATCAGGGAAAAAATAATAAAATCTAGAGGAAAAATTTCTAGCAAGCTCACATCCTTCACAAAATGCAAAGAGATAACCAGTTTACAGAGGGACAATGTAAGGGAGACAGTTTCCAAAAACCTCAAATTTTTAAGAAGCTGGGTACATGATATTGATACAATGCTGAAAACTACTGCTAATGTTCTTAATTCAGATAATGCTTTCTCTGAAGGTGCTGCTGAAATAGAGTCCTGAAATCATGAAATAACATACTATGAAAATATACACATCTGCAAGCTACTCTACGCTCAAAACCTGAGTCAACACATATAGCAGCAGTATTACTCTTTTACAGTATGTGAAATCATTTTATTATATCCAGGAGTTTTGCTTTATTTGTTCGCTCTGAAGGAAACAGGGTAGTCTGTCCTACACATAACTTGAACAAGCACAGAAGGACCATCATGGATACAAAATGGACCAGCCCTGTTGGAACAAGCACCACCACAAAACTGAGAACAGAAGTCCTCAGATATCAATTATAATAGGAGAAATAATACTTTAGAGAAACAGGATTAATGTGTATGGAACAGTCTGTGATCAAACCCAGTAACATGAAGTCTCTGTGTGTGCAAGAAAACTATTCCAGCAGTCTTCAGAGATAAGGAACTGGGAATTTGTGTAACTCCCCAGTATATCTCTCACTTCCAATGGCTTCACTACCCACATGGTGAGCAGCTCTTTGCTCCTCTCCAACCAGCTCCCCACCAGAGTCTGCACTGTGGGCAGCACTTGCAAGACAACCTTTCCTGCTGCCTACCTGAATCCTCGTGTTTAGTTTTTCCAGGCAAGGAGGATGCACAGAAAAGGTTACATCCATCTGTGTTTTAATACACTCTTGGTTGATAGATGAGTTCTAAACTTCAGTTTGTGCCGAGACCTTTCTCACAGTCCAAAAAGCAAACGAGCCCCAAGACAGGAAATAATGTGTGTAAACATGACCTGGTCAGTAGCCATGCGGTTCAGAGCAATTAATTTCTACCTCTCACCATATTCAAGTACTAAGCCTGCATTAAAATTGCTTATTTTCATATTAGCAGCACTGTCAACTAGCTGCTCCAAATGACAGCTTATCAGAGATAAGCCTCTAGGCTGATTTTGCTTACAAACAGACCAAAGCAAAACACCCTGTTGTATGCAGAGAAACCTTCTGCCTAAGGATCATAGAATGGTTTGAATTAGAAGGGATCTCTAAAAGTCACCTAGTCCTGACCCCTGCAGTCAGCAGGGACATCTTCAACTAGATCAGGCTGCTCAGAGCCCCATTCAACCTGACCTTAATGTTTCCAGGAATGGGGCCTCTGCACCCTCCATAGGCAGCCTGTGGCAGTGTTTCACCACCCTTCTTGCCAAAAGTTTCTTCTTTCTATTCAGTGTAAATCCAACTTATTTTAGTATAAAAGAATTACCCCTTGTCCTATCAGTGCAAGTCCCACCTTCCTTATAAGTCTACTCTAAGAACTGAAAGGCTGCATAAGGTCTCCCCTGAGCCTTCTCTCTTCCAGGCTGAACAGCCCCAGCTCGCAGCCTGTCTTCACAGGAGTGATGTTCCATCCTGACTATTTTTGTGGCCTTCCTCTGGACCTGCACCAACACAATAACATGATTTCCTTTTAAAGCATACCTTCATCTCTACTAACTGTAAAACAAAATTTAAAATAAATACAAATTTAAAATAAATACATGCTATGAAATAAAAAGAAGAGCAGCCTATCATGGGAGGGGGGGAAGGAGAATTTGACATGATAAAAGAGAAATATATATAAATGCCAGCCAAGAGGTCATGCCAACAAACAGCTTTGAGACAAGTTTGAAGTAGTCATGAAAAAAGGATGAGGCAGGACACAGGTTGTTCCATGGACTTGCATGCAAAGACATCTGTGTAAAGCTTTGGCAAACCCTTTCTTCCCTAGAAATCAAGGATGCACTCAAAGCCTGCATGTATATAATACGGCAGCTCACCAAGATTCTTGCAAGAGAGACTAGCACTAGGGAAGTTTCCTCTGAGAAATCATCTATAAAACACTGCCATACCTGCATGGCAAACCCGAATATCACTTTCTTCCAGAGGGCTGAGAAAAACAACCCAATAAATCCCCCTTGCAGCAGTGGTGCACCCAAGACAGAAACTTTTCATGAAGGGTGGAGGAAAAGAGAAAGTGTAATTTAGCAAAACAATCAAAGTCAACCATGACCAGACTGGTTGAGTATGTCAAATGAACAAAATACACCCCACTAAAAAACAGTGTTGTGTGGTGGTGATTAAAAAAACACCCACACACCTCCAATAGGTTTACAGGTAAAATACCTCCCTGAAAAACCTGGTTACCAACTCAACAGCTCTGCTGGAAATATGTGACAGCCATTACACTCAGACTGGACAGAATCACACTGAAAAGGACAAGAAAAAGCCCGTGGCTGTTTCAAGTCTGCTTGAAAAAAAACCACAGCACAAGCTCCAGCTGTTTAAATTCAGCACCACATCCCTCGTGCTGCCTGATGTAATACCTTACGTAAAAACAGCACAGCAGTAAAATAAATGGCCCCCCAGGCAGGGCAGGCAGAAGGGGTAAAATGCTGCAAACAGCTCATGTCCCTCATTCAGGCTGCTGAAACTGCCAAGGAGAACAGCCTGTGACAGCAGCCTTGATGCCTGCAACACACTAGAGAGGCAGGATTATTAGAACAAGCACCTTCTCAGACAAAATACCAGTCAACAAGCTTTTGGGCATGGGAGAGGCTGGTGAGAAAAAGAGTAAATCTCTGGGGAGAGCAGAGAGACCTTTGTGCTCATTTCCCTCATCAAAAAAAAAAAAAAAAAAAAAAAAAAAAAACCACCCACAAAAGCACACCCCTACTCAGTTTGAAAAAGCTGTATTTTACAGTAGCAAGGACAGCTTGTCTCTGTTACAGGTGGTCAGAACTTGCAGAACAAGTGCAGTCCATCACAAATTATCTCATCAGCTTCATGAGTTTTTGGTGTACAGGTGCACTGAGACTGGCAGAGGAAGATACAGGCAGAGCCCAGTTAACCCCAAGACAGTTGGTGTCCAGGAGAAACGCCCGGCAATGCTTCTGGAAAGGCCAAAACCAGGAGACAGCCCCATCCGGACAGCCATCTCTCCTTCCCACCAGAGGGGCACTGGCAAACAGCAGTGGGTGTGGTGAGGTTGTTCAGATCAGGCATAGGAAACCAGCTGGAAAAGACAGCTGTTGTGAGGGAGCACTTCAGGACTGCAGCTGACCATTAGCAGCACAGACCCCAAGCAGCCAACAAGCACCCACTGACTGTGAGATCTGTTAGCTCAGCACACAGAGCACCAAGAAGGATCACGGCATGCCCAGCTTTCCAAAGCAAACAAGGCTTCAGACTTTAACAGTTACACTTGAAATGTCAGCACAAGAGCAGCCAGATGGGATCAGGTCAAATATTCACCTGTGGCTTAACATTGGTCATAAGCAGAGGTCACAGGAAAGTTCAAGGAGGCTAAAATTGGGCAATGCCTCCCCCAGATCTCCCTCAGCCTTTCAGAACCTTAACTCAAGTGTTTAGTAATACCCAGGTTTTTTTCTGTCTTCACCAGTGGACATGACTGTCTGGATCAGATCTGAGAGGTCCATAAGAGTTTGGTCATATCTCATAGCTACCACCAACAGGAGCTTAAAGTGCTCTTATCCAAGAGTAGATCTCTGCAGAAATAGAGAAGTCTGAGTTGAAAAACCTCACTGTGCCTTATCATGGACAGCCAGAAGTAAAAGAATCTGTTCTATTTGCTCACATGTAGAACTGCCTTTCTGAGTAGATACAGAGCAACTCTTCTCAGGTCACCCAACTCTTTTACACAACCCAGATCAGTCCTGTGAGATGAAGCGACAGGGAAAGCAAACCCCATGGACAGAGCTCTGCAAGCAGCAGCCAATGGCGACACAGTGCTCTGCACTGGGATGCAGCTCAGCTCCCACAGGCAGGCTCCGAGCAGAGCACAGCCGGTGAGTCAGGACTCTGGTGCTGACTCTCAGAGTTAGAGCTGCTGCACGGAGAGACCTCACTGAAGGCTCACTTTTTTTCTGTCAAGTCATTTCAGCACTTTACAAGGTACAATCCAGGGGAGAAGGCAGTTAAGCTATAAAGCTAATTTGGCTGAGAACACAAGACAGTTGCTTTACCTTCAGAGAAGGCAGAAAATGCTTGCTTTGTTCAGTTTAATTGATAGCAGGTTCTACACACTGCAAATATAAATGACTTCCATAGACTTGGCTTAGCATCTAGAACAAAGACATCTGACAGTAGAAACTGTTATTTGTAAAACAGCATTGCACCCTCTCTCTATTATGTCTATGCTGTGTCTGTACATCAGTGAGAAGAGTTCAGCAATAAGCAGCCTAGCTCCAAGTTTCTGCAACTTTTTTTATTTACTTATGCTCACAATGTTCTCCTAACAATACAAGCCCTAACATTTTATCCTGAAGAATTAGGGAGAAGGCCTGCAATGATTTTTGCTTGTTTACCTAACCTATACAACTGTCCTCCACTGTAACAGCTGCCACCAGAAATTTTGCTGTCCCACACCACTGCAGATATAGCAGGAGAAAACTCCACTCCCATACAGCTTTCACTTTTCCAATAAATTACACATGAAAGGCAATCCATGTACCATGCAGTTTCTCACCTGCAGCAGCCTCCCACTGTTTGATCTGGAAAACTTCACTTCCTAACCATAAACCTCCCACTTACAGTGGAGCCAGAGAAAAAGAAAATGAGTCAGGAACTTTTCTCAGGCTCAAGAACTTAAAGAGGAATTCACACAGAGAAGAAATGTAGAAAACCATAGTTCAGCTTGCAGAAATATCACTAAGTTCTGTATTGCAGAACATTTGATTAAGAGAAAAAGAAACCACTGAATTTCCACCCCCTCTCAAAGTATGAAGCAGACTTCTTACTTCATAATTATTACATAGCTACAAAACAGTAGTCCTGTCATGGGTACAGTACCACTAAATACAAGAAAAAAACTATAATGACCAGTTTCATCATCAGTTTACCACAAACAGACTTGAAAGTGAAGCAGGGAAATTCAGAGTATGGACTACAGGGGGAAAAAAAAAAAGTACAGAAATAAAACCAAAAGAACAGCTTTGTAAATGCTCAGAGCACAAGGAGATTACCGCAAGGGCTGATCCAAAAACTGTGTCACTCAGTCCATGAGTCAGGGAGAGACCAGATGGACCAACAGAAGATGTTCAATCAGATGGTCCCAAGCAATTATATAGTCCATAGTTTCAAACATACCAGAAGTGATAGAGATCATCTTGCTTCTATTCCCATCTGTCCCTGGCTCACTCAGACAAAGAAGCTTCAGAACATCTTTCCAAAGGGAAGTATATTGCTGTTACCAGGCATACAGAAAGCACCAGGTTATAAAACCTCACCTATAGAGCTCACCTCCACAAAGTACCCTTGAAACACACCATAATTCTTGAAATAGAAACTTTACAGATACAATCCCAAAAATCTGAGTGGTTCTAACACTGTTTCAGCCAAGGCAAACATGGGGGTTCCAGCCACAGCTGAAGGCACCTCTTAGAGGACATTCTGATAGGACAAAGAAAATGAGTCACTAGACTTGCTTGTTGCCAACCCTTTCCTTTCCAAACCAAATCACAGCTACACTGATTCTCCTACAGCTTTCAGTGGCCATTTTATGCTCCACTCACATCTTCCACTGCATGTCAGACACATCCAGCACCCTTATTGTTACTAACCCAGCAAACCTGGACTGCCTTCACTTCCAACAAACACAACTTACTCCTTATTGCAAGACCATATAACCTGTTTCTCAGCTTCCCCTTGGTGTGCAGCCTCCCTTCCATCGACTCCAGCTGTTGGCATTCAGTGCAGAACATGAAAGGTTACAGTCTGCTGCTCCAAGGAGCAAGCTGCTGGAATGGAGATGCAAAAGAGACCAGAAGAGAAGCATAAGGATCATTGCACTGTAAAGCTCCCTGCATCAACTAGAGCTGGGCTAGACAGAGCAAATAGCTTTACCCAAGTTATTTGCCTGTGGACAGGGAGCATAGGAGAAGGATCACTCATATGGAAACAGTTACCTTCTTTCATGCCCCCACAGTCCCGGACCGCTAGGGAAGCAGCCTGTAACCAATTGCCATGCAAGTGGGATATCTGTTTGAGTAGACCATCAATGAATAGGAATTCAATTTTGAGGGAGGCCATCAGCTTTAAAGACAGGTGTTGTTCTTCATACAGACATCCAACAACGCATCCAATACAGGTCTTGTTGATTTTTAAATAACTCATGTTTCTCCTTCTCATCTCCTGCACCCTGAATTTCCTCCCCTGCAGCAGTTACTGTGACCAGGGTATTTGCAATGCTACATGATCCTTCCTCCAGCTCTGTCCTACTTCCTTGCAGACTGAGCCTTCCACTATGATCAGCTTCATCAGGGGTCCATCACCTTGCTGCCTAATGAGCTCAGAGAAATTCTGGACATCTTGTCATGGTTTCACTTTAACAGATTATTTTCCTTTAACTGAGATGGACAGGAAGCAGCACCTCCAGAGCTGCCCTTTGGATGCCAAGGCTGAGCTGCTGACTTCAAAAGCAAGGTTGGGGTGGATCCCCCTCCCCTTCCATTTCCACTGCTCCATTTGACATTTTGGAGTTCAGAGGACTCTATACACCAGCAAGAGAAATTATTTCTCACATGGCCAGCTGAAGGCTCTAAATAGAACAACAGATTAACAGTAATGGATTACAAGGAGTAAACTGGATTTTGCTCATCTGCAGCAATGCTCTGCCCCCAAGGGACAACTTTTATAAATACAGTATTGTTGATATTCAAATGTTTCCCCTCAAATCCAGACTCTCATCTCTTTATCAGTGGCAGGTACTATTGTCAGTATAAATGAACCATCACAAGAATTCATAGGGCAAAGAGCAGACTGGAAGGCTCAAGACTGTCAAGCTGCTTGTGTTTCTGTAGTAAACAGCTTATACTGCAGCTCCAAAGCAGGCCTTATATAATCTGCACATTTCCTATTCATCTTAATAACATTTAATTTTATACAGCAATAGTGTAAAGTCAATTAAACACAAAAATGATTTTATAGGTTTCCAGAGACCTGATGTCATCTGGGAGCAGTGTACTCCATTTATGCATTATATCTGAAAAAAACAGATACAAATCACAAAGAAACACAGTGAGTGTTTTACAAGTTCATAAATCTGATGCTATGGATATGCAGGGACCAAAATTTGAATCTTTAAGCATCATAATTTATGGACACAAAAAGATTCATTTTAACTTTTCAATATTTAAAATGTGAGCAAAACATGCTGCAGCAGAAGCAAATATTTGATGCCTTAAAATAGCACTAACTAAAAATATTTTTATTATCATTGCTCCATTGCACAAGTTCAAAGGCAGTGGCCTGAGCATATAACAGTGTACATCAATAAGAGATGCTGTGAGAACAGACACACAGCACATGTGCAGTCTCTAACATATGCTCCAGTTTGGCTGATGAAAAAAACAGTTTCCTCTTTTTCTTCCTCTTTTCTTCTCCATCCAGAGGGATTGGGAAGAATGAACACATGAGAAAGGGCGTTGATTCCCAGCTGGTGGAATGCAATGTTATGGTCTCCATGACTGTACATTCCTCTGCTGCCTATCAACACAAGTGCTGCTCAAACACACGATGGCAGAAGTTTAATTAGCAGTCATCCACAGCCAGGAAGCAGCAAGTATACAGAGCAGCAAAGATAATGTACTTCCAAAAAAAATTTTAACAAGTTTGCCACCTGGACACAATTTAACTTTTTTTAACCCAAATTTTATCACTGCTTCCCAGCTACAGCTGTGTGTGCTAGCCAAAAGCTATGTCAGCAATGCTTCAACAGGACAAAAAAGTATCTTCTGTTTAAAGAAACTGGACTTAAGAACCATCTTAACAGGCAAGATTTAACACTACACAGCCCACAGCTCCCAGGGTGGCACATGAGACTGTGTGCTTGGAAATGCTATCAGGTGGGGTAAAGGCTCAGGTACCAGAGGCATTTGAGACACAGCACATCACATAACTCCACACACACACATGTGGAGAGAAGGCACCACCAGAGCTTTAGAGAGTTTCACACTATGGCCAGAATACAGGGCCACTTCTGGCACAGATACAGCAGATCCCCAGTTATACAGAGCAGACACATACCTAACATAAAGATGTAACAAACACAGAAAACTCTCAGTGCATCAGGTGGATACTTTGGTGCTCTGCTGGCTTTGGTTTAAACCCTAACCCAAACTCAAGGACACTGAGAACACAGAAGACATGTTCAAGGGCTCAGCAGGCACCAGAGGAAGGAACCAACCCTGTACATCCCTCACCTTAGCCTTTGCCCCAAGCCCATGTCACTCTTCACAAGTGCTAATACTGCCTCATAGGCTTATTTTGAGAGAGGTCAGGAATAACTAACACATAATCACAGAACCTCTTAATCAGAAGCCATCCTTAATCAGCACTGCACTGCTTGGAATCAGCAACACCCTCAACCCTGGCAAAGCTCCAGGTCTACTGGGTCTAAACTGAGCTCCAGCAAAACCCATGGAACATTCCCCCTATACATCAACAAGCTGAAGCACAAGGTGTTCTCACAAGCAGGCCTAATATCTATTTTGTAAACAAGAAAAGTGAGACACAGATGGGTTCGTGCTCGTCTTTCACCTCCATGGTATCTCAAGCAGCACTTTCAGCCATGACTCCCAGCTGCTTGTTCTGCTCTTCCAGTGCAATAAAGTACAAGTGCAAAGCCATTTTCAAGTAAAGGAAAACACAAGGTAGAGACATGACTGTCCTTAGATGGGACTAATTAGCAAAGGCTCACTAGCTCTGTAATGATCTGGGCTGTGCCACAACTGGCAATCCTCCCTTTAAACAGAAGAACATAGATGCAATCTGGATGGTTCCAGCTGCTTCCCTCCTATTTCCCATCCTTCTAGCTTTGTCTCCCATTGCTACCACTTTTGCTCAGTTTTGAAAAGGTCATTCACATTTTCCTTACCACCCCTTTCACTGCAGTGCCTAATTCACAGTATTTGGACAGTAACAGCAGCTTTTCTAGAAGAAAGGTTTCCATCAGTAGATCACCAAACTTCAAACAGAATTTCTGCATTATCCCCTATTTAGAAATGAGAAAACTGATCCAGAAGAATAAAGTGACTCATTCACCATTCAGCAAACTAATAGCAAGACTAGACATGGAAACCTGGTATTCCCAGTGCCCCCTGTACTGTGTTTTCAAACTTCTGTCCCAGTGAAGTAGCAGCTTGCTTTTTTTCTCACAAATTAGACCATCCCCATGATGCGATAAAGAGCTTTCTCTACAATGCAAGGCTGTTCCAGTCACCACTGTTATGGTGGCCTTGGCCCAGGCTTCTGTTAGGTTTGAAAAAGCAATTCATGTAAGAGGTTTAAGAGCTAGCTTAGGACTGAAAACAAAAAAGTAATATGGAGAAAATGCTAAGCTAAACTACAGCTGGGATCTTAAGTCTAAGATAAAAATCACACACACACAAATAAGGTTAAGGTGGAAGACAACATACCTTTATATTGCAAATATCAATACATGCAGTTATACATGCAATTTATTTTAGCTTTTTCTCAGTAAAGTAGGGCATCAGACATTAACAACTGCCCTTACTATTTCAAGTGCAATCTTGTTTTCAAGAGCAACACGTTACAGAAATCTTGTGCAGCACATTCGTAACTCCTGTAGTTAAAATAAATTACATGTTTGGATTCAATTATCAGACCTCAATGAGTCATAGTCCTCCTGTGGCATTTACTCAGGAAAAAAAAAAGATCTCAGAAGCCTCTAGCACCACAAAGAAAATTCAAAGGGAGAGTGAATTCAAGCATTTGAAAAAAATGAGAGGTGCATTAATCAGCAGGCTCAACTTCCCAACAGCAGAAAATAAAATTTATTGCTTGTCTCAGGCATCCTTCAATCTGACCTGCAAAGCAAGCAAATTTAAAGTAACATCCAGTGCCTCACTGATCCTCACAGGCTGTGAGCCAAAATAGTCTCCATTATTTGCATTTCCCACACACATATAGGCAAGTGTCTTAACCACATCAAGGTCATTCAATATGAAGACCGTTAAATTAAGTTTTCCTCCAAAATGAGGCCTCATTATCAAGACTAATTAAACAATGACAAAACCTTCTGAACAGTTCCAACCCTTGGTAAAGGCTTATTCATGAAGAGAGCATTCTTTAGAAATAAAGTTCATTAAAATTATTAAAAGCCATTTGAGTCTCTGTGTTAAAGACCTCCTGACTATCAACATTTAGAACTGTATAAAATTCTACAATATATAATTTTTCTATTTGTGCTTTCACCACATGCTTTTTATTGATCTTCTGGACTCACCAGTTCCCTATTTTTTGGCAATCATCCATCAGCATTTGGAAATCAAAGTATGTGGGAACAAGGCATAGTGTTCCATTTTCCCCCAGAAACACTGGCATGTCCATATGGGTAGACTGTACCTCAGGAGTTTATTCCTGCCATTAGCATCTTACATTTCTGAATCAGATATGGTGTCAAAAACCTGTTGAGTGGTTCTCAGTGCTAGAACAGAAATAACCTAATCTCTTCATGACTTGTACAGGTAGCATTACATAGACAGCACAAGACACAAGCACTATTTTGTGAGCTCATCCAGGATCTGAATCTGCCTTCCCAAGTGCCTGACAGAGTTTGCAGAAAAGATAACAGGAAAAAAAAAATTAAAAAAAATAAAAATACCTTGCACTCCTCTCCAGAGAGACTGCTGTTGGTCTCAGACATCAGGAAGAAGCTGCTGATTTCCTGTTTGCAGTCCCTATATGAAATAGATACTATTCCCCTTCCTCTTCTTATCCACAGCTCCGCTACAGAAAAATCTCCCATGAGTTTCCCCTTCTCTGAACCTCCTACCCATTACAAACAATGCAAAGATTTCCATCGCATGTTTAAAATAAGACAGTCCAAGACTAAAATTATTTTCAAGACAAAAGGGCTAAGAAACTGATACTTAGATAAGAACTCAAGGTCTTCTCATTTTCTTCCTTTCCAGAAGAATGGATTATATGGTGTCATTGCAATTAACAAAGAACCTATAAAAATGCCATTCACGTGAGCACTGTAAACAAGATCAGCTCCTTACATCTCACTCAATCTTTGCCCCAAGCCCCAGAGAAGCTTTTCCTCCCCCTGCTCTCGGGGCTGTGTTTGGCACTCTGAGCTCTCCCACACAAGCAGAGCTCAGTGCCCAGGCTGCTGCCATCCTTCCCCTCGGTGCCATTGAGGCAGCCTGGCTATACACACAGCCCCAGGCCTGCAACAGCAGCTCCCTCCATTCCCACTGCAGCGGGTGGGGTGAAACCACCTCATCCACTGAGGCTGAAGCAGGAAGGGCCATCACATCCATCTGCTCTAACCAGCCCTCTGAGGCAGGGGCTCCCATCAAAGCCTTCTTCCCACAGACCAGATGGACTATTGCTCATTGCCTCTCCCTTCTCAGGGGGAAGCATTGGGGAAACATCACACAAGAGCTTTTCCACGCTATTGTGCCTGGGGAAGCTGAAAGCAGCCAGAAATCTTGCAAGACAACCAGTAAGATTTGACACTGTTTCTCAGACCCACGTTCTTGAGGGGATGGATGTGGTCCGTTTTCCATAATCAGATGCTCCCACTGCCTTATCAAGAACACAGGAATAAATCAATCTAATTCTCAGAAATTACTGCTTTCAAAAGAAGTGCATCAACAGAGTAATAGCAATGGGGTTCTTAAGTACTAAACTTGCCAGTGAGCAGGGAAAGTGCTGGAGAAAGGAAGCTAATCCAGAGCAGCAGGCACAGGGATATTAAAGAACAGAATGCCCAGACCTTTGTAAGGCACAGCCCTGCAGTGACAATTTGGAAAAAAGTGCAAAGCTTCTAAAAAGAAATTTTACTTGTTCTTCTTGAGGAAGATGGTTCCAAGAATGAAAAGATACTTCTTAGGGCTCTGAAGAATACAGGAAAACCTGTCTAACTCCAGACCACCTTCTAGGATGTGAAAATTAAATTGATAAGTTTGCCACCCAGGATACTTTTCATACAGTGCACATCTCTGAAACAAGCTCCTTTACTTCATCTTTTTCTTCTGCTCTGTTGCATCTCTTACAACATCACAAACCTTTCTCTCCGCCTATCCCCAGGCTTTAATTCTTTGGATGAACTTCTGTCTCTACTTAACATCGACCTGTCTTTCCACCTTGGAGAAAAACATCCCATAGAGGTAAAACACAAAGGAGGAAGGATAGCAAGGAGTTCTTACTGTAAAATGCATTTACCCCACTCTACATGCTTTACATCAAAAAGTCACTCAAAACCCAAGTCATCAATCAATTCTCCATTATTGCAAAACATTATAATCCACTTGTATGCTTTGCCAATTTTAAGATTAAAATTACACTGCCAAGACATTTTTATAGCTTTTAATTTTAGTTTTTAATCCATGTTTTAATACTCTCTCACTAGGCTTGAAAAACAAATGTCTTTCCCTATTGATTCTGTTCTTTCCCTTCAGCAAACATCAATTTAATTTTTCCCCCCTGAGTTACAAATAAATCAAAAATGAACATGTCTGTTCTGTTCTATGATAAGTTTCTCAGTATCAGTTGTGGCTCCCCTTCCAGCTTACCAAAAACTTCATCATTCCTGACTCAACACTGTAAAGGGTGACTAAGCACCCCTCACAATGCTCCTTTTGCTACAAAGACTGAACAAGCCAACCATCAGAGAGTTCTATAAAATATATTAGCTGGTGTTTGCTTCAGTTACTTTTGTGGTAATTTAAAGGACAAAAAAAAAAAAAAATCTTTTTTAAATCTATGTGAGCTCCCAAGAAGCGGCAATATGGCCCAGGAGAGCAGTACACCATCTGCCTTGCCAAGCCTCACTTGAGACTATTCCAGGATCTTAAACATTAAGACTGATCTTAATCATGTTCTTATGCTTGAGCATATAGAACACCACACTGATCTTAACAGCTGTATGTGGAAGGAAAGCATTGAACACAAGTGTGTACACATTCACATATAGTGAGGGTCAAACCCCCACCTCTGGGGGGTGGCTGTTGCCACTCTAGTGTTGTGCTCATCTGAGGACACTATAAGGAAAACAATCCCTCAATGCTGGTCCCTTGCTGCAGTTGCCTACAACAAACAACAGAAGACTTTGGACACGAAGAAACTAAAGCTGTTACAAGTTCCTTTTCTGTCATCCACTAGTTTGCCACCATTAGTTTTCTACCTTTGTGAAGCAACTTACTTTCTGGTTAATTACACAGGGATCTGCAGGACTTTTATGTTGTGGGGATATAGCTAACAATCTGGGGATATAGCTAACAATCAAGGAAGTTGATTAAATGGTCCACCTGCCTCTGAAGACTGAAAATTGAATTGGCTACAAAAAGAGCAAGTGTTTTGTCTTCAGTTGAATGCAATCTTCTGGACACCCATGGAATCCAGGCAAGCAGGCCTCGGCAGAAATAGACTAAGAAGAAAAAGTGGACATTAATGACAAGCAAGAACGAGTCTCTCCAAAGCCTCTCAAGAATTAAAGGATTTTCTTTACCCAACACAACAATTTACCCTAAAAAAGGCTGGGGGTGCACGGCTTGAAAAGAGCAATTATATCCTGAACATCTGAAGAGATCCCTGTGGAAGTTAGAGTTGGAGAGGAGCACAGCCAAGATAGCAGGTGTGAACTCACCACTAACAACTCTCAGAGGTGACTTCCTTTGGAAGCCACAGACAGACAGGTGGCAACTGTTGGAAAAAAAACCCCAGTGCAGTGAGGTTTACAGGTACAACGACAGGCTGAGTCAAGCACAGGGCAATGCAGCAGGGGGAGGGGCTGGAAGACTGCAAGGAAGAAGAAAGATTTGAAAAAGAATTAAGAACAACAAACTTGATTAGTTCCAAAGCGAGAGATCCTCTAGTTCCAAAGCGAGAGATCCTCTAGTTCCAAAGCGAGAGATCCTCTAGTTCCAAAGCGAGAGATCCTCTAGTTCCAAAGCGAGAGATCCTCTAGTTCCAAAGCGAGAGATCCTCTAGTTCCAAAGCAGCTTGTTTGCTGTGACTGAAGGCACCATTAGATAGCTGCTTAAAAATAAGTTGTGTGCAGGCACAGGGCAGTTGTGACAGTGTTGCCAACGTAACACTCACTCAATCCGAGGTGCTAGAGCTGTGCCACCGAATTAGATATTCACTGGGACAATGAGACAGAGAAAGCATTGCTGCACAAGGTGCTACAGTAGCAACTGGGGGAAAGCCTGAGCTTCATACAGAAGCTGGATTAGGAATAGAGCCTCATGGACTGACGTGCAAGTTTGGTTCCTAACCACGCAACCATGCCCAGACCTCGGAACTGCTGGTCCTGCCTGTAGAAAAGCAGAAACTAAGAGCCAAAGGAGTTTCTTCACCCAAGGAAACCTCACTCTCTCCACAGTTAGGCAATAGCTGGGCAGGGATTTTAAAGTACTAAGTTATGGAGTTCAGTGTGTAAATGCAGCATTTTTATGTCTAAATCTCTTCATAGTTCTGCGTACTTCAGGGACACTGACTTTGTGTACTTGCAGGTTAAACTTACAGCCCAGAGAGACCACAAGACATGTCCATCAGTCATTTCTAAATAAAGGGATGAATTTTACTTGTTACAATCTCAAAAAAACAGCCACAATCCTGTTAGAAATGTCAGAGACAGACTATCCCTGCTGTCTCCCACCAAAGGTCTACAGCTTGATTCAATATGGGAAACCGATCACATGAGTCTGTAATTTTAACTGTGTAAAAAGTACTGTTGTCACCAGGCTAAGCACAACAAAATGATAATTCAGGGAAAAGGAAAAAAAATTAGAAAAACACCACACAGGATTTTCACTGGTCATTTCATGAACCAATTTCTTTATCTTAAATAAATTTAGTGCCCAGCAGTCAAAGTATGTCTGCCAGGGAACCCAGAATTCTTGCAAAAGATTAGACAGGAAACCCAAGATATTTGTACAACATTTCACACCTGAGGTAAGACTCAGAGCCAATACCAATGCTTTTCACATGAGGAAAGAAAAAACCAAAACACAGATTGCTGGAGGCAATAAGAACAGTGCCAGCATCATTGGCCACTGGCTTGCCTGCTGCTAAGGATGACATCCTCTCACATTTTGTGCTACACTTCACCTTTCCCTGGGATTTTGGAGCATTTCACTCCGCAGGGCAGCTACGATTTTGAGATGTTTTACATCAGTCTTTTCAGATTTTATTTTTTTATTTCTTAGCTGCCCTTTCACCAAAACCAATATGCTTTTCATCACCCACAGCAGCTCAGTTAGCAAATTTTTCACATAAGTAACCGCTGACAGGTATCACTGAGAAAGCCAAGTAAAAAACAAAGGTATTTGGGAAATAGACATGAAGTGTTCAGCAAGTATGCTAAGGGCTACTGGGGGGTAAAATAAAAAAAAACCAAACAAACAAGCAAACACCAAAACACCACACACAACTAAACGCTAGTTTGTAGTTTGTGGCCTTCACTTTAGACGCATTGACTAAAATCAAAGAAAAATTCTCTGGATAGTTTTAGTATAGTAAGGTAGAGAGCAGGTCTTTAATTAAAGCACTTTAAGGTGCACAAAATACATTAGTGCACACACACACAGGATAGCTTTTACAATTTTCTAACACTACCTGTCATGTCCAATAGGATACACCCATCCCAAAAATTATCCATCCCCAAGAGCTCCCTCTGGGCTGCCCTTGGGCCTGACCCCCTGAATCAGGTGGGATCCTTTGTGCATGTGTCTCTTTCTGCCACAATCACATACAACTCTACTTTTTGATGGCAATCCACTGGGATAGAAGTCTTCAAGTTTACTAGATCCCTCAAAGTTACATGGAAAATAATCTGCTGGGGGAAAAAAGTAGTGCTAAAAAAAAAAAGTGTTACAATGAATAAACAGGGTAAGACATCAGTATGAGCTGAGCCTTTATTAATCAAAAAACCTTCATGGGAAAACCTTACTTTGAGTGTCCTAATTGCAGGAAAAGCACCTCTTGAAAACTACTCAGTTATTAGACATGACAAATTCTACCTTTTACTCACATCTTTATACTACTGTGAATCCTGCAGAGCTCACTCTTCGTTACAAACTCAGTTAAATCTTTTCTTGTGGCCAAAATACTCTGCAGCTCATTCCCACTCTGAATTTTCTGATGTCTCATAAACCTCTACCTCAATACTACAGCTTTGGAATAATTTAGTTAAAAAGCCAATCAACCACGAGACACAAAGCCATGGGAAACGAGTTTTCATTAGTTCTGCTAGTCACCAAAGTACTTGTTTATTATTACAGAAGTAGCTAGAATATATTTGATTTCTGCACAATGTCTCAAATTTTACTGTCTAAACCAAGAACAGCTGGGACATAAGATTACTGACAGTTGCCTGTAACATTATTAAAAAAAGGGATAGCATTACAAGATAAAGCCCCAATCTGTCGAGGAAGAGCACACCAGGGCTAAGGCAAGAAACGTGCCCAAAACCAGGCTGTAAGTTTGCCATCTTTCCTGGCACTCTAGAAAAAGAAATAAAGACATGTTAATGAAAGCAGGCAGGTGATGAGCACCAGGGGCAGGCTGTCAACACAAAAATCCAGACGAATGTAGCAGCAGAACAAGGAAAATGCTATGACAAAGTCTCCCAGGTTGTCACTCACATCTTGAAAGTGAACTCCCCTTAATGTGACTCTCCACAATGTGGATGTTAAAAGGTTGAGCTTTGCATGCAAGATTACCTGGTTACACTCTGCTACCCGTATCTGAAACAGGCTCTTCTATAGCACAGCATAATACAATGAGACAGAAGAGCTTTCCAACCCTCCTCCTGGTGCATCAGCAATTTAACCAGGACAGAGGGCAAGCAGCAGCAAAAACTTTATTACCAGACAGTGAAAAAATGGTTCTGCAAGAAGAGGCAAAGTCGACATAGAAAATAGCTCAGCAACAGCCAGAGACAGCCTGCGTGACTGAACAGGCTCTGCAGAGGGGAGGATGATCCACCGTGACACCAGTCAGGACCTACTCAATGCCCTGCTCCAACACGTTTCTGCAAAGCACTGCACAAGTCATCCCAGCACACAGTCTTACATTAGACAGACATCTAATCCCCTTTCAAGTCAACTCAAAGGAAGGAGCTGAGTACTTCAGAAGTTCTTTCTGTATTCAGATTGTCCTCTGTGAAAGGGTCAGGCAATAAAGAGAGGCTGCAGAGACATTCAGACTCACAGCAGTGGGTGGCTGGGGCTCACTGCACACTTGGGGCTCCAAGGTTTGGTGGAAGGGCTTTCCCAGTTTCTTTAGGAAAAGAGGCACAACTCGTACATATAACCAGGATTGCCCCATCCCAAGTCCCCATCCCAAGTCAAGGCCGAGTATTACAGGTGAGGCCCTGTGAAGGGAAGCATACCGTAGCTTCACCTTCTCTCCCCAGTCAAGGAAAACAGGAAAAAACACTGGTATGTTTGTTCTTTGGGGGTATTTAAGGAGGTTGTTTAAGAGAAGTGAAGCCAACACATATTACATCCTGGTAGAATTGTCTGAATTTAAAAATCAGCCTAGGAAAAATGTTTATTCTCACTACAACTGGGAAGTACAAGCTACTATTCATCTTCATCCAACAGAAGCTAACAGCCACAGTGCCTAAGTAGGGGGGCTGTTCTTCATGCTGTTTTCTTCTCTGAACAAGTGTTTTTCTCTGCCAAAGCAATAGACTAATGAATTATTTTTACAGGACTATCTACAGAAGAAATAAAAAAGACCAATAGGAAAAGGAAAGGCCTTGGACAACAATATCTACAGCTCTCCTAAAAACCTGGACAGCCTTCTATCTACAGAGTCCCAACATCCCATACAAATGAACTTTCCTGTATCCCATGAGACAGAGAAAGCTATTGCTCTTACAGATGAGAAATAAAGTTGTGACTTATTCCTAGAAGGACTGGTGAGAGCTCATACCTGAAATGCATTTTGCTGCAGGGCAGTCTGGCAGGACTATGAAGAGCAGGGAAAAAAATATAGCCATCACTTCAGAGGGGAAAAAAAAAAAAAGTCACACAAAAACAAAACCACACACACAACTGAGTTCACAAGGGTGGCACTGAACAACTCAGTTGGCCTGGGTGCAGTGGACAGATTGAGGCAGACCTGAAAAGGGTAGAACTAGGAGGGACCAGGGGGGGCTAAGATTTACAGATCTGGATTTTTTTTACTTTTGCAGAACATCAGCACTGATTTTGCATAGCACTTGGGGCATCTCCTCTTCTATATTCCACAATTTAAAGAAAAAAAGGATTAGCCAAATATTTCTACCACCAAGCCATTCCTTCCACTGCTAGCCACAGCACTTGATTCACCAAGAGTTCAAGCATGTGAAATTAAGGTTCGAAGCATTTAGCTCATCTTAAGACAAGAAAAGGATTCTGGATACTAGAATATGAATTCATCTAATTGTCAATAAACCATATATCCTCCATCTGGGCAATGGCAAATACCTCCCCTTATTACTGTCCAAGCTACTCCTGTAGCTTGGACCAGACCTATCGCCTTACTGAACAGAAAACACAACACCCATATAGGTCCTCTACTCCAGTTAAAGCATGATAAATACCAGGGGGCTGCTTGACAAATACAGTTTGTGGGTGGTATGAGAATCAGGAATCATGTGGGCCAAAGCATCAGGTCTTGAAGGTACCAGAGTGGCCTTAAGTCCCCAAAGCTTCCCGGCTGCAGACTGGGCTGTGCCCACCAGCCCAGTACCTCACTCCCTGCTGGGCAAGCTGACTCACCCACAGGACCCTCAGCTCTGGATCAGAGAGCCACAAACCTCAGGTCAAAGTCCCACAGAGGAAAATGAGTTAATAAACAAAAAGCAGTCCCTCAAAATGTGTTGTCTCTGGTTTGGTGTTTTTCTGCCTTCTCCTTCCCCCGCTTCAGGGAAAACCAACAAGACTGCAGTCAAATTCTGTGCCTTTCAGACAAAGAGGAAACTTAATTGCAGTCTTCAGGAGACTGAATTTCTATTGAATGAGATAATGAAGCATAACCAATTGCATTTCAGTGCCAGGGCTCAGAAGGCAATTTGCTAAGATGCAGAGGTGTGGTGCAACCTCCTCAGCAGAGTGATTCACTGAAGCACCACAAATGGCAGAGACAATCAGCCCAGATAGAAGCATTTCACGGATGACAGTAAGCTTGCAAGGGGCTCCAGCTCAGGTAAACTGGGAGAGACATCGCCATGGAACAGGTAATTAACAAAAAATTATTACTAGAATTAGCAACATACATGTATAGGATCTTCCCTATGAACACTGAATCAAAAATATGTACTGTTAGGATAAAACCACTGAATTAGTCACACAGTCTCTACATACCCACTGTTGTCAGCAGTGCCTGGATTCAACAAAACAGGACACTGCTCAGGACAGAAATGTCTAACTCCAGGCCTGAATAAATGGATTCTTAAAATGCTTACTAAATCACTACACAATACCTAGTGCTATATCACAGGAAGCCTCATTTTCTAGTGCTAGAAAAGACTAGCTGAACAGCTTTATTTTTCAATGTATTTTTGGAACATGCTTCTATGAGCTTAAATGATGGTGTTGAGTCATAAGCTCTGGGATTCATCTATTCAGCCTGTGCTCAGGTATCTGGAATGCAAAAGGCTGGAAAAGAGAGATATGAGCTTCTGGTTCTTTACCAACTCAGTATGTCCTATATTCCACCAAGTATTTTCTCCCTCCAAAAGCAACTTATGGAATAACTTAAGCAACCTGTAGAGATATCCCTTCATCTTGTGTATTGCTGCAGAAACACCTGACATACTGAGAAATCCAAAATGAGCTCTGCAAAGATATCTGGTCTCCAACAGGAAACCAATTCTTTTATCCTTGGTGAAGAAAATACAGTTCTTCATTCAACATGGAGTCAACTCTGAGTTGTGAGAATTTGGTGGCCCTGGCTCTCAGGATCACGTGCTCATTTAAATACCAGATGACCCAAGTGTTTGGGAACAAAATCAAGCACAAAACCAGCACAGAAAAACTTCTTTAAGTGCATAAAAAACCCCAGTCCACCTACCACTTAAATGAGATGGCTATCCCTTCAAGAATACCCACCATATTACGGTTATTCTGACACCACCACCCCCCAAAATAGAAAGTTCCTTGGCTGAAAGTAGAATGGACTACAGAAAAGAGAGTTCACATTCTTCCTGACAAGTGCCTGGACAGACCCAGATAGTGCTGGGTCCTTTAACCCTTTCTTAATAAAGCAGAATGGGAAGAGTAGCACGAAGAAAGATCTGACTTCGTTTTCTGTCCTTCTCTGTACTAATTTTTTTTTCAGATGCTTGTAGCAGACAATCTGACAGAGCAAAGCCTCAGCCACGTGCTCCTCAGACTAACAAGATCTGGAGAAGATTGAAATCAGGGAAGAAATTGTACAGCTTTGATCTCAGCTGTAAGACCTCAAATATAACATCTATCATCCAGTCAAGACACTTATAAAACAGAATCTCAATTGGTATCAGGAAGAAAAGGCTTGGGACTTGCAACAAATGCCAATTAAACAGTTCTTATGTCAGGTCTCCAAAAAATACAAGATTCCAGCCAGAGGAGAGTGTCTAACCACATCCACCTAAGACAAAAATGCATGAAGCAAAATATTCAATTACTCTAACTTCACAGTGCTAACAGGAAAGAACTCAAATCAACACTTCTGGATACTGGCAATTCTGGATTAAGGTTTACAGACATTCACAGTTCATTCCTAAGCAATTAAACAGCAAAATCAAGACATTAAACCAAGAACTACATGTCTCAATACTCCTGACTTGTGGGAAGCTTCTGTTAGAGATCTTGTATGATTTAGGTGCATGGATTTACAAGATTAGCTACACAGAGCAAAAGATGAGTAAGGACCACAGTCTGCTGTCAGCAGGTTCCTGAGCCACTCAGCTTCTCTGCTCTTTTTCAGCAGTGCTGTTTCCAAGACAGAACAGAGTTTCTGCACAGCATTGTTTTATATGCCACAAAGCATTGGGGGTTTTTAACAAATTAGAAAAACACAACTTAATGTCAGCAACACTTTGCACACATCAGACTGTGTAGTGCCACGTGCTTGCAGTGGAGAATGGCACTGTGCCAAATTTCAGTGTCATGGATGGAAAACAGCATGAACAAGAATTGAGGGTTTGTATCTTTGTACTCATGCTTCATCCACAAACAAACAGCACAAATACCTAACACGCTGCTGCTTTGGCACAGAAATCCACCTTTGCCCTGCAAGTGGCCACAGGCCAAAGAGAGCTTTCAGAGGCACTCCAGCACTGGCATAAGCATCCTTCCACTGAAATCAGTGGCAATTTCCTCACTGAGCTAATGAGAGGAGACTGGCCAGCACCAGTCCCATCTGTACTGAGCATAATCCATCATTCTAACAAAGTAGAAATTTCATTCACAGACAAAACAAATGAGTATTCAGCCAACTATACATGATACTGAGTCCAGTAGAATTATCAGCTCTCTGACAGTCACGAGCAGAGAAAACAGCATTCTTGCAGGTCTGCACTGAATCTGAACAGGCAAACGGCACATTATTCATTACCAGTCTCGGAGCTACCCAGTCCCTTAATGGATGTTTCTGAGTCTTTTCATTTCTCAGAGACCTCAGCTATTGTTTATCTGTCATCCCTATCTGCTACAACACTAGTTTGTTTCCCCCAGCTTTGACTGAGAACCTTGCAACTTGTAATATCCCTTCTCAGAGCCCATTTTCTAATTGGATAACTCACTCCCCAGCACAGTCATTTTACAGGGAAATAAAGCATGGTTTAATCTGTGAGATTCATTCAGATGTTAAGGCAACTCAGTATTCCCAAAGGGTCAAAAAAAAAAATCTTGAACTGTTAAATGTTGAGGACATTTGCAATAGGCATAAGACTAGAGTATATTTCCATGTATTTTTTTCCCTAGGCATCCCCTTTTGGCCACACACCACTGTACTAGATGGAAAATAGGATCTATGTGGAAGTCTTGATGTCCCAAAACAGATCTGAAATGAAAGGCAACACATACATGTTCACTTACATTGCTAGTCTTCTGCAATGACCAGGTGCACCCTCTGCTTTATCCTTCCATTCTGACCATAGACATCATACTTTCAGCGCAAAGTGATTGAGACAGAATTGTCACATATTAATATAAAACTCAATGCTAATTTGAGATTACACAAGGCAAGCACCAGAAAATAGCATTAAACCTGTAAACCTGCCCAAACCAATTACTTGTTTCTCTTTCCAGTGAAATTAATATAACAGTTCATCAACAGTATTCAGGAGGAAAACTCTCAGAATGATTATTCCTTTTCTCTAATTTCCAACTTTCTTTACCTAAACAGGTGGTGAAAAGCAACGTCAAATCTGTCCTCAGGTCTCTAGAAAATCTTTCCTATAAGAGATGTCACGCAATACTTGTCAACTCCCACTATTTCACAGCCAATATTTGCTTCAGCAAGAAATTCTCAGCCATAAAACATCATTTCATCCTGGCTGAGTTCCCTTCACTGTCCTTATCTCCAGCTGCTGAACCCACCTCACCTTTTCAGAATCTATTTCTATCACATGCCAGCAAGGTAAGCAGGGATTGTCAGCTCCCACCTGGATGGGACACAGCTCTGCAGAGACACAGAGCACACAATTTTCACAATAGGAGAACTGTTTTCTTATTTCAGGAGAAAAAGCAACACAAGAACTTTCATGTTAAAGGGTAAACCAAAACAAGGAATAGCTGCTGATGCAAGGGAGAAACACACCCAGGGGAATACTGCTGCTAACAGCACTGCAAGGAATCTTTACAATAGTGAGCATACTGCACAAGCCTACATACACCCAGGCCTGACATAGTCTTTTAATTCCTCTTAACAATAATTAAGGGAAGGATGAGCAACACATACCCAAAGCACCAAGTTAAGCTTAAAAAAAAAAAAAAGAAATTAGCCAAGGGGACTGTTTTTCCCCAATGTGCTCAAGGGGAAGATACATTATTATTTCAAATAACCTGGAGGCACAGGAGACAGCAGGGCCCATGTGACCTCTTCCCTCAGCTGATAAGGGATTTGTTATTTTGTGCTTTTAGTAGTTCAGTACATGCCAAGTAACTTGTTAAACACAATAAGAAAATAGATCTGATCAAAGCCTCAGTATCAATAATCAGGAAGTAGGAGTGCAAATTCACTGCCACAAAGTATCCAGCAGACTAGACTCACTGCTGTAACATGACAAATACATACTTTTCAATCTGACCCTCTCCTCCTATGAACTCCCACTTGCCCCAGCTGGCAGTATGATGGTAACATTTTCTTCTCAAGTGCATGATCCATTTACAAAACTGTTGCTTGACAAACAGGGTTGAAAGAAGCACTTAAAATGTACTTATAGGACATATTTTGACATGTGATGTGCAGTAACTTCAGATGTCATCTATTATGCTTAGTAATGGCATTTTAGTGATGCCCTTATCTTAGTGATGATATTCTAAATAAATTTTAAAGCACCCCAACATAAGAATGTAAATACCAAAAACTCCATTCTGTTTTATAACCGCTCCACCTGGATAAAGCCAAATCTTACCATTATGGAACTGGCTCCCCAAGGCAGCAGAGACCATGTGTGCTTGCCATGCCAGGAGCATCCTTAACAGACACTCTCATCCAATGGCTTATTCCCAGAGCAGGAATGTTCCCATCGGAAAGGCAGCAAGTCAGACTCTCAGGGGATGCAACCAAAAAAATCCTCCAAGTGAGACTTTTCAAAGTCAGATATTCGTCCTCTTTTTCTACACTAACAGATGCTGTGTGCCAAAGTGAAACATCCAGCACCAGCCAGCAAGGTTGTCCTCTCTGAATCATCCACCTGCAAAACAGGCTTTGTCCCCCTCAAGTCACAATATGCAGTTTTGAAGTGGCTGGTGAAGAACAGACCTTTAGCTGAATGATGCTGTGGGAGAAACCCACAGAGGAGACACATCCTGGGCAGCAGCAAACAGCAGGCAGATGCACTGTGAGCAAGACTGTATTTTGCAAGAGTCACTGATTAACTCTCTCACAGCAAAAGAAACTGCTCCTGACAGCTTTACTCTATGGCACAGGGCAGGCAAACTGCTCTGCATCTGTGCACACCCTCCTCCAACCTTGCAGATCCAGCTCCATGGATAGCAGGAGCTCAGCTCTTCCAGCACACTGCAGCTCCATTGCTCCACATTTCAGACGGGTATTCAAGACTATTTAAACTGCTCTTGAATCCAGCACTGACACAATGCCAGGAAACTCTATCAGGAAACAGTTTGGAAGTGTGGTCTGCTCAGTAATTAGGAAATCTCAGTTTTTCTATTTTTATTTTTTTTTTCCTTTTTAATCCAAGCAGTAGCAGTTTAGTCTTGAAATTCAAAACAGCAGCTTTAGCTCCCAAGGACAACGGTAGGGAAAGTCTCACTAAGAATGCCACTCCTTATGGAATCATTCAAAATACATACTAATATTTTCCCTTCCTTCCTCCTGTCAAACAACTATGCTGCCTAACTTTACATGTTACTGTTAACACTGATTTTCCACTCCTAAAAAAATAAGCAGATGATTTTCCTATTCCATTCGCAATTCACTAAAATCCACCAGATTAATTTGTGTGATACAATTGGCTACAAAAACATAAGACAACACCAACATAGAACATTAACTTTTCCTGTCCTAGAATACAGCAAATACACTGCAAGTAAGCAAACCATTCTAGGAAAAAAAAAACCTCACCTGCATGAACAATAAAGATTCACTACCTTATTACTAACAATATGAAAGCATAATTCATGTTCATATTCACATATCTGCCAGGAACAGTAAGTTATTCTTTAATAACAAGAAGTCATTCAGCTGCTCCTGCTTTTCTGCCTAATTATAAAAAATGTGACCCTTCTAATTTTGAATCCTAATAAAGGGACTGCCCAGGGCTGTTCAGCTTCCTCTCTTTCTACAGATGAATTGTCCTTGAACAAATGCAAGGTAGCTAATGCATCAACTTGTGAAAAACCTTCACAGCTAAGTACCTGGGGAACACATCTGCACCTGTCCTTGAGGCATGTTGTAGCACCACATTTCAACAAGAAATCTGTTTGCAGCCATCACTGATGAGGCAGTGGAATGCATTTTAGTCCATATTCTGCCCTAGTCACTCCCCCTTAATATCAGCAGGGAACACTCTTGACAAATATTCTACTAACATTTCACACATTCTAAAGCACTTAACTTTTCCACAGATGCTGCAGTGCATTAGGGAAACATCCAAAGGCTGCAGTCTTATCACAGCCTGTGGTTGGGAAAGCTCTCTTTATAGTCACTGACTTATAAAGCACAGGCAGCTTCACATCACTGCTGCTTTGCACTGGGCATAGCTTCACATTTGGGCTTTATCTATACCACCACCAACCACAGCACTGAAACACTGATGAGTTTTACATCCATGACTGAACATCATGGTCTTTTCCCCATCACAAGCTCAAAGTAATTTTTACACACATTTACTTCAAGGATGTTTAAGTTTACTCTAAATTCAAGCTAATTACACTTCACAGCATTTTCATTCAGTGAATCTGAAGGCTTCTTAAACTTCAGCTGATACTGAAGTCATCTGCATGAAGAAAACCCACTACCACAAAAGACAGTTTAAAGCACAGAACATGCCTTTGAAGAGATCATCCAGCCATCAGTGAAATGCATCTGTACTGGGGACAGGGGGGATTGAGAAGGGACAGAGACAAATGGCTTGCAACTGCCAACACAGAGCACAAAAAGAATGAAGAATGCTGTACTTGCATTTAATTGCACAGAAAGTATTTTCATGACACATAAAGGACAGAGTATCTGTTCTTGTAAGACCTATTGTGCAAGTTTAACAAACTGCAAGTGGGCAAAGCATCATCCTGGGCTGCCCTGCATAGTGGTAGGGAAATACTCCAGGGGAATGCTCATCCCAGACTGATGCACCAAAGCTGAGGATAATACCCAGGGAACATTCACTTGACATAGCCCAGGTCCAAGTGGGCCAAAATGCATACAATCATACTCATGCACTGCTGAATCCATGTTGTCTAGATCCTTGCCAAAAAACATTTGTTCACCCTCTTGGCTGGAATTTGTTAGTGCAGCTTCAGAGTGCAGTACCTGCCACAGCCATATGATTTTTGGTTGGCACAAAGCCCAGAGGAGCTCCCATCCACCACAGGTATCTCCTTCATAGCACATTTATCAGCACAGTTTGCACGTCAAAAACAATTTCTAAGTTCCTGTTGCTTTAACTTCACCTCATATTTCAGTGACCCAGCAGATATGCTCTGCTAAGTTGGAGAGATGAGTCATCTTCCTCTCTCCTTCCTTCTGCAAGGAATTTTCTCTCTGCAACTTGGTTGTGATATTCATCCCTGGCCATCACATAAAGCTGCTCACTTCACCTGCAGGAAAGTCTCCAGGCAAAGTGATAGAAGAATGTGTCAAACTCAGCGCTCTCAGCTACAGAAAAAGAGGCATCTGAAGAGCCACCCTGTTCTGCAACAAGGCACATATTTCTACAGTGGCTCAGGTACAAGCCTTCAACTGGGATGGCACTGCTTTTTTTGTCAAATCACAGCCTAGGACAGTATAGCTTCAGGCACTCAGAGATCTGGATTTTTACCTGTATTTAATTTTTGGCCCATTTCTGACAGGCTCACGCTCCCAGAAGCAGGTAATTTCATAAGCCCTTCTACCAGATAGTAAGTAAATACATTATGGTTCTGCATGAAGGAACTGCAATATATACTGAAAATCAATGCTTGCATAATTCTCTGGGCAAGAACTTCAAGATGTAATTTTACTTCAATATCTTACATATTTACATGCTCTCACTGGGTACCAGTAAAAGCTTAACAGCACTCAGTTTTAATGTAGCTCTGCTATGGGTATGTACATTTGACAAAAAATATACTATTAAAGCAGCTTTAATCTATTCACTGTGTGGCCTGTTCCTATTTTCTATTTAGCTAAAGTCAAAAATACAGAAAATTATCAAAAACAGATTCAAAAACATAAGCAACTGCAGGATAGAAGGTGAACAGCCTGTGACTAGCATAGGAAATGAAAAGCCTGTTTTGTCTTGACAGTCCCTGTGACAGCTTTGACCTGCCATTCCACAGCCACAGCCCTTGAAGGTGGCCCCCCCAGTCAAACAGCACTGGGGGTTTCACGCAGCAGAGAGGAAAAAGAACAAGTCAAGCAAGGGCAGGGTCCTGAGCAACACTCAGGGTGTGATGCTGGAACACACAGACCTGGCTGCCCAGCAGCTCTGCAAAATCAAAACCCAGAGACAGCAATACAGACAAACAAGCTGCAGACAGCTTGAACAGCCCTCCACGCCCTACAAGCATCCCTCTGGATGGGAGGTGTGTTACAACCCACTTTGCTATTTCACAATTTTACTACCTATGTTTTGAAACAGGGAAACCAAAGCTTAGTGCCCATGTCTAGGGTTATATGTAAGCAGCAGAGATCCATCATTTTGCCCAGGAAGCATTTGCTTGATGTATAACTTTTATTTCAAATCAGATTCAAAAGCTTTGTCTTCAGCTTTGAAGACACTACACAAGCAGCATAAGATGATATACGTGGCTTACACAGTTTAAAAGAGACTGGGTGCCTGTCAGCCATCATTCACAGGGCATGTTAGTTTAGATGCAGTAGAGGAAACACCTCACTGAAGGCTGAAAGAATGAAAAGCCATTTCTGCACTCTCATGTCGCCTGCAAATGAAGGCACCAGTCAGACTTAGGGGGAGACATCTCCATAATGAAAGGAGGCCCAATCTTGACACTCACAGATTTCACAGTGTGCACCCAATGAAATATCACCAGCAGGGCTATTAACCAAGAAAACTAAGTATCACGTTGGTGTCTTTTGCCTTTTGGAGATCTGTTGGTTTGTTTTGTTTTAAGTCTGAAGCTAAATAACACCTGAAGGTTTCTGAGGGATTTCACTGTGATGAATCAACGACAGAAAAACCTTCTGGTTTTACCCCATTTGATATAAGAACCATTCACACTACTGGGTTACAGTCCAGTTTTCCACAGTAACATTTAATATGTGGAATGTGCTGTAACTTGTCCCAGAATATATTGCAGAGTATTTATCCATAAAATCCTGAAATAAATGAATCTTTGTAAAAAACCTAAATTTTAACACATCAACATTTTTACAAGATTCACATTCTTTTAGCAGAAAATAAAAACTGCTGCCTTCTTATAAGCTTTGCACATAAGCCTTTGAAATCTCCCTGTTTGGCATCCTCTGGACACCAGGCAATTTTAAATATCTCATCAACTAGCAAATACAGGTGGCAAAGGAGGGTTGATTGAGAACAGAGATTGAACTGTAACTCTGTACGGTTTCTCCTGTGAAGGAGACAAAAGAACAGATTGCAATACAGTTCACATGAGTGAAGCTGTATAATTGTAAAATGCAATCTCTCTCCATGGATGAGAACAAACTTTCCCTATCAATATTTATAAGCTTGGTATTTCAGAATCTCATTAGAACCTGTCTGATGTCTCACCGCTTGTGCAGAAAATAAAAATAATGGCATATTTGCCATGGCTTTTGACAAATGCCAGCATCTTTATACACAAACAGCATCCTGCATCCACTGCCCTGTGCTCACTGAATGTTCTGGCTGATGTTCTGCTTTAGGGAGTGTTTGTTGCTGTGTGTAGCAGAGCATGTCACAGTAAAGTTCATGCTTTGGAAAAGTCAAGCCTGCCTAACATATGTTGTTCTCCAACCTAGTAGAAATAAATATTTTAGCTACTTCCCCTCTTCTACAGTCAGGCTGATGTTTATCTTCTGCTTGTAGACACAGTCTTTTCCTTTGGGCCTCTTTCATTTACACAATTTCATAAAAGAAACACTATTCCAAATAATTTCACTTTGGATGAAAAGCTAGGTTAGCATTTCCTTGCCTTTAGTGCAAGATCTCCAAAGCCACCAAGGAGATCTCAAATAAAAAAAAAATTGAAAAAGGCAGTTAAAACAAGCATCCAAACCCTTGTGCAACTCAGGGGAAGAACAAACAAACAAACAACAAACATTTTCCAAATCTGTAGAAGCTTCAGAGGCAGGTCACAGATTCCTACATGGGAAGCGTACATTTACCTTTGCACAAGTAAATCAATAGTGCAGGAGCAAAACACCCTGCCTTAAACCCTTGCATTAATTCAAGTGCAAATACAATGATTCCATAACATGCACAAGCAACATTCTTGCACAAGCAAATGATCTCAACCCTCTATTATTCTCTTTATTAAAAAAATTATTTTAAAGCTCATTCTGAGCTGTGTGACAGGGACTATGTTAAAGGCACTAAAGTAATGAAAACCCTGCATTATATTAAGACAGATATCAACAGAAGTAGCAGCCAATGATACAGATATGTATGTTCTCACTCTGCCTCAAGTAGAACAGAAGTGAGCATTGCACATCGTTCAGCATGAGGATGTGGTTCAGCATGTTCAGATCTGGGCAAGCACTGTACTGAGAATAAGGAAACACAACAGAAAAGCCTTTACAGAAACTTCCCTATTGAACTACTCCATTGTTAAGGCAAATCTTCATACACTTTTAAATTTCCAAGTTCATTCTAAAACCCGATCCTGGCTCTACTAAACATCAGTAACTCCAAATTGGATGTCCAGGACTGCCTGGTATAAAAGACACTCCTCCAATTTTAAATGACAAATATATTCTTTTGACCACTATATTATAAATGTTAATATTCTTCAGGTGTAGCAGTGTCCTCAGCAAGTGTGAGTATAAGGAGCATCACCTACAGACAGACTGAGCAATACATATCCCCCCACCTCTTCACAGAAGAAAGTGAGCATGTTTTTCCAGCTGGGAACAGGCAGGAAATACTGAGCTTCCCAGTGTCACGAGCTCTGTTCTTTTCAGTGTAACCTAAACAAAATCTAAACAACACAAATGTTTTGCCTTTAAAGAATGGGGATCCTAAAAGTTCTATTTTCATTTCAGTCTTCAGAGGCATTTCTTTGAATCTCTCAAGAACCTACCTTTTCCATTTCAATTTTGAACATTTTCCACATAAGTTTTTAAGAAAAAACACAATACATTTGTTTTTCTTGCCCATTGGCAGCAAGGTTAAAAATTCAAGTCACAATTAAATTGTAGGAGTTAACAACACACCTTTAAAATAGCTTCCCTCATAGTAACAAGACACTTGAGGAGCACTCCATGCAGACACCCTGAACAAACAGAACAGAAATCCTGCAAAAGATAACTGGCTACTTATAGTAACAGTTTCCATGAACATAGAGATGCAAAAAGCACTTGTGCAAGCTGATGCATCTCTGGGTGGCTCCAACTTTGGTTAAGTACTCTGCTGTGACTTTATAGTAGCATTTGTATTTAGCAATCCAAGCAACTCTTAAAACTTATACAGAAATAACATTAAATTTATATAGAAACACCTCCAGACCAACATCTAAACCTGGCCATCACTGCTGTTCATGGCTCTATGCAACAGATGCTTTAGGTTTCTGTTTAACACACTTTTGGAAATGCAGTGGGGAGGGTGGGCTGCAGGGAAGTAACAAGGACCAGACTATTAGCCCAGAAATCATTAGCAGGAAAGCGACATTGACTAATTCATCTTCTTAAAGCCACTCATGTTCAAAATGCCACTTGATTAAAAAGACACACAAAGCCAGGGACTAGCTGGAGATACTTAGTACATTTCTGATGACACCCTGGTACAAATTAAAGTGCCAGCTGCTGAGGATCTCTGCATAAAGACTACAACAATAACCAGTCAGTGGTAGCCCACCTGTGATAGTCACTAGCACTGCCACAGGAATAATATTTATCTTCCCTGCAGGGGTGTTGAGAAGATTAATTATAGCTAATGTTTGTACAACACTGAACAGGCATAGTGCAATGCAAGTGCAAAGTATTATCATCTGTGTCACAGTGAGGATGCTTGACTCTCCACAGAGGTGGCCACTTCAAGAGTGCAGGCTCTGCCATGCCAGTGTTGCTCAGCCTGTACTTTCTGCCTTAATGGCTGTTGCTTTATGCAACATTAAATCAGTTGCAGATTTAATTGTTTGTGGTTTATAAGAGTTATGTACATCTCCAATGCTTCTCAAACTCGTGTCCTTGGACACATCAGCCCTAGAAGGGTTGTTCAGCATTAGAACAGACTGCCCAGGGAAGTGGTCAAGTCACCATACCTGGAGATATTTAAAAAGATATGTAGTTGTGGCATTCAGGGACATGGTTTAGTGGTGGCCTTAGCAGTGCTGGGGTAACAGATGGACCCAATGATCTCAAAGGTCTTTTCCAACCTACACAATTCTGCAATTACCCTGAAAATACACTGGGATCCATGAGACAGCTCCTTCACTGCTAGGCCTGAAGATAGAGACCAGTTCATAGTGGGAGCTCTGACTAGAATATTTCCTAAAACACCCAAAAGTCCGCAAGCTTTAAACCCCTGGTTTCATTTAATCAAAAACACCTCCATCAGGGTGTTTCAATTTCACACTGTATCAATGATGATTTGAAAAAAGCAAGGTCATAAGCTGTAGCTGGAAATAACTGTTGTGATCATGGATGCAAAACAGACATTATTTGTGCCTTTGCATAAAGATCAATAACTGGGGGGAGGACTGAGACCTAAGCAAATTCTCTTAGAGAAAGGGAGACCATATGAACTACCTGACTGGTGCATGGTCACAGAAGGTGCAAGGGGCTCCATACAGAGCAGCCACCAGGCAAACCCTTTCACTAACACACATGGCAAGCAGAGCCATTGACAACCAACCCACACTCAGTCACGAGTTGTCAATATCAAACACTACCTACAGCCAGGATGTAGGTGCAACCACAGTATCATATTGCCTTGTAGTCTGCCAAAGACCCTGAGAAGGGATCCTGGAGCAGGTCACAGGTTTGCTCAGTGTCTGACCAAGACTTCAGCAGCTGAAGAGCAGCACAACTATCTACAGCCTTTGAATAGCCTGGAATATGCCATGTGTGCCAAACAGTTGGAGGCTGTGGCACAAAACCCACAAACTTTCAAATACATGGTTTATACTTTTTTACTATAAATAATTCTTCAAAAATAGAAAATGAATCTTCCTCCTGTCAGCACCACAGTGGACATGATGACTTCTCATGATTTGGCACAGCTTGCAGACATTAATCAAGGACTCTGCTATTTTTAACACCACAAATAATGACATGGCTATTTAGGGATCTCATGTCCATTGAACCTTCAGGAAATTTAAGTACAGTTAATATTCAACTACTGCTGAAGAAAAGACAAATTAAGGATGAAATTCCTCTAAGAGAAAATAGCACAAATCACCACTACTAAACAGAGAGAACCACTCCAGTGTATTTGTAATGCATTGCTGGAAATATTTCACATCTCCCTGATATGAAAACAACAGCATACAGTAACATATTTTTCTCCTTTGACACAAATGCTTACACATAAAAATCCCTAAAAGGCACAACAGAAATCTAAAACAATTCAACAACAGGAAAATGAAAAGTAAATATGAAAATAAACTGTCATTTTAGCATGATCCTTCCTAATTAGTAGTAAACAATGAAATGTTATGTAAAGAGCACTATATTCTCCTTCTGTTAGCTCCACAGAAACTGAGCTACAACAGGAATGTTTCAGTGACATGCCAGCTCCCCTCTCTTGAGCTTCTCCAGGCAGTTACTAATGCTACTGCAGGAACTCAGCCATTCCCTTTCACCAGTGAAGTCTCAACAGCCATCCTCATTTGGAGGGTTCCTCAGAAAGATCCTCAGTAAAACAAATCAGCAACCCACAGCAATCGGAGGTCAAAATCCCACTACATTAAGTGAAATGTAGTTATATTGTAAAAAAAATAGGTTGCTCAGCTACATTCACCTCCAGAAAAAAAATTAAAGCAATGCTGTCATCATCAAAGGCTTCCTACCACTTCTAATATCACAACTGACTCACAGCAAGCTCTTTCAGAAAGGAAATTAAAAACACAAACATGTTTCACCACTGTTACTAAATATTGTACTAGTGTTACTGATTGTATTTATTATAGACCAAAACATCCCTCAGCAGATGTGTGTTTTAGGGACATATGGCTATGCTAAGAGACATTTAACCATTGTACTACCCTGAGACCAAATGACTCAATTATCACTGAATGAAACAACAGTCCAGAAACACTTCCAATACCTTGTTTCCTTCAAGAAAATAGCACTGTCATGTGAAAAAATGCATTTTCAACACTAACCATGCCAACACCCAACAGCAGGATGTTTGCATCCTCCTGTACATCACAAGGGCCTGTAAGCTGAAATGGTCCCAGTAAGACACTCACAACTTGGCATCTTCCCCAGGAGGCTAAAGAACAGGTAGTGAAGTCCCAGAGACTTGGAGAAATGACTAATCAAAGAAAGAACTTTTTTAAAAGGACTTAAAGATACTTTTTTCTTTCAGAATTTTCCAGACAACTACTGAGGTCAGCAATGACCAAGAAATAATTAAATGCCTGTGGTGCAGCAAAAGCTGGATTTGGAGGCACAGCAAGGAAAAAGGGACCATGCACAGTTCAGGTACTAACCTGCTGGGAGTCACTGATTTAAATCCTTTTTTCGCTGAGGACTGCTGGTGTCACTCAGAGTAGACCAAGCTCCTCTGTGCAGCACTGGCCAGCTCCTGGGGACAGCAGCAACTCTGCCCCTTGCAGATCACTAAGCAGATAAATGTATTGGACACTGTGAAGAGGTTCAATACCATGTCAGTGGGGCACAGGAACCATGTGCAAGGATGGACAGTGGAACAAGTCAGGAGGTGGCATTTCATGAGGCTACCTCTCATCCTGAAGGCAGGACTCAAGAGAGGGCTAAAGCCACAGTTCACAACGTTTACCCCTTTTAACCTTTTTATTATGCCTACACTGAGTCATTCCCAAACTTCTCAGCATGTGAGGTTTGCAGCAGAGAGGAGTTTGTCCCAGAGGTTTAGGGAGCTACAGGACAATACAAAAGCTCATTGCAAGCTGTATTTCTGCTCTAAAATTCATATACACAAACTCCAGGTGCTGGAAAAGGAAGTTTGTACTGGACCTGCAGGTGCTTAACTAGAGGCACAGAACAAAGCCCTTCCAGCACAGATCACAGACACCAGACTCCCCCACAGCATCTGGGTGCCAGTGTTTCTCAGAGCCCAGTGACAGCTGTCTTTTCCAAATCAAAATATTGCTAAGCACTGTCCACCTGTCCTGAACAGTGTCTGTGACATGAAACCGTTGAAGTGGCTGCGTTTGAAGAAGTGACAGCACCATCTCCAATTGTCTTTAGGCAGCAAAGTCAGGGCACACAAACCAGCCACTCAGGTCCTGCTTTTACCATTTTAAAACATACCAGTAACGTTGTTCAGTAAAAGGTGAGCTTGAGCAAACAGCAAGTCCAGTAAACATCATCTTTATTCTCTGTTCAGTGGCAAAACAACTGCCTTGGAGAAAACTCTGAATGATGATTAGACAGAGGGAGCTGCACACAGCTCTGCCATATGAACTGTAGCAGGGAGGGAAGGACTGGCTGAACTGCCACACACTCAGAGCAAACACCAAATCCTCCTCTACCCCACAACACAGGCAGGGCTGGAAAGAAAGGAAGAGTTAACCATCAAATAAATACAAGCAGCTGAGACCAGTAACTCCTTTGATATTAAAGTGCATAATCTCCACAAATGAGGCTTTACTGTAGCACCTGCAAAGGACAGAGGTACACTAAACACTAACAAAGCTGCTCTCAACTGGCAATGTCAAGGCAAAAGCTTGGAAGCAATTGCCATATGATGACTGTACATATGAACCACTTCTCTAGAAAGAGTCTATCTCGGCCTCATTCTAGGCTGGAAAATCAGAACTGTGCTAGTTCAAGAGACTGCCTCACATAGACATACATCCTGCTCATGGGTCTGGGCAATCAGACATCCAAGAGGTGCCATGGAGCTACAAGGATGTGTATTCCCTGTTTCTGGTAGTCACCAGGAGGAAGATAAAATCTTACTGAGAGCAAGACAGGTTTAACTAGGTCCTCTGATTTACCGTATTTATAGGAGTAAATTCTTAAATAAAGGGAGAAAAAACGCTGTTCTTCCAATTATTTTGTTTAAAGCATGAAATTTTGACAGTCAGGGTTCACTCCTAACCTATGCTGAACATTCCCCCTTTCCATCTACTATTGCAAATCATAGCCTGCAAGTCACAGTTAGGTCCTACACAATACATTTCCTGCTGGACTATTCCACCTGTAAAGCTGTGCTTGCACTATCAGGCTCTCCACACTGTATCTACCTCAGTCCTTGCAGTGCCTTTTGATAAGGTGCTTCCTTTTTTCACCTTGCAGAACTTAATTTCACCAACAGCCTTTCCAGTTAACCTTGGAAGTGATTTCTTGCAATGACAGAGAAACACAAATTGGACAGAAAAGAATACACTGCAACTCCCTAAAAATATGCAAAGACAAGAGTATGAGCCCTCTGTTTATCAGTTTTAAACACCATAGTAAGAAATGCTGGAGAGCAGAGTACTTCAAAAGGAAAAGATTCTACAGCAAATACTTGCACAAAAAAACCCCACAACCAGTGAAGCAGTGACTAACTCAATGTTTTTTTCTCTGTGATTTTAATAAACTTACCACCTTCTCTCAGAGGCAGGGGGGAGGGGAAAAATACTCAGCCTGAATCTACAGAGGGACAGAAAGCAAAGATTACCAGACTGCCTGTACCATGCGTGACCTTCCAAGGTCTAAGGATTGTTTCCAAGGATTGGGGATGGACCTGAAAGTTGTGTGAATTAATCATTTCTCTTTCCTGCTGCTTCATGGTAAACTCCAATTCAAACCTCACTAAGCAGCAAGAACAAGGATGTCAAAACTTTTAAACTCTCAGATTCTCAAAAAGCTGAGAACTGAAGGGACAATCCATTAGAGGGATTGCTGTTCAGGATTTTCACTTTGGCAAAAAACAAAGCCTTCTCAACTCAGGACAGTTTGAAATAATTCTACACTTTTGTTCATCCTCCAGAACAGCAGTTACTCACAGAGCTTTTGCTGAAGACAGGCCCTGCAGACTGCCTCTCTTTAGGCCATGAACGAAACCATATTCCTCATGTTTGCTGTACTGCCAGCCACTGTTCTTTGGGGCTGGCAAATAAAGGGAACTTCTAGAGAGAATCACTGCGATGGTAACCTGGTGAGTGGGTAACTCCTGCCTGTGCTTGCCCTGTTCTCCCAATGCAATCATTGCTACTGGCCAATGACCAGCAACAAACTCAGCAGCAGATGAATGCATTGGAATGATTAACAGTTTGGTAATGCCTAGACTGGACTTGTCTGCACACACATCATCCTGCACTCTGGTTATAGCAGCATTTGTTCTCAATCATGACAGCAGTCATTGGAATATTAATAACTTCTGACACATACCACAGCTATTGCCAGCTACAAGTGTAGAGGAAAACAGGTATCATGTATAACTCTGGAAATGAGTAGATGGTGAGAGAACATTTGCAATATCTGAGCAAAAAGATTTCCTGTACAGAACTTCTCATTTTGTATCATTCCAAATATGACTATATAACAGAAGGTGCAAACCTCAATCTGTTTTAATTAACAGTTACAGGATTTTATAATGGGCATACCACATTTGGGATGACTCTCCCTCAAAAAAAAAAAAAAGCAGTTTAGGAGGAAAGTGTTATTGATCTAATGGAAAGAATGACTACCCCTAAAGATTACTGCAAGTGAGTCTAATAATATTGTATCAAATATGTCCAGTGCAGGAGGAAAAAAAATTCTAAAGTAGCTTGGAGCAAGTCACAAGACATTGCTAAGTCTGTCTATAGGATCAAATCACCACATTATTCCTGTAATTACCAGTTTTTATGAAAATCAGCATCATATCTCTTAAGTTATCCACTAGCTTAACTTTTAAAGTTACTGTTTCAGTTTTTTAAAAAGCTAGGGAGATTATATGTGAATATTTCAAGAGTACTGTCCAAGCTTAGCCAAGACAAAAATGTTATGTGAAGTCAAGTCAACACTGCTTTGCATCATACTGTCCTGCTTAGCAGAGAGCTGACCCAGGTTACAGCTGTATTTCAACCCTGTACCTATCACTTCAAAAGGACAGACTGTCCTTGGGATTCAGAAAGAATAATTCCAGAAGCAAGTTTTTCCTCTCGCTAGCAACATCTGTAGGGTAAGAATAACCACAACAAAGGCACAACTTCTTGAAAAAACACTATTGAGCCAGGCAGAGGCACCTGGAAGAAGATGGCTTAAACTGCCAGCCTGCCTGCCACTCCAGCTGTCACCCGAGCAGGATGAAGCCTTTCACTGCAGAAGCTGCTAAGCACTAGCACAATACATGCCAAGACATGCAAACGTACTTGTTGTGACAGACACCACCTGAACAGTAAAGGAAAGGAGGAGGATGAGTTCACAGGCTTTTCTGCCTGCCTTTGGGACTGGTTATACTCCAGCAGATGACTGGGAAAGTCAAAATGCATGTAACTAGAAAGAACTGCTTGCGGGTACTCCAGTGCTGTCAGTCACAGGTTTTCATTCAGCATGTTGCCATCCAAACTGCAAAAGGTTGAAGCCACGCTCAAAACTCAGAACTACCTATTGCCCAGGGATCTCTCCTGGATGAGAACATGACAACCATGAAGTATCCCAATGCCCCCACAAAGCAAGTGCATTGCTACCAGGGAATACAGAGGAAAGCTATTAATCCCTGAAAAGCTCTCAAACTAAAAAAAACTGCCTCCTAGGAAATAACATCAGGTGATTCACAGACCCATCACCTTTTGGCATGTAACAAAGGGCAATATTTGCCCTTGATTTTAAGTGGGTACTTAGCTGCAAGAAAGTGTATGGAGTTTAAAAAGGGACTCTGTCTACTCTTCACAACAAATAAGCTGAAAAGACCACCATGGTTTTTCCTGATTTAATTCTCACTAAAACGTCTTATCCCCCTCTATGGCCTGTACACTAGTTATCCCTCTAATCCTTCCTCACTCCCGGATTCTAACACACCCACTGCTTCCCAGACAGGTGCTCAGAGGCCTGTCTTGAATGTGCTGTAAAACAACTAACTGGATATGAGAAAGATAATTATACTGTTCTGTGAAAGCTTTTATTTTCACTTACAGTGCAGAAGCATCCAGAGGTATGAACCATGAGCAAACTCTCCTGCTACTAAAGCCCACAAAACCAATTATTCTCCCCAGAAAAGCACCCAGTGCTGACATTGAAAGTAGAAAAATATAATAGAAACAGATGCAAGGAGCAGAAACACCCCAAGGATGTTCATATTAATGAAAGGTTTGCAACTAGATCCTACAATTTCCACTTAAGTGGTACCCCATAAGCTCAAGTGTTGCATTCTGCCAAGTATCCCACTGCTATCTGCTAACTCCTGAGGATCAGCCACACTGCTTGTGTACTGAATACTCATTTCAAACACTGAAAAGCCTTTCCTAAGAAACCTTGGAGAAGTCCCATGCAACCAGACCTTCACAGAGGGGCCTCCAGGTAAACATATTTGAAACAATGGAACCACGTATATCCTGCTGTTCTGCACCACCTCCCGCTGCTGATTCAATATATACACACACAAACATGCAGGAATAACCTGCAGCATGAGGTGCCTTGGTCTGAATACAAGTTCATTTTGCTAAAAGCTTCATGCTTTGCAATGCAGCCTCTATGGTTCAGATCTCAGTACTACAGATAGAGGCTAATGCAAACTATTCCAGCTAATGAAAATAGAGATGTTCTTGGGAGCCTGATGGATGCAAGTTGGGATGACTAAGGCTGTAGCATGCTGTGAACTTTGAATCTGACTCTTAAACTGTGTGGTGTGCAGTGTGAAAGCCTATGATGTCTCAGTAATTGTCAGAACAAGTAATTGAGTTTTCATATTGTGAACTAACCCTGCCTCAGGATTTTAATACTCTTCTATTACAGAATCCCACCCCTCTTCTCCCCAGTCCTGGAGGATTTGATATGATTTAAATCAAATTAAAGGAAATACTCTGCCCAGAACAACCCTGAGCCCCATGTAAACTAGTAGGAATCATAATTCAGACCTTGCCATGTACACATTCACTGAGATGCAACTCTCCCCATCCCCCAAATTCACTGCCAGAGGACAAGGTATTATTTCATTTAAATGTGCAGCACACAAAGCTTCAAATCAACATGTCACCAATTCCTGGTGTCTCCAGGAACCCTTCACTTTGCTACAAGAAAATAAAGTGAACAAAATATCTAAAGCTGGGAAGGTGAACAGTACATTAGAGTGAAAACATTCAAGTTTGTATGCTAAATATGCAGACCTGGGCAAGGGTTTTGTTTTCCCTGCAACACAGCCTTGTGTCAGAAAAAGCCTAACATATAAATCAGCCCTGTTCCATGGATTCCAGAGCAATTTCTGACACTTCCAGAGGAACATAGTCCTACCTGAAGACCTGTACATCAGCAGAACAGAAGTACCTTCTATGGAGTGCTTGAGCATGATTGCATTTCCATTTCATTACTGATGTCTGCATCTGCCTCTCTCTAAGCACCTCACCCATTAGAAGGTCTAACTTCCAAAGGCAATTTTCCTGTACTGTTTGTATTGGGACTGATCCAAAATCAGATTTGCTTGTTTGTTCTTTGAAATTAGGCAAATTAAAGAAATATTAAAATGCTGCCTTGAGTTATAGGCAGTGAAACAGCACAATATATGTCAGTAATACTGAGTTTTATCCAAGTCTTAACTGTGAGTCATTGAGTTATAAAGAATAACTGTCTACTGACAATCTTCATATATTCTGTAGCATTATCTTCATCTTCTTGACACTGAAAGAATTCCTGGCTCAAAGAGGTTCTTTGCTATCAGTTCTGAAAGGCTCAGGTTATACACCTCCTCTGACAAGTACCACAGCATAGTGGGAACAGAACCACAGTGTAAAATAGATAGCATTAAAGACCAAATTGTTGCATTACACACATTTCTGAGACCTCTCTTCAGCCCAAATCTCCTTGGTCCCACTGAAGGACAGGCCCATCGGTCATCTGAGCATATTAAATACAATCCTGGATGAAACTGAACTGCAGAATACAAAGGAAATCCAGCTTATGTGCTCTAAGGCAGTCCCATGCTGCAACCAAAGGTACTCTAACCAAGGACAATTCAGAAGCAAAATTCAAAAATACACTCTTAATGGAGGCTAAAATGCTAATGTAGAGAGAGCATTTGCTCTCCTGCAGCAAACACAAGACATGTGGCATACCTGAACTTTGGACATCAATTCTTGCCAGAGGCAAGAAAAGTACAAAGCTAATGGGGTTCCTGAGCCTCCAAGTTCTCCTGGGAGGCACAGGTTTTTACTGTAACAAACTTCTTCTGGGTTATAACAACTCTAAGACCCCAGCAAATGAGATCATGTTTCAGTTGAGTGACAGCCACAGAGACTGTACAAATGGAGACCTGACCATGTGTGATTGTAGGAGGTGCTGAATCACAGCCATCTCTCATAGATGATTCATTAATGCAGAGCAAATTCTTCAATTCAACTAGGATCCAATTAGTGTTCTGTGATCAAGATAGATCTTCAGCAATACAGTTGACTCAGCAATGTCATTGCACAGCATAAAGATCATTCCACAAGGTGCTGAAGTACCCATGACCCTCAAGGTAAAATTAAATCTCAATCTGACAGGGAATTTGGACACTCACTTCCTACAGGGAACAGAATATACAGTGGTCCAAAGCTTGTATATAATCCAGGAGTCTTTCCAGAGGGAATCTTTTCTCCTTATTGTGCTCTTTGCTGTGAAGCATTTCCCCTGGGAGCTGCTCTGCACAGAGCTCTAAGTCAGTTTTCAGTTGAAAACTACTCCCAGTGACAGAGCCTTGGTGCAGGCAGAGCTCAGTGTCTGTGTGCAGACAGCCCCCTCACGGGGGCACAGCCCTCACATTGGTGGCAACTGGTGGCATGGAAAGTGCACAGTGGGTTCCTTCCCATGGTCCATTTTGAAAGACACTCATCTGCTTTAGAAATCTTTGAGCTGTCCACATTTAAACAACAAGACTAGACCCTACCAGTTTATTCTTTCATGATAAAAAATTTTATAAAGGTATATAAATGATGACAAATATCTTCTGTTAGCAGATTTAATTATGGGTTTTACATTAATAGAGCCTCAAGCTTTTACTGATATGAGTGCCATTTCCTAGCATGCATTTGAATGAGAAAGGGCAGAAAGATTGGAAATTAATCTTTGAAGTTAACTGAATGCTTAGCAAAAGTTCCTGTTTTCCACAGCCTGCTGTAAAGTTTTTGATAAGTTATAAAACACAGCTTTTTATGTTCAATCAGTACAGTGACATTTGAACTGCCTTTAAAGGACCTCAGACACCAGCTAATCTAGCAAAGCCACCAACAACTGCCTTCTCTTCTAAGTAGACATATGTAACTCTGATATCAACACTGTGTGTGCCTCTCTGCACCTCACATTGACAGAGAGGTGGGGTATCCGAGCACCTTCAATAGCCACCCAGTTTCCAGGAGGATCCCACTACGCAGCTCCCAGAGCACATGCTGTTCTCAGTTCTTGCCTCTAACACTTTAGTCCAAAGACCCTCGTTAAGACATACCCATTTCCAATAGAGATTTACACATATTCCCCAAAGATATTTTTTCACATTAGGAGATTAGAATAGAGGACAAAACAGGACTCCCCTAGAACTAAACACACACCCCTAAAGATAAGAGATGCCAAGTTGAAATTCTCAAGCTTGGTTCAGGCTGACAGAGTTGAACCTATTAACACATGGATTTAGCATGTAACAAGTTTAACAAGTGGTTTATTGTTATTACTTCAGAAAAGCCACCAAGCTTAAGTTTAGCAATGGCAGATTGCCATGAATCAAACAATGAAATCTTTCTTTTAAAAGGCTCTGGGCAAGCTTTAGTCTGACATCTACATTGGCAAACACTCTTGCTCATAGCAAACTGTGATCCATCCCACAAATATTAACAGAAACACAGATGCAGGAGTAAGTCAAAAGATTTCCATTTGTTAGAGACTATAAGGTCTTTGTGCATCATAACCTGTCTGGTCAAAGTACTGATCTGCTCTCTTTCCCTGAAACCTGCTCTGCAGCATCATGAGACCCTTCATTTTTCAGTCCTTGACTGACTGATCACCACCTCTGACATTGTGGTTCATCTCCCCCCACTACCCTTGGCCAGCAGCACCAGGGCCTTTGCCTTTTGTGGCCAGCAAACCAACAGGTGTTTTATACCCCCATAAAGGCAGTAGGCTATGCTAGGCACTAAGCTTTAGTTGGCCTCCAGCTGGAGCCTTCTCCTTGCCTGATATTTATCTCCTAGATATATTTGTAGGCAAAGATATCCCCCCTTGGCCTTTGCAATACTATGCTAAGCAAACAAGCCAACCTCTTCTAGTCTCCTCTCATAAAGTAAGCTCTCCATTTTCCTTATCACACTAGCAAGCTTTCTTTGCACCACTTTATTTCCCTTGGACATGGGTCATCGGAACTGTACACAGTATTCCAGAAGAAATCAATTCAGGTCTTTGCTAAGTAGCATTTATGCTCTCCAGTGGAAGCAGCTTTCACTGATACATTCTAATTCTCTCCCTTCCAACCCCTCAGTCTCCTGCAGGCTCCCCACTCCTGTTTTCTGCACTCCTGTCCCCTCAAAAGCAAAGGCCACAGCCACCACTTGCACACCCAAGGCACAGGTTTCCTGAGAGCAAAGTGAGGATCCCAGGGAAGGCAATACCCAGACAAGCATTCCTCATTCTGCAATAGCCAGAGGTATTGAACAGTACCCCTGAGGGCCCAGATGGAATTTTGCAGTTCTTGAGAGCACAGTCTGACTAATTTTAGACAAATGCCAGCCAATTAGGAACCTTGACCAAAAAAATTGCAATTAGATCAATTTTATTATTTTTTACAGTCCTCCCACCCCAGGCATAAAAATACCAAGACAAATTCAACGATTGCCCAACCTGTCCCACCTGAAACTTATCTAGAGTTTCTTATTCAGAAGATTACCATCTCATTTCTTTCACAGAAGATCTTCCTTTTAATTTTTTTTTTTATTAGAACTCCTCATCTCTTTCAATCACAACTAGCAATATTATTGACCTGTTTATATTTTAACTAGACTGCTGAAGAAACCCTCTAAAACAAGTACGCAGAAACAAGCACCCCACAAGGCTTTACTTCTGGCACTGGGCAGTCAGAGTATGCTGAATGCCAGTCCCATTTACACCTTGCTCTATTAACTAAGATTCCACTGGGTAGTGATGGATGCAGTTGCCTGGAAGTCCATTATAATATGCAGTGCCTGCTATCTTGAAAAGTCAGACATTGGAGTATAAATTAACCATGTTTCACACAGTAATACATGCAGCATGCCTAATTTGGAAACAATATATACTTGCTACATTTGTTTTAACCAGTATTCTTCACATAAAAAAAGGCATCTCCACAGTTCAGCAGATGCTCCATTTGATAATTTTACTCCAGCTTAACTTTCAAAACATATTACAGGTTTGGGGGAAAAAGAAAAATCTAATTAAAGTTCTCAGTGCCCTTCAAATCATATTTTTAAAAATCCAGGGCTTAGTGAGATTATATAATTAAAAATACTAAAAAAACCCTGCATATATTGTTCAAAAGTCACCGTGTTTTACAGTCATAGCCTTCTGCTGTCAATGGAAGCTTTCACTAAGCTTCAGTTGTCCCATTGAGAAATATATTTATTGAATTATACAAGTCCTTGGTAAAAATACTTATTTATAAACTCAGGAAATACTCAAAAGCATGCAGAACTGTTCTATTCTTCTCATGAATACAATTTGGCAAAACAGTAGGGTAACCCATCATAAAAAAAGGCCTCAAATCTACAGCACATATTTACAATTCTATAATTCAGTTTGGGGTTTTTGTGGGAAGATACAAGGTTACAGAGGGAATTTCACTATGAATGAGGAAAAATAGGCTTTGAAATCAGTACTATTTCATTGAAAGAGACCACTCTTTTTAGACACCAAGTCCCAGTTTGGAAAGCACATTTTTGCCATTGCAGTGAAAAGCCTGAATCAAATGTTGACTGCAGCTCCGGAGCAGGGCAGTGAGTAGCACTGCGCTAGTTAAACACTGACATCTACAGTCGTGTCTTGGGAAAAAGGCTGTCTCTGGAGCAGGATCCAACACAACCATTGCCCCCTGGAACACTCTCCTGGCACTTCCCACTCATAACTGCTTGGTGTGACACTCCCTGCACAGAGCGAGGGCTGTGCCATGACATCAGACCCGCCAGAGTTACTGCTTGTTACTAGCAGTGGAAGGACAGACACACAGAACAAACACCACATGCAGGAGGCAGGAAATAAACACAGGGCTCAAAGCAAGCCCATGGCTGCTTTTTGCAGTGCTTAAACTTCCATCACTTCAGCTGAAGTTCACTCTGTGCTGACACTGACAGCAGAAGGAAACACCTTGCTGTTTCTATTGCTCAAAATGAGTAGTGGGGGTTTAATTATACTATTAATTAGACCAATAACTGCAATTTAAAAAGTTAATTTGATAACTTAGATACTAGATGAGCCACATGCTGCCAGTAAACAAAACTGGATGACAAGTAAGGGTTTAATAACGTTTTATGCTGAAAAAGAAAGATTCACAGCCAGAGTGCATCACTAAATGAGATGAATAACACTAGCTTGGCCTTGAATTCTCCTCAGGTGAGGCCAGATGCCTGGATCTGCACATCCTCACATGCATGTCTTTTGTTCTAACTGCTATAGAACAAGCTCTCAATTTTCCAAAATATCCAGGAAAAACAAAGCTCTAAGAAGTGTGGGGCAAGAGCTGTCCACAGGCTCTGTGCATTCATCCCATGCCATATGCCCACTCCACTGTCAGATCACCAATCCTCACTCTCACCCCAGCACACCAGTGGAAGGATCACAGAAGCACCTCAAAAGTTCACTCCTGCTGAACACCAGTAGCTGACACTGCACTGCTGCTCATCCTCAGTTCTCACACACACCTCAAGCCATCTCCTCATCCATGCCTTCTAAGGTTGATTTAATTAGTCAGTGCTCACACACACCAAAGGGATCAGTGCCTCAAGGATAACTTTCAACCTTCAGAGATCCAGTTCCTTCAGAGTGACCTGAGCTCACTTTATTATGCTCTCTTCAATGTTGCCCTAAAGAAGAATATCGGCACACACAGCAGGGAGGGAGAGTTAAGCTACCCCTGCTACATACAGAAGGATCCACTCACAAAACTCATGTTAGTAGCCTGGAAAGGGAACAAAAAAAAAAAATCATGCCATGCATTAGAACACGTATTTCCTGTCCAAAGAGGACAAAGCTGTAATTCTTATGTGAAAACACAATATAAAAGATCAGAAGTCCAGAAGAGCAGAAAATTGATGGACAAAGAAAATTGAGTAAGCTGTCATTACAAGAGGCCTCTTACCATGAAGAGCTAAAGCCCTTAAATTCTCCCCAATTGGAGGACACTCATCTATTCTCAAGTAATATTCACCTCATTAGAGAAGGTTCTATTAGAAATGCATCTCTCAGACCCTCAGCTTCATTGTTTTTCTCTTGACTGTTAGTCAGAGGGTTTATTACCTTAATTTCCTCTCTATTGGTGGACAGATTCTCCTGACTAAAACAGTCATGAAATTCTCTTTCCCAAGACTCTTTTCATTCATGTAATCCCAGGCCTCTCTAACAATGCTATTTTACATTGCCCTTATGATCACTGATTAGATGCAGGACAACTATTGTTCACCTGGTAATTTGCACTACCCTCACTAGAGCAAGTCACTGTTGAGTCAACCAGCATCCAGAATATCTCTGTGTTCCAGTTTAGTTCCCTTTTTCTGAAGTACTTAAACTTGCAATCTCTATCAGGGTTCACCATCATAGTTCCTACTTTTATCACCTGATGATAGACCTTTGTTCATAAACACCTTGCCCAAAAATTTCATCTCCCATGTTTAGAGATTTTCCATTCATAGATTTTGCTCTTACACCCAATGGTCCTGCCAGTTGTCACCCAAGATGATCACACCCTGTCCACCCACTTCCCCCAGCACAGCCATTCAGTTACCATCCACACAGGGTTTATCCCAGTCTGGTACACCAGTCACTGCCATCTGGGCTGCATGACATGGCAGCACTGCTTGGACAGCAAGCAGTGAATTAGCAGGGATGTCAAGAAGACTGCAGAGTAAATGGCTGCAGATTCCCGGGTTCACAAAGCAAGCAGAGTTAAGGACTGATCTGCAGAAGGTTGTAAAGTCACTGATACAAAACTGTGTATTTTCCTGTTCTGACATAAGTACACAAGTAACATTTCCACATTTACTACACAGCTGCTGCTGTTTGGGGTGCAATCCTAAACCCTTTTCCTCGTGTTTTACCCAGAATAACACAGACTGGAAAGATGGAAACGGAGCAAGGAGGAACCACATTTAGAAACTGCATCTCAAGAATTTTTGTAATACACTATGGTTTCTCATCCTAAGTGCCAGCTTTGATCCCCTTACTCCCCAGCCCCCATACATGGATCCTCTCCTGCTGAAAGAAACCCTTAAGTGAAGAAGTCATTTCTGCAAAGTCCTCAAGCAGCTGCAGTTCCACAGTCTCCCAATCCTTCCACCCTCAAACAGGGGGAGACAAGGATACCTTTGGCTTAGGTGTGCAAATGAAGGATGACACAGCTGCCTGTAAAATCCAACTATGGCAGCTTTAAAAAGGTATTATGCAGGAACCCTCACTGGCAAGAAAAGTAGATGATTGCATTTAAATTACCCATGATGAACTACTTTAGATTTAAAAAAAACCACCTGTTTTGTTTAAGTACTGGAATATTGGTTCTTTAAAGGTTTGTGCTGGGTCAAGTTATTATGCAACTCACTAGAACACCATTTGAAAGGCAAGTTTCTTTTCAATATTAATACCAAGCCATATCTTGTCACAGAGAGATATTTTTTAGAGTTTCTCTTTGAAAACAAGAAACTGTCAGCTAAGGCCAGTAGATAGGGAGTGCAATCAAAGGATGAGAGGAGGAAAACTGCACTGCAAATCCCTGGACTACTTCTATCATCACTCAAAGAAAGAAAACATGTATCTGGGTGTTTATACATCACTATAATTTATTCAAGGAGGTGGCAGTTTTTACATTTGTATAGTAAATTATAGAACGTTGTATTGCTCTTCAGCAAAAACACATACAACAGAAGTTTCAAGAGACCATTATAGAGCTCAAATACGCTCACAACTAGTGATCTCAAAGCTGTTATTACATCCTTTCCCATTTTTCCAGCATATCAAGTCACACAAAATTTACTTGTTCCCATTAAAGGAAACAAGAAAACGATAAGATGCAGTGTTTTGCAGAAGAATTTTGACACTATCCCCCCATCCTCCCCCAGAAAAACCATTTTCCAACTCACTAGCAAGACATTTTAGCTTTCATTGCAAAACCTTTTCAGGTAGTTTATAGAAGATAAAAAGCACAAAACTACTTGCCTTTTACTGCATCTCAGGTATACTTGGTCATTCAATCCCATAAATTTGTCCAAAATCGAGTTTTTTTAAAAAATAACAGTTTTCAATCAAAAACTAACAAAACCACAGAAGATTTTTAAAACTAAAGTTGTCCTGATATTTTCATAAATTATTACAGTTGTTTTAATTATCTCTAAAAGCCAGAAAATAATACTTAGTGAAGGTCTATTATTATTACACTACACTGAAAGCCTTGCTATTTAGAGAAAGGAAGACTCTCAAGCTGCTGCAGGATACCCTGCAGGCATCACCACTCACTTGACTACTGGGATGGGATTTGGGCCTGAGAGTAATTGATTTTTTGGGAGGGGGGACATTTGCAGCTACACCAAAGTGATCTGTATCTTTGTCCTTCAAGACTTATATTACAGCTGTTTTCCCTCTATGTTGTTTTCCAGCTCTGTTTGTTTTCTCTTAATTTCCTAACACTAACAAGGTTAGAACACTCCTGTCCACAGGTTTTTCACCTGCCCAGCACTGGGTCCCTCCACAGACACTTCCCTTACCACTTCAAAAGTCAAAGGAGCAGAAAACCCAAATGCCCCTTTACAGATCATACAAATGAGAAGCAATATTACTGGAAAAAGTACTGCTAACAATTAATTCCATTTAATTTGCAAGATTTGTATTAGCAAGCATCTCAGCATATGCCAAACAAGCTACTTGCTGGGATACTTCAGGAGCACAGATTGCTGCCATGTGGACACGACACACTTGGAGAGATTCACCTTGCTACACACACAGCAGTTTTCAACATTTGGCCAGATATCTGCATCTCCTGCAAGTTGTCAGAGTATGATTGCTATAGAATCTGTATTGGCCTCTCCACGTTGCTCCTTCAGCACATGCTTGTGGGCTATGTGGTCAGTCAGGGCACATACAAAAGCTATTATCACTGGAAATACTCTAGGGGAAACATTCAACTTGATCCCCTAAAAAAGTCCTAAGAAGGGTTACCAGGTAGGGTCTTGCTCAGGATATCTGTCTGGGAAACACTCTCTGCCCACATCTACCTTTAGGAGTGTGCAAAGCCAGAATAAGGGGCTAATCAGCAGTCAGGGTATCACCCCAGAAGGCAACATCACCCACAGCAGTGCAGCCAAACCTGGAACAGATGTGACAAAACCCATCCCAGCCACCATCCTAACACATCACTGATCTGCCAGCAGATGGATAACACTTCTATTAAGACTCAACAGGGTGTCTCACATCCCACTGTTATTCTAATAGCATTTATTAAATATGAAGCTCAACACCCATGAAGAAAAAAAATAGAGCTTTGCCTGCATGCTGCAGGATACATTTGGGTTTAAAACAATAAAAAATATCCATTGCTGTTTTGATGAAATTCCAGAAGATAAAAACACAGACTACTGGAGCTCTAAGGATGCCCAGGTCCCTCCCACTGCCCCGGAAAGCTGCCCAGGGCTGGTCCGTGGGGCTGCCTGGCACAGCCCCCAGTCCTGACCAGCAGGCACAACTACTAGAGCTCACCTCACTAAAAGAGGCAGTAACCTCCAAAATTTCCTTACACTGGAGTGATAACTCAGCCTACTATAAAAAAAAATTTAAAAGTATTTTTAACAGTGTCATAAAAAGCCTTTTTTTTTTAAATATATCCAAGCATTAACAGCTCCTCTATCTCAATTAAATTGAGATTTAGTTGACTTCAGTAAATAAAAGGCAAAATAGAAATTCATCTCCTAGTTCTTATGTGTATTTAAAAGACAATATCAGGCACATTTGGCAACAATATTCCCCCGTCACTGTTATCACCACAACTCCTACATATAGTCAAAAGACATCTTTGCAGCTGCATCAATTTATAGTTTCCACCAACTACAAGCACAGGAGGTTAATCCTGGGACACAGGATTTTTTTTTGGTTTTTGCAAAGTGATACAGCTACAGCTCATAACACACATGGCCTTATCACTCAAATCCTAGGTAAAATTATAAAATTATTAACCACCTTAGAACTGCAAAGGAACTGTCTCCAAAGGAGAGCCAAGCTTGCATGCACAAAAGAAGATATACGGCACAGTATTATGCCAAGATCCAGAGGATTGTGAGAACACTCACAAAATCAGCATTATCAACAGGTTGAAGACAGAAAGGCAGAGACTAAACTACTCCCTGAAGACACAGTCTCATTCCTCCCTATCCAAGTACTAATATCTGTGCCAGCAGTCTCACTCTACTGCAATACTGGCTTTTCCAAAGATCTTAAGCATTGTAGCTTCTCTGGATGGGCCATTCTCCTCCAGCCACCTTCTACTGCCTCTCTCTTCACCTTTCCTTCCATTGACAGCAGTAGCTCTGGGCTTTTTGGAAGTATGTCATTCACCACAGACTGATCCATACACTGAAGTGAGAAATGCAGAAAAAGGCAAAAAAAAACCCCAAAACACCCTCAAAATAGATTTGAAGTGATAAGAAAAATTGTTATCATAAATAATGCAGGATCCAGGGGAGTCAGCTTAGAAACCACTACTCTCTGAGCAAGTCTCCAGATGTATGAGGAGGCCAGGCAATTATGTTCAGTTCTTGACTAACGTAATTGGTATGCACAGAAAACCCACAAGACAAACTACAGGCAAAGTTCTAATTGCCCTGATTACATAGCTCTACAAGAAGCTTCCAACAAAATAACATGCAGCAGTTTTCCTTTATTTATATCTGACACTGAAGAACATCACAGGCAATCCATTTTTAAAATCCCCACTAAAGCAGCTATTAGCAGAAGCAAAGAATAATAAAAACAGGAGATGGAAAAACAGTGATCTAGTCAGTACCTTGAAGTATATCCTGTCTGCTTTAATGTCTCTATTTTGCTTTGCTTATGAAGGTGTAGGTTTCTAAAAAATGCCCATCATTGTTCAAGGCAAAAATAGCAGCTTGATATAATTTTTTGATGTCAATGTAGCAGTGAAGATTTTTTTTTTTGAGACAAGAAAAAAATGTTTCGTCTCACTAAATGGCCTCACAAAGCAGGGTTTGCCTCACAAGCATTACCCTCTAACTTGAACTGAATTTCTTCCACTACTACTGACATAAATGTCAACTTAATTGATAGGTAATATTCAACTGCCAAAGTCTTACCTACACTTTCATTTTATCTCACTCTTCAGTTGTTAGAGAGGAAGAAAAAGTGAGCTGCCTAAGTCAACAGAAAGCAAAAAACAGGGTGGGGGTAACAACCAACTTTTACATCCTGCAGAGATGAAACTCTCCCAGGTCTCTTTGTGCAGTTGTGCAAAGGAAAGGTGTGCGGGGAAACCCCACTCCCACCCTAACCCTGCACACTTCCAGCAGAGGCAGGACACATTATGTCCTGCAATTCTACACTATGGAAACTGCCACAGGCCTGTTTCATCTCTGGCTCAAGAGCTCTGTCTGAAGTAATTCACATGTGCACATGGGCCAGACATATTAAAGTTTTCAAAACTATCACCCATCTTGACCCATGTCTTTCCCCTTTGCCAGGTCTCACACACCACAGATGGCCATATGTTGTGCTGAGAGTCAGTCTTCTGCCACTTTGGGAACTTACCAGGGCAAGTGCTGACTGCTCCTCAATATGCAAATTTTGGCCCCAGATTAGCAAAGCAGAGCTAGCACAGCCTGGCCTCCAAACAGAAGCCACCAGCTAGAACAGGAAAATCCACGTGGAAATTCCTACTCCATGCCAGCTTATCTGTGATTTGCAAAAATACATTTAGCCCATAGCTGTTTTTCCCAAATAGTCCCTAGGTGCTTAATGGAACTTTAGGCAAGTGGCTCACTCCCGAAGCCAGTGCCAAGGAAACACAACCTCCTCAAACATTTTAAATCCAGGTGAGTATTGATCTACATAACTAAGTATTCAGACATAGCCAGTCCTTAGTTTCTCTCTGTCTTGACTGTCTCCCACTGAAATGAAAGAAAAGCTGAAAATATATGTTAAGAGAGACAGACTGAAGCAGAAGCTCTACTGGCATAAGCCTGGCACACAATTATTTGGCATAAATTGGGTCCAGCAGATTTGTTGCCTCAAAGCTTAAAATAAACTAAAAACAAAGCTGCAGATTCAAAGCTTCATACTTTATTCTTGAAAGCCTGGGGTAGTTCTAGAGAATAGCTGTGAAAGCTACAAATGGCAATAATACATATTTAATAAAATTGCTGTTTTAAATCATTTGCTTTTAACATCTATTTTGCAAGTCCCAAAGGAAAGCAAAAGCCATTTTGTGGCAGCTTCCTCATTTTTATATATTATGAAGAATGTCCAGCTATAAATACATGTTATGAATGGAGTTTGGTATTGGGGACAATAGCTGTAAAATAATGCCTGGGGGAATGAAAAGCGTACTGAGGCTTTGATATAATGCTGACAGACAGAGTCCCAAAGCATTATTTCAGCATCAAGGTAACTTTTCTGTCCCAAGGACAATATTTTACACAGTGATTGCTTGAAAAAAACCCACCAATATTTCTTTTATTACACTTGTTGGTATTGTCTTCCCATACTCACATATTGAAATTACTGTAAGTCCTATTTGCTCAGGGGAACATTACCCATTTCATTTATTTGGGTGATATACTATGTTTTTTCTACTCTGCTTCCCAAGTTTTCCAGAAAACTTGGCTTATTAGGTTGAGTTTTTTAGCCAGTTAAGGGACCAGGTGGGAAAAATCAGGTGCTCTCAGCACAGCTGCAACAATCCTGACCTGCAAAGAGATGAAGAGCTGTAGAGCACGTGAAATCAATACACCCCCCAACTGCAGGCACAGACTCTGCAAGTGATGTAGGTCCTGTGCAGCAAATTGCCAGCTGCAAACAGGTTGTTGTGTAGCACAGACACAAGCAGGAATCCTTGTCTTTCAAGAGATGCCGGGGAAAAAGGTATAGATACACTTGCAATGCTGTGATTCCCCACAAAGGCAGGGCATGACTCCACCTACTGCAAACCTGGGAGTTTGAAGCAGCAGAGACTGCCTGTCTAGGCAGAAACGACAGAACAAAGAGGGGCCAGTTGGAATTCAAAGCGTGACCACGCAACCACTTACAATGCAACACATGCATACTATTTTAACAAGTATGGAAACTATTGCAAGAAAAACAGTAGGAAAGGAGTAAAAGCAAGAGATGCCTTGCCATTTGGCCAGAGTAGCAAAACCATGACTGAGGCCATCTGTTTTCCAAAGACCTTGCCATTCTCCTGAGCAGAGTAGATCAGATCACAGGTGACATGACAGCTACTTATGAAATGTACCATCATTTGTTAAGAGTTGGTCATTTGAAGACCAGACATCTCTCAGTAAAGCTGAAAAGTTTTAAAGACAGGTCTCTATATTTATTACATTCTGAGAGATTTTTCTTGTTAATTAGCAAGTGATTTTCCCTGAGCAGCAAGGAAGATGGAACGCAACAAAAGCTGACACTTGCAAACACTAGCAAGAAACAGATGGTCCTGCTCTCAGGGAGACAAGGCTACAGATTTGGTCTCTTGATCTGTAAACACTACCCCCTTTCTTTTGCATTATTAATCTGGAAATGAAGTTCCCATACTATAATATAGTCTAGACATCATGCTCAGGCTGACATTACAGCTCTCAAAATTCACCTTCTGTCAAGTCTATAGCTGAAAAACACAAACTTTCCTTTTATTTCTGTCTGCTGTCAACATACCTCAGGCCTTTCATATATCAGAGGGATCTTCATTAACAGCCTATGATCTACTTTGCACAGTCAGTCTCACAGCTGCCTAAGTTGCTAGATAAAACACACTAAGTTTCAGGTCCTAATTCTCTTTATCAGCTCTAAGAAAACAGTCCACATGATAGTATAAGTTACAAACTAGAGAGTGACATCACCTGCTGAAATGTAATGGTCTAAGTGCATCAAAATACTCTGTAACCTCTGGCTGGCAGGGTTTGGCTGCTCAGGGCCTGCTCTGACCTGGCACAGTGATACCCTGGGATCCAACTTCTGGGAAGAGCCAGAGAAAGGTACAGGAGAGGTCCTGGCTGAGCCTCTCCCCTTGATTTGGGAGGTCACTGCTCTGCCAGGCTCAGCATCACCCTTGGCTTCCCAATTCAGCTGCCCTTGCAAAGCAGTCTGACCTCACTGCTCTCTGACATATCACTTGTTTACCCACCCCTGGGGTACAGCACCTGGCATTCAAACTGATTAACAGGATCTAAGTAACCTCCACTTGCTTGTAACTAAAGTAAACTACTGCTAAAGCAAACTGTTCCCAAACCCTGCTCTGTGACCAACACTGACCCTCAGGCCATCATTAATAGTTGAATGCAAGCAGGAGACAGCCAAGGCAGTGAGTCAGAACAGTGAGAGCTGTGGTGGACATTACTGCTGGGCATGCTGCCTACCTCACACCCATCCAGCCCTCACCCTGACTGGTGCTCTACGCAGCACAGAGCAGCAGCCTAATGACATTTTGCTCCCAAACCCATGAAAGCTAGAATTGCCAAGGATGTGCTGCTCCCAAAATACAAACCATGCAATGCACAGAATGGCCTGTTCTCATGGGTGCTCTGCAAAAGAAAGAAAGAGAGGAAAAGGGCCCTTCAGGCCAGCACTGCTGAGCTACAGCAGCTGCTCACAGAGATATATCAGTATCAGTTATGACTGCAGAGCTCAGAAATGACACACTAGTGACAAGACTCCACTTGCTTTGCTCTTTTCAATGGGGAGAGCATGGGGGAACATAGCCAGCATGAGAGGAACTAATCCAGACATGCTACACAAAACAGGGTGAAACATCAGATTTTGCCCCAGTCCTATAAACAAAGTATAACTGACTTAAGTGCAAAAACCCCAATCTTGCGATCAACAGCACCACATCCAACTGCTGCCACTGGTAACAGCCCACCTCCACAAGTTTGCAGACAACATCAAATCAAGACCAATGCTTGAAATTCTGGTCAGATATTTACATAGTTCTTATTTTATTTCACCAGGCAGGTCATCAAATACCAGAAGAGGGGCCAAGGGGGTAGAGAAGCTTCATCCTTGCAGAAATCTAAACTCAGCTGAATGGGGCCTGTGCTTTTGTATACTCTCTATGCAACATTACTACCTGTTACGGAAACCTGGACATCCAAACTAACACCCTATCTTCAGATTTTCTGTTTGTTGAAGTATCTAGCTTCTGACACAAACTAAATTAGATTTCACTCAACACTAAGCTGCAACTAATAGACTGCCTGATGGGTACAACATCCTCAAGCCACGTTACCTCTCCTGATGGCAATTGTTACAGCAACTCATTTTGGGTTCAGTAGCCACTTTAAGGGCAAATTATGCAAACTACACAGGTTCTCCTCAGAATGAGGTACAAATCTTAGGTCAGCTGCTTTATAGATTAAAAAGAAAGATAATGCACAATAACACTCCTGATGGGCAGTGTGAGAAATTACTTATCTAACCAAAAGCACATTTCCCCTCTCCCCTTCGTGTCCTGAACGCTCCAGAGATTGCCTGCCCCCAGGTTTTGTAAGCAGAGCAACTCTCAGCCTGCCATTCTTTGCACACATTAGCTCATGCTGCTGTGATAAATCGTTGCCTGTAAATGCACTGAAGCTGCAGGAATCAAAAAGGAACCTCTACTTATAGTAATACTGGTACAAAAGAGCAAGGCACAAAGACATTCATTTTTAGCCATATTGCAATGAGTAATAAAGGAATAAATTATAATTGATTAAATTATTGGTGCCTATCATTTAGGAATCTTCTTGCTCAGCAGTAGATGTTTTCCTCCTGTAGCTATTTGCAATGTGTGGGTGGAGCAGAGGTAAAGGGTGATATATTTGCAGCTGTACTTGAATAGCATAGTTTTGCAACCATTCAGTATTCTACTGAGATTTGGAAGTTATTGACTTTGCCAGCAAATAGCAATTACAAGTTCAGTAAGACTGTCCTAAAGCCTTGCTTTAAGGAAGTTTTTAGCTTATTAACATGATGCTAGCTTTTAAAATAAATATGGAAGGATCTCCTTGTTTATTAGGTACATAGCACCATTATACTTACTGCAGCCTTAAACCTGCTGAGCATTTTTCTGGTTAGTTGGCACTTTTCTTTATAAGCAATTGTGTTTCTAATGATTCTATTAAGCAAATAATGTGGAAAAACATTCAGGAAATTTATTCTATGTAATGGACTGTTTCTCCTTAAGGATGGGGTTCTATGGAACTACAGAACATAAACCTTCCTTTTTGATAGAAAAATACCATGCTTTTCAGCATATTAAGGCTTAAGTAGTTATCAGAAAAACAGGGCTCTGCTAATTACAGTTCTGTGTTCTTTCAGCACAGCACTGAAGTGCACCAATTTGAAAGAAATGAAAGCTGCAGCAGCAAAGTGTCTCAGCAGAGTTTTGTAGATACCCATGTTTTACTGCTGTCTTGTCTTCTGAAGGAGCACCTGGCAGCTGAACACACTCCCACAGCCCCTACACACCACACAAACTACGGTGTCCTGCAGAAAGGGAACAACAACCACCCACTCACTGAACACCAAGCCTTCTGTGAGGCTTGAGCTGCAGCACAGCCCAATTGTAACACCCACCAGGAGCAGGGCTGCCACTCAGTGCAGAGCCCAGAAGCAAAATAACATCAGCACTCCCTCCCCATGTTTCTCATGGTGTGGTTTATTAGTTATATGTGATATTAAGAGCTCTTTATTGTTATGACCCAGGAGTCTCCTAAGGTTGGCAGTAGGAAGAGCACAAAAAGCCCATTTCTCCAAAGTTCTCTTTCAGCTGTAGAGATGGACCTCCCTACACGCCTCAAAAACTCTAACGTTTTCAACAGAAAGAAATCTTTTTGAAGCACCATTCTTGCTTTTTTTAAATCATTCTTTGTGCTAACCAACACCTATCCCCCAGCAACCTACAATGTTTTCTACTGACACACAGAAAGCTGCTGACCTGGCCAGCAGACAGCAATTACAGATTCACTGGGAATGAGATCTCCTTGGGCTTTGCTATAGAGCAGCCCAGCTAATCCCAGGATCAAGTACACAGAAAAGCAGAGGTTCAGACCCTTCTTTAGCAGAGGAAACTTAAGCACACCACTTCAAGGAGGATGCCTCAGCAACAAGCCACTCAGGGCAAAGGAGAAAGAGCATTGCTTACACTCATGCAAACTGAGGCAGATCTACTCCACATTGAGCAGTTACACAATCAGTAACCAGAGAGGACCACAGTACCCAAGGTACACTAGCCAAGGAAAACAACTTGGATTGCAGTCCTCCCTTCCTACCACTCCCAGTTTATTTCCATTTTACATATAGCTCAGGCTTCCCAGTTCCTCCCTCTCCCCATGTCCCCAAATCCCGAAGTGAAAACATAGTACTCACTCTTTCTTCTCTCAGCAACCATCTGTTCCTTCCTCCAAAGGGAACGTGGTCTAGCAGCCAGAAGACTCACCCAGATGGGCCAATTCCTCCTAAATAAAGGAAGAAAACATTAGTTCCCCCATGAAAGCACTTTCCCCTTCTACAGGACAGTAGAGCACCTTCTGAGGTTCTAAAAAAATACCTGTTCAATCGTAGACCCCAGCAAAGGCAAGCACAGAGACATCTGCTCTTAGGAAGGACAGGGAGCCCACAGCCCTCATATACACATTGGCTCACCCAGCACAGGTGGGGTTGATTTCCCTCTGAGCCAATCAGCAGAATTAAAGGCACCTGTGGCACTTCATTAACAAAACCCAGATACACCTGAAGACATGGGCTTCTCCAGGGTTAATAAAGTTACAAACAGTTGAGCTTTGGACTTCCAGGTTCCAAAAGCAGTAGCTTGTCCCATAATTGCCTTCTTGAGGATCTAAGTCCAAGTAAATTCAGAAAGAAAGGAATAAGCCTTTGCTTCCCTTCAATTTTAATTATTATTCAACAAAAGTTACTCACTTTCCCTTTGTCTGGGTACACAGAAATCCTTCCCAAAGCACTGGGAATGATCTGTTCCAGATTTTGATTGCTGGGACCCTGCTGGTCCTACAGGAAACAACAGCACCAGGTGAAAGAGACAACCTCCTGTCTCTCCTTGTCCTGCAGCAGCCATGCAGTATCAGACACACACACCACTGGCTGGCATGCTGGTGCTTTTGAGAATGCTTACATTTCTCATGCAACAGACCATTTTGCATTACAATTCAGCTTCTCATTCACCTGATTTCTGCTGTCCACTCCAAAAACACACAAGACCACAAGTACCCCCATGTTGCCAGGTACATCAACACTGCCAGTGAACTGAGAGTTAATAGTAATTTCACTGATACAGGTGCTTAGAGAATTAGATCCTGGAAGAACCATGGGAATCAGCAGTACTTACCAACCACTAAATTAAACTGTTTATTACCTCCTTGCACAGGCTCTAATTTATGCCATTCTCTGCAGGGTAGCATATAAAGGAGTATCAGCTCTGAAGCTGGCTGGGATTCAGCATTAGTAAAGCAGCTGCAGCACCACTGATTCCAAGAGAGTGGCTCTGTTCCACTCAGTGGATGGTCTCAGCATCTTTCCTGACCGGAACATGGACCTACCCAACAGATTCCAGCACACATTCCCATCCCCACATGTCAACAAAGTTGCCTGACCAGATTCACTGACATTACTTCGGTTTAAATATTGGAGTGCATGAGCACATCAAGAAAGATCTTGGACCCTCCATAGCCGACTCTTTTCAATTTGCCTTGTTCCTCAGAGAACCTTAAAGATTCTGAAGGCCATAGAGATAATATTACAAATATTATCATAATATTACAGAAGCAAAACTACATAGGTACTAAAGCAACCTTAGTAAGATAGAATCAGCAGTATAAACAAGAGAGAATATAGTAACGTTGCTCCTTTCAAATGCTACAGTAGAAGCAGCCAGTCTGAAACATGCAGTCATGGCAATGCCAGAGCTATGAAGGAACACTGGAAGGCTCATCAGAAAAGAAAAACATTAAATTATGACCTCCACTAGGTGACTTAATGATGGTGCACTGATCAGTTACAAAAGACAGCTCTTCCCTTTGTGACCCAGGCAGGGATCAGAGTGAAAAGAAAAGGGAATTCACATGCAACCCAATATGCATTCCCTGTGATGCAGAAGATGTGATGTGTACAGTCTCTTCTAGCACATCAGTGTGCCCACCCTGCTTCTTCTGTGCCTCATTTGACTGAAGGAGAAACAGTTCAATGGCATCATCCAAGTCTTCATGACAACCTTTTGAACGAACTCATCATGGGAGAAACATCTCCAGTCCAATTGTCTCTAATATTTATGTCAGGATGACTTCAAGAATGAGGCATTGATTACACGCAGGTCATGTTTTGGATATTAACTTCCCACCCATAGAGAACAGAGACATTTTAATTTAAAGAAGAGTTTAGCTTTTAGGATATAAAATAGTAGCTTCCAGAAGAAAAAGGAAAGAAAGAAAGAAGGAAAGAAATACAGAAAGAAAGCAAGAAGGAAAGAAGGAAATAAAGAAGGAAAGAAAAGGAGGGAAAGGACTTTGCCAAGCCTGTACTGTGTCCCGGCTTGATCTTTGAGTCTAGTGCTGAAAGCCAACACCTGAGCAAATGCTGGAATCCCAGCAGCCATATGAATCCAGACAAGTCACTTAATCATGCTGTGCCTCCATCTTCTCATAGGAATAATGCACAGCTGCTTCACTGGGCTAATGCAAAGCTGATTTCATTAGCATTCACAAACTGCTTTCTGCCCAGCAGTGGAAAGTATTAGGGAAACGCTAAGAATCTCTACTGCTGGGCTTCTCTTCTGAACAAGCTCTTTTCGTAAGTTATGTCCTACCAAGCATGTAAAAATTTCTTAGAACCTTCTTAATCAAGAAAGCAAACATACCCTCATTTGCCAAATGCAGGCTTGTAATTATGTGGAAATGAGGCAGAAACAGCACATACATGCATTAACATTTACATGATCAAGAGATAACAGCACCATTAATATATCTTCTTGGAAATGACAGTTTTCAGCCAAACAACTGGAAAATCACAAGTGGGGCTCATTAAACATTTTCTTTTCCAAAATGAATTAGACAAAGAGGAAAATGTTGCAGTAATTCAAGGGAGAAAAGGAGCAGTGGTGCTTAAATGCACTAAATACATTCTAAGGTGTCCATCCAAATGGACCTATGGACCTATGGGCCCAGGTACCCAGAGCAAACATTTTATGTAAATAACCAGCTGACCTTGTACAAGCTTCTTCACCTGCTTCAGACACAAAAATTCTGTCAGTAAAGCTAAAAAAGCACATGCTGCTCAGTAATCACCATCACCAAGGAATAGTATGGGATCAGGAAGGCAAGCAGCACAACTGGGCATAGGAACAGAGCAGTCCATAAAACACTTGCCATTACAACACAGGTTGCCTGAAGGAAAGCACTGGACAAACACCTGAACCTGTGTTGGACTTCATTGAAAAGTCAGGGTAAAATATATATATATTGCACTGTTAGCAAACAGTAGTAAGACTGCCAGTGCTTTTTAAACCATTTGAGCCTATATGAAAGAGAGTGGGCTTCTCATTGCCTTGGTTGCTATTGTAAACAGAGGTGACCATTCCCTTCTCAAAGCAACATATTTGGTATTTCTCTGTGTCACATGTAAGACAAAAGACTTTCATATTACCAGTGGTTAAGATTGGATTAGGTTAAACAAATGCAAAGCACTTGGATCATTTTCTAAAACAAATTAAGGATCCAATATACTTTATTAGATCTGGGAAACACAGGATATTTCTCTACACTAAAAGCTATATTGCTTCTTTTGGGTGATATTGGTACAGAATTTGTATCAGCGCCTTCCAGTATATTTAAAGTTCCAACATGGTGTAAAGTAAAGCTTTAATTATCTTCTTGTCATTTTACTGTTGTTGATCTTCCACATGTATCACTGTGTTAAGTCACCGAACAGAGACATGACATGGGCAAATAATACTGATGGGGAGCCCTGGCAAAAAAAAAATTACCTTAGTTACAATAATAAGCTTTGCCTATAAGGCAAACTCAGCTCGAGCTGCTGCAGACTTAATTTCTAATTTGTTTGAAATCTGTTTTGATTTTCTGTCTCCTGTTAAATATAATTCTCTTCTGGGCTCTGTTTTATACATTGATTTTTGCAATTATGCGCATATTACATTGGGACCCAAATCCACAGTTCTCTAATTCAGGTTACACAGAAAAATTCAGACAAATAATCCTAATTTTTTTTAATTAAAGAAATACTTCTTAAAGGGTGGAACTCAGGATAGTTACAGCACCATTTGTTCCCACAGTCAAGTACACACATCAGGAAGAGATGGGCTGTTGACTTCTTAAGAGTATACTAAAAAAAGACTTCTCTCTGGACTATACTTTGTACTGGAGAAACTTATAGTTTAATGAAGTGAAACTATTATTTTAAATAGCTGTGCTCCAGAGTAGCCATCAGTGCTGCACTGAGAATACAGAGAATCTCCGAAAAATCTCTGCTGCACAGGCCTCATCACTAATGCAGCACATGATGACTTTTTCCTCTTAAATAACCACAAGTGGGCCTGATATTTTTATTCCAGGCAGGGTAATTTTTACTGATTTTTATGGCTACTATGGCTACTATGAATGCTATGTATTCATCTCAAAAAAACCACACAGAGGCAGAAAGATCATTACCACAGCACAGACCTGATTTCTATTCCTGGCCAGCCATTTAGCACTTTGTGGAAAATGCAGGTGCAGTGTCTCCTCCCCCTGCTCTCGGCTCGGTTACCCGTGTCAGCACAGCACCCTACCCCAGCCAGCACACTTGTATCCTCTCTTAGGAGAAGCTCCTCCAGCTACCCTTGCCTTCAACTGAGATGGAAGAAGGCAACAGCTCTGATGATTACAATTCAAAATGAGCTGGGCTTGAGACCATCCCATTTGTAAGGGGCAAATATTAATAACTACTTTTTGATGGTTTGCCATCTGAAGTCATTTGGAACTTGCAGAAGTGCTTGGTGGGTACAAAATAAATAAATGTTGAGAACCATTAAAGTGGATTTTGGGTTTAGGTGTTTTTTCTGTTTTACATAAAAGCAATTAAGAATTCTGGCTACCAGCTGACAATTTCTGCTGCTACAGGATGCTCTTTCAAAAGCAATGAAATCTTTGTACCTAAATATTCTTCTTTCACTCCCTTTACTCACAGGGTGTGATACAACAGTTTTGATCCTCTCATTCAGTTCAAACAAATATTTTCAATCAAACTTATTTTATATAGACAGCAAGAATATTGTCAAGGACAAGAGTCTCTTTCCTGTTTCTGCTCTCTCCTTCCAGTTTCTTCCTACAATGAGTATGCCACAAGACAGATATCCATAATACTATTCCACTAATATATGGTTTCCGTTCTCTCCGAAAAATCCAGCTGATTAGAGCTGGATGCACACCAGACTGCTTGCTTTCAAAACAGTCAAGAAATAGTCTGACAGTTTGTTTGGGGCTTGGTGTTGGTGGATTTTTGAGGGAATGAGGAAGAGCTCCCTTCTCATCCCTCTTCAAGCAGAGCATAATCAGTATGGTCTTGTGATATACTGCTCATTGTCTAGGTTTACTTATCACATTGACCAAGGAATCTGGAGTAGTTCAAGTACCCTCATTGTATTCTCATTTTCATTTCAGACATTGCCTTCCCCATCATCTCAGATGGAAGAAAGCAGAGCAGTCACTGTGATGTGCTACTCTGTCATTGCACTGACTGTTTTGGACATTTGTTAAGAAGATGGAGTTTTCTATTGCTCCAGCAGAGTGATCATTTTTGTGCCTCATTATTTCAAACCTTTTCCACTTCATTATAAAAAAAAACGTTTGCTAGAGCTAAGGTAAGTAGCACAATAGCATTCCAAGGCAGCATGAATTAATCAATACAGCCTCTACAGCTGAGAAGTACAATGTCACTCTTGCTGGAAAGGTGCAGGTCTCATTTCAAGCTGCTCTCCATCCTTCCAATTAAGCACTTTATAACTCATCTTCTACAAAAAGGCTCAGCTCCCAGGTATAAAAACAAACACCTCTGTTGAGAAACAGATGTGAATATAACTGAAGTCAAAACAAAATAACCCATCTATAGAAGGAAATGGGAAAAAAAAGGAAAAAAAAATGTTAGTCCCTACAGGGTTAGTCCCTACTCCATCTAGAACAGTTAGGCTTGACTCATACACATCTGGTATTTTCTGTACGGTTTTCTCAAGTCTCAGGGTCACTTGTTTGATCTGGCAAGAAGAAAAGAAGCCAGGGCCAAAGAGAGGTTTCCTATCCATCCTTTTCACTGCCTAACACCCCATCCCATTGCCAAAGAGCACACTCAGCTTGCAGCCTGGCACTCACTAGAACTCGAAAAGACAGATTTCTATTTCTAGGGCCACTATTGAACCAGAAAGCTGTCAAGGTTTAAGGCTGATGATGCTATTTCAGCTTCATTGAGTGACCTGTGTGGGCTCTACATCAAACATCCAGTCCATTAGCTGTACTTACAAAAATTTGACTTTTGCTCTTAAAATAGGCTACTGTATTCCACTGTGTCTTGTGAGTGGAGATAATTTCTACCACCCACCCAGAGCAAACCAGGCCAGTGGGAGCCAGCAGAGCCCTGGGCTAATTGCAGTAGGAGCTGCTTACCGATCTCCTGTACAGCCCCACCAACAGTCATCCTCTGTCACTCACAGCCCTTCTATCCGTGTAACTTGCAACGCAGCCTGTCAAGAGAGCAAGAAAACCAGTCCTGGCCCTTTCTATTTTCAATATGTTATTTTAAGATGTAGAAGAGGTCAGGCTCAGGGACTGTAGTCAAATACTGTCTCTTTCTAAATGCATGATTAGGAAAGGGTAACCCCAGTCCTTCAGAGCAGGGGAGTTCCCCCCTTCCTGCAGTATAGCAGTACAGTCGTCTTCTCCTTCAGCAGGGACAGAGGAACTAATGAGGAGTCAGCACTCACCTATTTGTGCTGAGGGTGGGTCTGCCACACACTTCTGCCTCCACTGATGATACAGGAAAAAGCAGACAAATGAGAAAACATCATTTCTTCTGTTACACCAAAATCTTTTACCTGTTCTGCAGTCAAGCACTAAAGCAAAGACTTTCAAGCAGGAGCCAGTTTTTTCATTAACAAGAGATCTCACTCAAGTTGTTTTTGTTCATCTGTGCCCTGTACAGATCTAGTCTGGGGTCTTTTACAAAGCACTGCAGAGCTGACAGAGGTAGAATAAATGCTTTTAATAAGAAAATTCTGTGCATTTTGATAATTTACTTTATGGGAATCCTCCTCATGGATGAGGATTAATACTGTGCCAAGAGCTTTATACATCCAACGCTGCGGTTCATTCTGCATCATGCTGCTAGTTTTCCACTGTAATTTAATGCATGGGATTTTATCACCACTCTTTCAACAGCAGATATCAAACAGTCAGAATGAAATGGCTTACAACATCTCCTACTGGCAGGAGTTTAGATGTCTGCTTGAAAGGCAGCTGGAGTTAAAATATGACAGGCAGTAGACTAACCATACCTTAACAAAGGATGAAGCTTTCAGACAGTTCTTTCTCTCCCAAAACACGGGCAGCTCCTCTGGGGTCTGCTTTGCCTGTATGCTATAAAAGCTGGCAAAAGGGTACTAATCCAGCCCTCGGGTCTGGCTCAGAACAGAGATCGTGCTGAGTGCAGGCTTGGGAAAGGGCAGCACTCTTGACTGAGGTGGAGCTGGCTGGCTGTTACTTTCCCCTTCAGAAAGATTTTTGCTTAAAAACAAATGTAATCAAGACAACATTCCACTGACCACCTGACAGATGGAAAGCAACTCAGCTGTAGAGACCATGCCCCAGAGAAATTTCATTTTCTTCAGTGTCTAAGTCCAGCTAAAATAAGATCCAGTAGAAACTCAGTCACTGCCCCGCCTTCCTCCACAAAGTTAATCCTGAAGGAAGGTCTGCTGGTTCTGCCTTGGGATGAGTAAATTTTCTTCACAGTGGCTAGTATGGGGCTGTGTTTGGGATTTGTGCTGAACGCAGGGCTGATAATATAGAGATATTTTTATTATTGCTGAGCAGAGCTTACATAGAGCCAAGGTCTTTTCTGCTGTTCATATTGCTACACTCCCTCCCCCTTAAAAATGGATGGCTAATTGTGGAAGTCACCACTTCTTTTGATACTGTCTAGAGTAATGTAGCTTTATTTCACCTGCTTATCTCAAGCATTTTTGTGGTTTTTCCAATTTCTTTTAGCACCACTGATAGTACCACAACTGGGCAGTAATCCCTCATACCTGATTGTGAGTAGTCACCAACCCAGCATGATACAACATGCTGGAACAATGTAAAAGGAGGGAACAAAGCTCAGGATGCAACGGCCCTTTGCAAGAGGCTGCTCCACTGCGCAGCATGGACACAGGTACCCCACCTGTGGCTGGCAGGGTCAGTTCCCCACTTTCAGCCTGAGAAGGGTCAGAGACACAGTGACATCTCCCACTGTGATGGGCTGGCTGTGCACACACACAGCCCTGACACCTCCGGAGCAAACATGCTTTGCTTTGCAAGCGCAGAACGGCAGCTTCTTCAGCGGAGGAAAGTGTGCTGGGTTTACTGCAGAGCTGAAGGAGTGCAGACAGGCACACATCCTGTGGCTGCCTGCCAGCACATAGAATGGAGACTGTAAATGCACAGCACTGTCCTCCCACAGCTGAGATGGCAGAGTGACACCGTGAAGGCAGAGAGCAGGGGCGGGCTGGTACCAGCACAGCCCACTTGGTCTGAGAACAGCTCACAGAGGGATCATCTCAGCCACAACAGGCCTTCAAGTGGCAGTCTGAGCAACCCTGCCCTGCAAATGGGAGGCATCTATGGAGCACATTAATACTCAAGGACACGCAGCCATACACAAGGCAGGATATCTATCCTGCTAGTGATGTGCTTCCTGATGCTAGACAACATCAGAGCTACTGAGTTGAAATCCAATTTTAATCCTTTTGTAGAGTGAGTTCACGTAAGTTCAAAAGAGAGCTCTCTATCATTGTTACAGACCTCATCTCCTGAGACAAGGTGAGGCAAGTAAATCAAGAGAAGTATCGTTACTAAAGCATAGGAGAAATTGGTGTATTGGGGCTGAGTTGGTTTTCTAACTACAGCTTTGATTCACCTATATTTCTCAAGCCTGTCTCATCTGTCAAGCTTTCCAAACCGGTACCATTTCAATGTCTAGCTGAGCGATAAACCTTCCACTATTCCTCATTCAGTTTCATGAAGCACTCAAAGCCTCTACTCTAAAAACTGTGGCACCACATGGAGTGAACAGACACTTTAAGTTTAGTGCTCACTCTAACTAACAGTCATTTATAGTAATAGAAATTTTTGTTCCTTGGAATTAATCTTCCACTGTTTGTTTGGGTTTTGGGGCTTTTTTGCGGCATAAATCAGGTCAAATTATTTCACTCACAATTTAGAATGCTTTTCTTTCTCAGATAATAAGAGCAGAGAAAGACAATCAAAAGCAATCAAATTACCATATCCTAATGAACTACTGTTTGTCAGCTGAGCCAGAGTGACTATTTCCTTGCACGTAGCAGGAAAACAACAGAAAGGCTTGAGGAGGGTGATTAAAGGCAGTGTTTTCAATTCTGCATTTGCAGGAGGCTGGTAGACCACTGTCAACCACTTGCCTTCAAATCTCCATCAGTTGCGATCTCTTGTCTTTACTCCACATTTTCATTTCAGCCTTTTCTGACTCCCCCAACACTGGCTACTCCAACCAGTTCCTGCTGAATTCCCCACTGACCTCTGAGTGCTGGACAGAGATTGTTCCTGAGCAGTAGGGGTGTCTGGACCACCAGTAAAGGGAAGTGAAGAGGCTTGCCTGGTGTCCTAGGAAGCCAGAAGTCAGCTCCATTCTCAGCTCTGCAACAGACATTTTGACATTTCTTATGCCTCATTTTCCTCACATTTGCATTGAGAATAACTATGCAAAACATTCTGGGGTCCTTCTCCAAAGAAGGAGGTACGTAAATGTGACATCTTACATACTGCAGCATATATACATTTCAAACCCTAGCTACTAAAAGAAAAAAAAATCATCCTTTCCTATCCAATAAAGGGCTAAGGACTCAAAAGAAATAGTTTCAGCAATGCTGGGTGCAATATTAGTTCAGATACATGAGTTGAATCCATATGGCATATTAACAATTCCCAGCAAGGAAACAATTTCAGGAGCTATTCATTTAAGCAATAGCTTCATTCTGTCTAAGTACTGGAAAAAATAAAGGTTCCTACACACCCAGTAAAATAGATTATGGAATGGCATAGTATGAAAATCAGAGAAAAGGAGACAGATGTCAGAGTTATGAGGAATAGAAAATAACATATTTATTTTTCCTATTTCAGCTTTGTGTGCATGAAGGGAAACATACACAGACCCAGCTTTGGTTTCCAACACAGTATCCAAAGACAGGGGCTTGTGCTCCCCCCAGGAGAATACAAGGTGAAAGGGAGGGGTGTTTTCAACACAGGTGGTGATGCAGAGAACCAAAATATTACATATCTAAAACAGGGAACAGGTGAATAATCCCCTTCCTCTGGAAAGCAGCTGGACTTGCCTCAACACCAGCCCTTTAGATATTCTGCTACTGTTTTGACACTAATATAATAGAAAAGTTTGTGGGTGTTTTTGTATCATATTAATCAGAGCTTGATCTAATCCAGGACGAAGGACAACATTCTCTACTCAAAGGGCAATAGTGACCTGGAGCTTTTTCATCTCGTTATCATCAGATCATTCCACCAGTTACATCAGCACTACACAGAGGCTGAGGTTTTGTCCTGGCTCCTGTTACCCTGCATTTATTTAGACTTAAATACTGCAGTATTATCTCCATAAAAGGCTAGGCTGTCACAGGCAGGAATAATCACTTCTCTCTCCAGGACAATATATGCAGATTTCTGGGGTGTCATAAAGGAAATGCATGGCACAATTACAGCAAAATCAGTGAAATGCTTTACTTTGTTTAACTTACTGTTGAACCATCCTATTTGGCCACATATGGAGGCAGGTACTGTGCTATTGCTCTTTAAGGCATTTTTATCTACCACCTTTCTTAACGGTAACAAAAGACAAATATCCAAAAACTCTAAGGCATTCAGAAAGCCTACAGTGTATATGGTACTGCTCTCTGAATGCAGCACTGTTAGTGCTCCACCGTGTCCTTTACCCTGTCCAATCACACACGTTGGGTGTCCTCACACGAGCTGTGCTTTGAACACCAACTGCTTCTGGGATCACCTGAGATATTTTTCTTGTTCAAGCAATTCTGCAGCAATGTCTTCCTCAACAGTAATTCAGCCCTGCTGCCACCTCATCAGGCTAAACAGATCAGCAGTTTCCCCATTGTCTGTAGAAGTGGGGTTTATTCTAAGAGAATGTTCAGGGATTCTGATAAGCACTGAAGCCTCCTCTGTCATTGACCTCAGGGAGGATTAAAACCATTGAACATCTTGCAGCTAATTCTGTCTGCGTTCAATCAGGTTCTGGGGGAAAGTGTGCATGTGTCATGCACAAGAGCCTAGTAATTCACTTGCAATGTCTTTAATGCCATCATTGCAGAGGGAAAGAACATTTTATCAGAGCAACAGAAGTCTGGGTTTTCAACATTGCCTGAAAACTGACAAAAAGCCCTACCCACAGCCCCTGAAAAGGCTTTCCTTCAGAATCTGCAAAGATCTTTCACTCTTCTTTAAAGTTAAAAGAGCTTTTTACTGTGCCACTTTCATGTCGTGTATTTCACCATCTCTGCTCTGCCTACTCCTTCTGAGGGTTCTCCCTGCTTCCTTTCTCCAGATCTGGGTCCCCTTTGAGCAATCTTTCTCTATTCTAGCAGCTGGGGAGGAAAAACACACTGCTCTCTTCTTATCTCTTCCCGTTTCCCATCAGCGGTGCTTCCGTCTCTGCCAGCAAATCACCAGTGTGGAGCTGCCCTGTGTGCTGGGAGAAGAACTGCTCTGGGTGGCACAGCCTGTACCTTGGGTAGGTGAGAGAAACAGGAGAGCCAGGCTCCCCAGGGCTGCTTCCCAAGTCTGCCTCCAGCACAAGGCAGGTGTCCAAGAGCACATCCTGACACCTCAGCAAAAGCAGAGCAGCAGGAACTGGGTGCAGCTGACACCCCATCTAAAAGGATGAAAAATATCATCACTGCTAGTGAGACAGCATTGCCTTTGTGCTGGCACCTGACATACAAACCTAGCAAACAGACTCTTGCAAAGCAAAGACCACCCATACCGCAAAACTGACTTCTGTAAGCTCCCATCTCCTTCCTTAGCTGGCAGTTACAGGAATGCTGTCAGTATATTCATGCCAAGAAGTCCAGCCATGAAAGCAAAAACTAAATAATAAAGACATTGGCAAGGAAAATATGATCTTTCTGAGACTCTGACATAACACGAGTACTGTACATGTTGGATGCTTCTGCTCCTAAATACTTCTGAAGTCAATGATTAAATATTGTGTAGTAAATACAGGATAGACTCACTGCCCTATACTGAAAGATTTGCCCAAGCTTAAGAGATCCTACAAGAAGTTACAGCAGAGGGAAGTGAGACCACTCATCCTACAGACAAGCATTTCCATTCATCAGAATTACAGGATCACCTTCTAGGAAACTTATACCCATACAAATCAATATTAGTGGGGTTAAAAGGCCTCACAGGCTTTTGTGTCCTTGGTTGCTTCCTTTGAGCCCAGTCATGCATGGAGATGAAGCACTGAGCATTTTAATTTCCATGAAATTCACTGTCCTGGCTACATTTCTTACTGATTTGAGTAATTTCTTAGAACTGTTATTTTTCAGTGATAACCATCTTGCAGGAACCCAGCCATAGGGCAGAAGGGACCTCATGGATCACTGAATGCAGCCTCCTTTTCTTGAAATTGTGCCGTATAATCCCACTCACAAGACTTGCAAACTCAGGCTTTAAACCAGCAAGGCAGTTCCCAATGCTCTATGGATATGGCCTTCCAACATAGTGCCCTGATGTTTAACTGGCTCTGTTGTGGTTTTAACAAGTTTTATAGAATACTTACTGTCTTTACAGCTCTACCTGCAAAGCACTTCAAAAGATTCTCTGTTAAGACTTACCACAGTAAACCTGCTGACTCCATAATACAAATTCAAAGTAATTCCAGGTCAAACCTTTAATCAAAGAGACCTCTGTAAGCTTCTTCTCACCCTTATTAAAGAGATTTACAAAACCGTGAAGGAGGTTGGAGAGTTACTGATGTGCCATTTAAAAAGGCTCCATTAAGATTTGGGTATTTTTATCTTTTAGAAAAAAGCATTTGCAGATTATAACTCTAAGGAGACAATTATAAGAGCATTCTGAGAGTCTTTTCACTTGATCTATAAGGGGGAGAAATGGTACAGCAGAGTATAGGAAAGAAAATACACTGCCTAAGCCATTTTTCTTGAATAGGATCCTAACTAGCCATGTCACAGCTGCAGTGAAGTGTCTTATGTTCCTGTGATTTATTACTATAAGGACCACATCATCTGCCAAAGTGTGCTTGTAAGAAATTAAATGGTTTCCAAAGGAAACATTAGAATAAGGCAGATTTTAGATTTGCATTTTTACCCTGATTAGTGTCTGTGAAGCTCCTTTGAAAACTTTTGTATCAAGCAGAAATACAAAATTATTGTCAAATGCAGTTTGAATTTAGGAAGGTTTCAGGAAGGAAGCCGAGTTAACCACAGAAAGAGATGAAGAGACTGTTTACAGGAGTGAGAATGCAGAACATTACTGAAAGAGAAAGGAAGTGGCAAACTTCCAACATGCTGCGCCTGGGATCCGATTGCTTTGTGTCTGACATGGTGAGCTGTTCACAGGCCTGAGCTATTCTGGTACCCTTTTAGCTCAACTTTGGACACTCAAATCAAGTGTAAATAACAAGTTAAGGGCTTGATGCTGCACTCCCAGTTCCCTTTTACTTCAAGCTGAGAAGGGAGAACAGTATTAAGACCTATATTAGTGTTGATCATGGTGTCCTTCCTGATGGACATCCAACCAGAGAAATCACTAGAGAAGAAAACTCCCACAATTAGCCTAGGTACTGCAGACGGACAATTTGGGACCACAGCAGAAAATGAAGGAGCAATATTTTCATTCATCCCAGTAGCATCTGAGAACCTCAGAGCCAGCCTTCCAAAACTCTTGTTTGCATAGGAGTGTTTCTGCCAACTTGAATCAATCTCTCGGTTTCAAAGGGGGAGAAATTTAACCTCACAATATTTGTTCATAGCTGTAAGACTGCTCTGTTTTCCTGCTGTAAGCCAGCAAAACTGAGTGCAACTGTAAAGAAGTCTCAACACTTCCATCAGAAAGACCTTGGGAACATACTTTAAGAGTTTATTACACCTCTTTTTGACATTAAAGTGTGGAAAGAGCCAAAACAAAATACAAACAGATGGAAAAGGAAAAGTATGTAACAATCTAAACAGATTGGCAGGCTGTGACAGTGGGTATTCTCTGAAGAATGAGCCGAAGTTTACTACTACTAATAGGCCAAACAAACCTCTTGGTCAGTATTGATTTGACTCATGTTGCACAAAACACCAAAATAGTAGCCATGAGGAAGGACGAGCATCTTGCTGGTCTGAAGAGGTGACTGGATTTTCAGATGTGTCAGGAAGTTGCTGAGGGTAAGTTACCCTTGTCCCAAGTAACACCCATTCTGTAGAATAAATGCTAACGTTAGTTTCCTAGGAATCAAAAAGATAGTTGCCATGAGACACTGGGAACAAAGTAGCTTTGGTAGTTAACACCAAAGAGGAAATTCTCTCCTGAGTTAGAGCCTTCAGAGGGGATGTAAAAAAATCCCAGGGAACAACCAGATGTATGAACAGCTGAAAATGTGTGGCTTATAATGAAAACAGAAGGGTTCTTTGAACTGAGTCTTCCCACCTTTATCTGTATTTGCCCTGGAGAAGTTTTGCAGAGCTTCTACAAGGGATTATTTCTGATTTTGAATTTGCAGCAGCAGTTGTAACCAATATTACCTCCCTACAAACCATGAATATCTCCACTCACGTTCAAGGAGCATGAGTTACACCACCTCAGTACCTCAATCCATTTGCACCAACCTGCAAAAGAATTACCCACAGCCATTCAGTCTTCTACTTGCTTCTTTTTCTTCCTTTCAAGATCAAAAAAAAAAGAGCCTTTCACATAAACTACTGCAAATTTCCTTGGGGAGATGGGATCACATTATGATGAAGCCCATCAAATTTGGTTTAGAACTATAAAATTTCAGAAGCAGGCCATAAGAGTCCCTCCAGGTGTATGGAATATTCTCTTCCTATGCTTTACTTCTACAGCCTCATTCCAATACCATGTACCAAAGCCTTTTCCTCATGCAGTGAAGCCAGGTAACACATGACAACCCACGGAAAACATTTCTGACAGTTTCTTTGACAGATGTTCATGATATGCTGTCGACACTGTATTTTTACCCTGATTGGGATTAATAATTAAAACTGATTCAGCACTGAGAATCTTCTAACTTTGTTCTGATCAGGAAAAATCGTGTTCAACTATGAGATGACTAGTATCATTAAAATTCTATTTCAGAGAACTGCTGTTAAGTGATAGTTTTGCTCTTCAAATTAGGAGAGAGGATTAATAATTGAATCCAAAGACCTAGTTATATATATTTTGTAGGTTTGTTTCATAATAGGAAGAATGACTTGAGAAGAAATCCATTAAAATTTTTAGTATTCCCATGCTAGTCTGATTCTAAGTTTTTCCATTAAGTAGCACAGTCATAATGGCATTAAACTACTTAAGCAGCAAAAACAGCACATAATTATCACTTTTAATTTAATCTTTTAGAGTGCAAATAGATACGGTACGTCACTGACAATTCACATTCCTAAAAAGATTTTTCTATTCCTTCATAGCAGCTTCACATCCTGTTGTACTGATATAAGTGACCCAAGCATGTATAATTTTCTCCTCAAGGAAAAAACCCTCAGAATAATGAGATAGCAAAATTAATCCCAGAGGTGTAGCAATCAGCTACTGCTTTATTTACCTTAAAATAGATTTTTAGATATGAGCAGCAACTAGGGCACCGTTACCCATGTACCAGTCTGTCAGCATCCCAGACTGTGAGTGTAATCTCTGAATTATGAGCATTTTAGCTATTGCACATATTTTTTAAAAAAGTCACACATAGAAACTATGAAGTACATGAAAGTTCTGTAGAAATGAGGAGAGAAGAGAGAAGACTATGCAGCATGTAGCATCCCCTCCCTTGCCTCTCAACAGACCGCACTCTATTTACCACCTGGGATATCTTTCCCTTGGGAATTAGGAAGTGTGATGTATCTGTAGCTGCAGCCCCGCAGAGCACTGGCAATGCCTTGCTGCCTGCCCTTGCAGGGCTGCTGGGAGATGCTGCTGGTGTGAACAGCACAAATATTCACTTCACACCACTGCCATCCTCGGTGCCAACCCTGTGCAGAGCCAGGCTCCCTCCAGGTGCCTTTCTCCTGGTGCCCCCTCCCACACGATTAAGCCTCTGGCACACTGTAGATACAACCACAGTGTTAAGGAGTAGTGGCACCTTAGCACTGTGCATTCCTATACATTTGCTAAAGGATTCCCTAAAGGCCAATAAAAGGCAGGGCACAGCAGTGCTGTGGTTTAGTTGTCAACAGTGGAGCCTCTGCAAAAGGCTGCAGGGCAGCAGCTGCAGTAACAGAAGCCTGTGCAAGGCAAAAGTCTAAATACAGCCCACTGTTTCCAAATCAAACTGAAAGAAACCAGGCAGCAAGCTTGGACAGGCCAGGCTGAGCCCCTGCGAGGCAACAGCACTGTCGACATCTGTTTGAAAGAGAAAGAGGCTGAAATCTGACACATTGCTGATCTCAAACACAGCGATCTCAGACCTTGTGCACTATCCTCTCTTGCCTGCAGTCTGTGCTACCCAATGCTCCCGAGCTTTTAGCATGGCTCACATTCCTGCTTCCCCAGAAAGCATAAAGCTTCTGCACCTGATCGCAGCGCTGGAGCGACAGCATCCCCTTCGACACAGAGCAAGCTCTATTTCAGGGGTCCCCAGCTGGCAGGTGAAGATGAAACAGTTCTTTCCCCACCCCAGGACCAGGCATTAATGTCTGTGGTACTCTCTGATAAAGCACAGATCTACAGTGGCAGCAGAGGGCTCTGAGTTTTGCTCTAACGTCATTAGCAATTCCAGTTTGTTGCAAACACATATCTAGCAGACATTTTTGTCTCTGCACATACAGCTCAGGAGTCTACTCTTTCAACATTGGTATAGGAAAGCAAATGTCTGCTTGGAAAAAAAAAAAAAAACCTCGATTTCCTTGGCAAAATGAAAGCATGTCAACATTTGTTACAAAAAAGTATCTCATGAACACTACTGACATTCAGGCCTGTCAAATGCTCTGCTATTTTCATCCTTCCTCTTTCTCCTCTTCCCTTAGTGGGTTAATGTCAACAGACCTTCACAGATCTTTCCATTTAGTAACGATAACCATTCACCATAAGCCCTTTTACAATAAACACCATGCCAGAAGCTTTTGTGTCTCTCCAGGTTGTACATCATCAAACCAAGGCAATGTCAAAAGAAGATTTTCTCAGAGACCAGACCAGAATTCCTGTAAATCAAAACACAAGCCTACTCCTGTGCTCAGGCCCCACAAACTGTCCATAAATCATATCAAGCCAGTGCCAGATGAGCAAGGTTCCTCTCCTGGCATCCTTGTGTGCCACGGGGCTGTCTCTGTCACTGCTGCTCACAAGGGTGCTTCTTGACTATGCAATCTGACCCTCAAAAGCCATAATTTGAGACCATAATTTTCTGCAGAGAACCTTTTTCAAATAACCCCAGACTGACAAAATCAAGCTGCTTAAAGACACAGCAAAGTCACTTTATCACTGTATCATGCATTTTATTTTAAAGGCCTATTAAGAACCCATTCTTTCTGGTAGAATGCTATTTTCACCTCCGCTTTTCTCTTTTTTCCTTTGGGAGCTTGAAAATAAGATTTCCCTATCTCTTCCTTTTTTTTCTTGTCTGTTTCTATTTGATCAACGATGATTCTTTTTTTGCTGTGCCTCTAAGAGAGTTGACATTAAAATATCTAATTCCTATTCTCTTTCTGTTGTGTTTGTGCGTCGGAGTCATTCACAATGATGTCAGCTCAGCTCTGGGCATTGTCTCTGCTAGTTCAATTCCAGCTGAATTGCTGGAGCTAGCAGGACATTAGCATTCACTTGATTGATTTAACATATCCAGAGAATCAGATAGGTTTTGTATTCAGCTACACACATGAGAAACTGAAGAATTTATAAAGCAATCTGAAGTTGGAAAGTTCTTTTGGAGTTACATATGTTTTGCTTCTCACATATTTTCCTGTGCTTGAGGGCACTATGTAAATAACAGCCATTTCAATGCCAAGCCCTTCCTTGACAGTGCTCAAGGAAAAAAGAGGAAAGTGATTTAAAACCAGTGTTTAACATAGTTAATCAATTTAACAGATTTCAAGGCTAAAGGATCATATTACACATCTCCTATAAATACAGGAAAATTTCATGCTGTAGTTGAATCATTTGGTCCAATAACCAGAGAGAACACCTTTTCAGAGGTAAATACTTCTGAGTTTTGAAATTAGTATTAATTATAAAGCCACCTGTTGGATTTAAAACTTTCTTCCTTTGTCCAGTGCCTGCCCCTGTGACAAGATCTTAGTGTTCTATGTGGCTTAGGATGCACGTGACCTACAAAGAGTTCATGTCTTTCCAGATTCCAGATTTTGAGTGTGAAACTAAACTGAAGAAGAGGATGCAGGGCAAAAATTTCAGAAGAGGTGGCTGTTTGGCTCAGGAATCCATCTTCCTCCAAAAGAAATGCTGAGCTGAGCAGGTCCCCATGAAGTGAATTAAGAAATGTGGCTTTATCTTCCTGAGAACTAGAATCTCCACCTGACTGTTTTATGACTTTAGGACAGAGATTCCCAAACATTCCAACAATAGGACTGAAGACCTCTGCAGACAAGTTTGTTCAACTATGCCCTTTATGGGCTGAATGAAACAATGAAAGGACTTGATATATAACAGAACAGTAACAGCTGGCCTCCTAAAAGCCCTTTTCCTGCACTCTCTCTATTGGCTCCAGTGGACTTTCAGCTATTCAAAATGAGAGTTTGCAACCTTCAGACCATAACCACACTTGACCCCCTATGCTGATAGAATCAGATGGACAGGTAGAACTTCTCTGTCTTCCAGTAGCTTCAGCATTCTAAATATAGGGGTGATGTGACAACAAAGTCAGCTGCCCCAGTTCAAACTTGCCTTTGTATTTCTCTTAATTCCAGCATTATCTTCTAATCAGGGGTTCTTTCTATATCACATATAGCTCAGCTGGTGTTTTAACTGCTCAGAAACACAGGCAATAGCTCTCTTCTGGCTTCAGTTACCTGTTCTGAGTGGGACTGTGCAGCTCTGGCCCAGCCTCCCTCCTGCACACATACACAACAGAGAGACAGATGAGTCTGCTTGCAAGACAGTGGACACTCATTTGTGATCATTAACAAGCACTCCCCGTAAAAGATGACAACTCATGTATCAGCCGAGACATCTCACATTAATTGGAACAAAGTTCCTATCAAATATATTTTGATAATAGCCAATCTCTCAGGGACATTTTGCACCACACAGTGAGAAAATGTTTGATGTCTTTCCTTGGAGGCAAGAAAGAGCACCAGAAGGCAAATGCAGCTGCAAGGAAAGACAAACAGAAAACAGCAGGGAAACAGCTGTCTGTGGAGACAAGCAACAAGCCATGGAGCTCATCAGGCTCTGTCAGCAGTGCAGATCCTGGCACAGGTCTGCAGGTTCCAAAGGTTGCTCTTTTTCCAGAGTGTGGTAGAGACCCTATGAAGGATCAGTAGGAAGTAAACAAAGACACTAACAAACTTCTCCATGGACAGCAAGTCAGTACTCACAGCTGCAATCTGGTGATATTCTGTATGCATACATGACTGCATTTTTCAAGACAAAACTAACACAAGGCAAGTTGTGGTGGTCTCAAAGTTCTCCAGGTTCATTCCTTCCATATGACTGAGCTTTCCTCACTTAACTTCCATCTTAGGTCTGGCCTTTCCTTGGCTATGACATTTGGCTGGTTCCCAGCCAATGGTGGAATTTGAGATGGATAGTTTGCAGGAGTACACACGTCTAAATGAGCTCCAGAATACTTAACAATGGCTGCTGCGAGACCTTATGCAATACTATGCCATTTCAGTCCTTTTAACACCAAGCTACAATTTCAAACAACACAGAAGCCAGAGAGTTTCTCTGGGTTTCTAACATGCTTTACATGCCGCCTAGACTTTCTCTTCACTGATCTGCTGCTGGATAAAACCAGTGTTGAAAAGACATTAAAGTGACAGTCGAGATCTGTAGCTACATTAGTCATTCTGTCAGAGCTCTGGAAAGAACCTCACTGAAGCCATGCAGGAAAACAATTTGTTGAAGCATCAGCTGAAGCAGTGAGTCGCAACTCATTCAAATCTCTCTAAAGTACATGATCAAGCAAACTGCTGAAGCCCTGAAAGCCACAATTGATTCTGCAAACAGGAGATACCTAAAACAAACTTTGAACTCGCCTCCAGTCTCTGGTGTGTGATAACAATCTGAGTGTCCACCTATTTATTCTGTAAAAGCAGTCAAGTGGGAAAATACCGGATGAGTGATGTTCCCTTAGTGCAGTGACAGAACTACCCACACAAGCTGACAGTACTTTCCCATCACCATGTGTAATTGGCATTTTGTTCCGCTGAATGGAGCCATTCTGGGCATGCACTGATCCAACCACAGCAACTGTTTTGTAACATTTTTACCTGAACCTCAAGCGATGGTTCCGCTGCCCCAGAAGAGTTAAGCAGTTCATGGTCTTACAGATCTTTTTGCCAAAGATAACACTGCTAAGCCTTGAAGTCTACAGTACAGCCATGAGCCTAAAAAAACCCCTCACCTGAATAACTGAGTCATCTGAGGCACCCAGACAGATGCCAGAGAATCCAGGGCAGCTCAGCCACAAATTGACTTAAACAAAATCCACTAAGTTCATCCAACCAGGGCATACCTCTCAATATAGGGGAAACTTATATAGGTCTTTATCCTAACCACTGTGTTGGCCTAAGGGTACATTACTATCAGTTAATAAAGAGGTAAAACATGTAAACCCTTTTATCCTCCAAGAGGCTGGTGGAAAAGGGAGCAAACTGTTGGTCAGTGATGCTCTTTCAAATCAGCTGTGAACTGTAACCTCTTGAGAGACAATATGTAGAAAGACATTTTCTGACACTCTGAAGCTCGAGAATAATTATCTCTAAAGAAAAAAGTTAGTAGAAAATAAAGTTTTGGCTTTACTCTAAATATTAACTAACTTTGTGTGTGTGTTGTGCTCTGTGCTGGGTGGGAG
>VXBX01004249.1:2379366-2390344 GCA_013400415.1 Scytalopus superciliaris | reverse complement strand
TATTGGTTTGGGTATGCAGGGCGAGTGGCTTGGGGCGGGCACAGGGGATCCCTGAGGGGGAAACCTCTGAGGGGAGAGGGCTCTGGGATGGCACCGTGATGGCACTGTGAGGGCTCTGTGAGGGCTCTTTGAGGGCACTGTGAGGGCACTGTGAGGGCACTGAGCTCCCCGAGGGCTCTGTGAGGGCTCGGTGAGCTCCGTGAGGGCGGCAGTACTGCTCTCTCGCCGCCAGACGGCGCCCCCGGCCCGGCCGCGCGCGGGGCCCAGAACGGCCGCGCGGCGCTTCCGGCGGCGGGGGAAGGGGCGGCGCGCTCGGCTCCGGTGAGCGGGGGGATCCAGGGGCGATCGGGGCGGTGTGGGGGATCCAGGGGGATCCACGGGGAATCCGGGGGGTCGGGGGGCTTCGGCACAGAGCGCCCGGAGCGCGGCAGGTGGGGCCCGGCCTCCGTGAGCGCCCCCCGGGATGGCGGCGGGCCCGGGGCACAGGGCTGCCCTCACGGGGTCGGTGCTGCCCTCAGAGCCCCCACAGCGAGCCTGGTTTGCTGCCGCCGCTGCCACCTGTCCCGGTGCGGGAGATGGGGGAGCCGCAGCTGGGTTTGGGCATTGCAGAATGAATTAGACCCGTGTGGACCGTGCGATTATTCCTTTAAGTCCTCACAGCGCGTCTCTCTCCTAGGAAAAATGATTTCTGAAAGCAGCTCCTTCGTGAAGGGCATGGTGCTTGGAGGAGCCTTCTGCGTGCTGGTTACCCTGCTCGGACACATTAAGGTGGGGCACGGGACCAAAGCACATCACCACGAGCACCATCACATCCAGGCTCCCAACAAAGAGGATGTCTTAAACCTCTCTGAAGGTGAACGTGTGGAGCTTAGCAAAAGTATCCGTGTTTACTGTATCATTCTTGTCAAACCGAAAGATCTGGGGCACTGGGCTGCAGCAAAGGAGACCTGGAGCAAGCACTGCGACAAGGCAGAATTCTACAGCTCTGAAAACGTCAAAGTGTTCGACTCTGTGGCCCTCGGCACAAAAGATATGTGGGTGATGATGAGAAAAGCTTACAAGATAACATATGAACGCTATAAGGATGAATTTAGCTGGTTCTTCCTTGCGTATCCAACAACGTTTGCTATTATTGAAAATCTCAAGTATTTCTTACTGAAAAAGGACCCCTCACAGCCTTTTTACATAGGGCACACTGTGAAATCCGGGGACCTCGAGTATGTGGACGGGGAGGGAGGAATCGTCCTAAGCATTGAGTCACTAAGACGACTCTCCCGCGTTCTTGAAGACCCCGACAAGTGTCCGGAGCAGGGAGGTATGATTTGGAAACTGACAGAGGACAAACAGCTGGCGATCTGCCTGAAGTACACGGGGGTGTTTGCCGAGAACGCGGAGGACTCGGAAGGAAAGGACGTCTTCAACACCAAGTCGGTGGGTGCCCTCATCAAGGAGGCCATGTCCACCCACCCGCAGCAGGTGGTGGACGGCTGCTGCTCGGACATGGCCATCACCTTCAGCGGGCTGGCCCCCAACCACATGCACGTGATGATGTACGGGGTGTACAGGCTGAGGCCCTACGGACACACCTACAACGATGCTCTTGTCTTCTTGCCCCCGGAGGGCTCAGACAACGACTGAGGTGCAGCCGGGGGAGGCTCATCTCACTACACACTGTTGGTACTGACACGTTCTGGGACAGCTGCTGTACAGGTTTTTTTGCACACTGAGGGGTTGGTAAAGCTCTTTAATTTCGAAAGAGGAAGGAGAAACTTTTTTCTAAAATCTTTTATACGGAAATGCTTCTGGCTTTTGACAGTGCTGGAATGAAATGATAAAAAGTTGTTAATGTTTATAATGAAGGGAATTAAGTTTATAGGGGGGTTTGTACATGTAAATATTTATTAATGAAAATCCAAATGAACTTTAGTCTACTCTTAAAAATATATTTTTGCAAGACTTTGATTCTTTCAGTTCTTCCAGACATTTCTAGAATGTCTTTATATCTTTCTAAGATGTACCAATAAAACTGACTACAGATTCAGTCTCCAAGGCTAACTTTAAGCTATTTCTTTTACGCTGAACTACACAATAGCTTGAGTTGCACTGTTGCAGCACCTGCTGGTTTGTGAACAGCCTCCTAATCCAGTAAGGATTGAGCAGGAAGCAAGGTGGCAAGAAATCTTTTAGGGAGTTGCAGCACAATAGTATCAAGTGCCCTTTGGACTGCTGTTTCTAAGCAAACAAAAGAAAGAGGTAACTGTATTTGAATAAGTATTAACATGGTCAGGGAGCCTGTTAGCACAAGAGTAATTGCTCATTTAAAATCTCACTCCATCTGTAAGTGTATTAAAGCTTCCATGTTATTTCCACTCCTGTTAGCAGTGCTAATAGAAGCTGGTTAATTGCCAGTAAAAATGTGGTGTAGATACTTAGAGAGATTTTAACACCAAGATGCAGAAACAGCAGCACGTGCTTGCACTCCCACCCTTGGAATGTTATGCAACACAGGTAGAACACCAAAGCAACATGAAGAACTCCCCCTACTAGGATTGAGGAGTGGTGTGATGGGGTTGGGTGGGAAGCAGGAGGTGCACACGGGTGGTGGTTGTTTGAGTTTGGCTTTGGGGTTTTTTTTATGTTCTGGAGTTTATTTACAACTGAGTGCTCAAGTTAGTGGGTCACACTCCCTTCCCCTTACAGCACATGCAAATAAACAGCACTTCAGTATTTACTCCCTGTAGTATTCACACCCGATGTGGGTGTTTCAAGACTTAAGGAAGGTACTACATCTATGTTCTACATCTAGGACTATCACAGGCTTTGTTGGCACTACAGCATTCATAAAACACCTGAGATCATGTTATCTCACCGTTAACAGAGCATTTGTAACACCCTACCCTGAGCTGCAAGGGGGCAGGTGGCGAAGTGAAACTGCTTCAGAGATTATGAGAATATCCACATCTTGACTTTTTGTTTTATGCATCAGGTCCTTCCTTTTTGACAAGAAAGGTAAGATAACCACTCAAACCCCCAACAAGCTCCCACAGCTCAGCTGTTTCAGAATGTGCAAGAGGTGAGACAAGATGCACCTCCTCACCCTCCCTGTCAGTCAGAGCTCAGCTGAAAGAGCAAGACAAATGTGCATGACTGCTGCTAAAACCTAGACAAAACTTGTATTTTTGATGTTTTGCTAAATTGATACACAATTTAAGTCTGATTTAACTTGTATCTTCTTACAGAATAATTCATAAATGCTAAACTCATTGTTGGGAATACTCTGACAAAACCAGATGAAGAAAGTAAAATTTTGATTTCAGTGTTGCTGATACTAAAGACAACTGACCCCCCCCAAAATAACAGCAGTCATAGGAGAACGTCAGTGAACAATTCAAATGAGAATAAACCTCAGTTTGTCACAGACCTGAGAGGTACTGTAGAACAACAGGAGACACGATGCAAAGGGAAAAAGCAAGCCACAGAACACAAAGTGGTTTCACATAGCACTAACCAGAAATAGCACATTTACAGTGGAATCTTTTAGATGCATAAAAATGTCCCATCAGCATTCTGAAGGTTTGAGGCTTGACCAAACTTCTGCAACACTGCTTAACATTTTTCTTCCTACATTGATAAATAGTTTCATATTTACCCTGTCGTTTTCAAAAGTACAACCTTTTAAATAATTTTACAGGAGAAATTTAAAAAGCAGCACATATTAGGTAATATATTCGATCTCCCATGTCTTAATTGGCTGTAGAATCAGATGGAGCACTCCTTGGCCACCATCTGTAAAGATCCCAGGGTGGGGAAACCAAACGTGCACAACAGCACTGAGACAAGGCATGGACACAAAATTACCTTCTGCCATTGCAAAATGCATGTGTTAGAATAGAGACCTGAAATATTAATAAATGCTTCCAGAGACAGTTGTAAGTGGTAGACCTTAAGGTTTCCTTAGTTTATTACATGATTTCACTTTTCCATAGGCATAGCTTTGGGTATGCAGTTGCTGAACAAAGGATTGGGTTATCCAGACAAACAGTGCTTCTGAACCCGTTCTGTAGCTGTAGGTACATGTGGCAGTGTGCACAAGCTGAGAGCTCTTCGAGTTCCACCTGGAGAAGTTGCTCCTGGCTACACTGATAACCATGTTTTGCTATCATGCCCTTATTTAACAGTGATTTTCTTTCTGCTCCTAAAATAAGGCGGCAAAGAGGGAGTAGGGAGCATCAGGCACCAGGGCGGCACACGCTCCTTTTGGAGCGTGCCCACCATTACTATGAACTCCACTATAAGGAGAGCAATTTCAAAGTGTTGGCAGGTAGAAATTTGAACACAGATATAGTCTTCAGATATGAACCAGCATTAAAGAATTTCTAGTCCACATATCAGGCTAAGTTCATAAACTCTATACAGATAAACGCATATTAAAAAGAGAAAATCCTTAAGTAAAATGAAGTTAATGCTGTTAATAAGTTAAAAAATAATGTCAAAAAATTATTTCTCCACGTTCAAGAAACAGGTAGACTAACAAGATGTTAATCAGAAGAAAAAATCTGAAATGTTTCTGAGGTTTTATAAACTGTATTTATATTTCACGTACACTTTATATTACTCTTTTAGAAGAGCATAAAAATGTAAACATTTCTTGGCTTTTTCCTCCTTTCTGTTTGAAATAGTCTACTCACAGTCCATGCAGAATCTTTCCACCAGGTATCTTCACTCATTGAAGACTCAGGTTTAAGACAAAACAAAATAACTGTAACAAAAAGAAATCTAGGAAACTATTGTAGCCTAACAGTACTTTTGCATTCACTTGATTTATTTAGCATAGCCACAGAACAAAATAATTTGTACATTCAGTCACATTAAAAACAAGGAATTACAAAGCAGTCCACATTTAATCTAAGTGCATTCCTTTGGAGTAACAGTTCCTTTTCTTTCACTTGTATGTCTTCATATGCCAAAGGCCATCATTTAAATAGTGGATATTTTCAATACCAATCCCTTTGTTGACCTTCTCACTGTAGAAGGAAGAAAAAAGTACAGAAGTGTTAGATGGGTTAAAAATCAGAGCAGTATAAAATACAATACTTAAAGTAGGAAGTGCAACATGTGTCAGCTGGAAGGGAAAAGCTAAAACCCACAAAGTTATCTTCAACAGCAGGTGGACAAGAAACAATATTTGTTATTACGTTTGCCCACATTGCTGACCGATAAGAGGAAAATATTTGCCTTCCACATATTGTCAACACCTCCCACTGTATTTTTGCTGGGTTTTTTTTTGTGGGAGACAGTTCTTCAGAGTTCTGCTACTTTTCTTAATTTTAGCATTTCTCTATCAAAGCAGCACAGCATTTTGAGTCTCCCCCTCCCAGCACAGGAGGTGGTACAACATGCCTAGAACATTAAATTCTACAAGTTCTGCTTCCAAGTGTGCTACTGACACAATCAAAAACAGGTGAGCTGCCTCTCTGCAAGTTGCAGGTCATTACCCACTTAATAAAGAAATAAAAATGCTAAATTTATGTGCCAAGGACTTGCAGCATGTTAGTGTTTAATCTTTATCTTTTGAATCATGCCATCTTTTAAAAATTACTGGTCTGTGTGTCTGCATGGAATTTGTGTTTGTCATTTTTCCAGTACACTATTTCACACAAAAAAATCTAGTTTTGTCACAATAAAAAGACAAATCTCATCATTCTAGGAGTGAAAACAAGTTGCATTCCCCTGGACAATATAACTTACTGTATTTACACCAAGTGTTCTCTTACTTACACAGCTTGTCCAAAAGTAATCAGGGTGGGAAAATGCTGCTAACACAGTATTAACATATAATGTATCATAATCACACCAAGAGACTGAAATTACACTGCTCCACAATTTTCTGGTATAACCAATGTCACACAAAAAAGCAGCTAACAGGCTGCAGAAATCAGCATCATTTCATTTTTCTCTCCAGTTCATGTTGCTTCTCACAGGAACAGGATATTCAGCTGCAAGGCTGCTAATTTGAAGTTGGGATTGGGAATACAGATAACCTTGGCTTGCAATGATCACGGCATTATCGCTGCAGACTTGGGACTAGGACACTTTAGTAGCTTTTCTTTTCACTTACTTTTGGACTTTTGAAGCACTACAGAGAATCCAGAGAAATCTCATTTCTCAACAGCTACATCAGATCCAAATCAGGGATGCTCCAGTCCCACTCCCTCCCTGCCCTCTGTAACATTCCCACCTCTCTCCCTTGTGCTACCATTATAAATTAGGACTGCACAATCACCCAGTACAGATGATCCTGTTGAGAATTAACCCCACAGGAAAGAGTGACTTGTTTTCATCAAAACCAGCTTCTTTGCTGCCACAAATAGCAGACAGGACTGGAACCAACACAGCTCAAACCTGCTGGGTACCCCTCACATCCTGCTGCAAGACATTACAGCACCTAAAATGACAAAGTGATTTAGCTACATATAATTTTGCACTATCTGAAAGCCAAGAACAACTGGGACCCATTTCTATTTTCTCTTTTGCTTCTCAAATAGTTTTCAGTCTATCCCCTGAACAGACCTCTACATTTCACAAGAAACTCAGATAAGCTAGTCAGCACATCAAACTGGAATGCTGAGTACAGGGCAGCCACAGGGGAAAGCCCAGAGAGGCAACCAAACACCAGCAGGACTTCAGTCTCTGCTGTCCCTGCAGACAAAAATCACTTCAACATTTCCAATCCTCTCAAATCCAAATTACATCTCTTGTCTAGCCAAGATAGTAAGTACTTGATATAAATATTTCTTTGTTCAACAAGATCTTTGAGAAAGTATGATCAGAGCTCTAGAAATACTAACATTCAGCAGCAGTACTCATGTTGTACACCTTAAAATCCATATTCACATGCAAAGAACTATTTTGATTCCAAGTAAGCACAGAATATATTCCCTGCTTCCTCTTCTTTCCCTGCATACCAATCAACAAAACGAAACCTTAATAAACTCTGTACTTGAACAACACATGCTGCAACAGTGATGCAGTAACCTTGACAGTGGTGCTTATGTTCCAAACTAACATAGAATAATGACATGGGACAGGTTATATTTCAATTTTTAAAACACTTACATGTCCTCAGCTGACATCTTCATTACTCCCACACATAACGCATGTTGTTTTCCCTCTGCCATTATTGCCTACAAATTACTGCTAAGGAAAACAGATTTCTGTTTAAACTATTTCAGAAAAGCAAAAGCAATATGAAGAAATTACTTCAAAAAAATTTGTTAAAGCCCACGATGAACTTTTCCCCTTTTAGTAATTCTAAAGCTCCAGCTCTTAAAGATAAGCAAAACAATGCACTGCAATTAACAACTGAATCGCAGAGTGTAGAACAAAGAATGTATTTATGAACTTGGAACAGCAATTGCACAAAAAAATCTCCCAGCACTACACTCCATGTCTCTCTTTGTGCCTAACACAGAGATGACAGTCTCTCCCTTTCTGGAACAAAACAGCACATTTGTGGGGCCATTTTAGATTCCAAGGCACAGAAGAATTGGGACACATTTGAAAAATCAGAAGTACTGAAATCAGATATGTCCTTTCCAAAGTTTAGTAACATATGATGCCAGCAGCTGGTCTCTTCCTACAGCATCTATCAAACAACAAAAGCAGCACAGCTTGGTGTTATTAATACTGTATTTGCTCAGGGTTTCTTTTTCAGTAATATAACAAGGAGTGAAATAGTGCTTCCCTCATTTTACACATGCTAACTTCATCAGACACATAGAGCAAGTCCTAACTACAGTAAAGCTGATCCTTAACAACTTTCCCAAATCCTTAGGAACAGGAGAGAATTATTCTTTAACTGAAGGGGATAAAAGATTGACTAAGGAAGCAGAGGACAAATTGCACTACACTGCACCTCATCTACTTTTACAGTTCTGCATAAAATCACTAAGGAGCTCCACTTACCAATGAGCTTAATGGAACAGCAGCCCACCCAACAGTACAGCAGGAACATCACAGTAAGTAAAAAAGTAAGAACAATTTAACCTTGCCAAATAACATCTAAACCTCTACAGCTCTTTTCTGATTACTAGTTATTTCACAAAATCTGATTAAAATCCACAGTAATCCAGATTATGATCAGCTGAGAACACAAGAACAAAAATTTAACTCATCTCACAGCAACCAATAATTCATGGTAAGAGAAGGATACAACAACAGTATCAACAGCAGCAGGGTAAAGCTTTGCTCCAGGAGACGTCAGGCCAGGGCACATTATATTAGCTCCACTTAGTACAAATTTAATGGCGCCTTTATCAACCTGCTGATGTGGTAGAATAAATGGGTCTAGGAGGGGAAAGATACAGCATTACAGTTAATACAGTAAGATGACAACACAAATAACTCATTATCACGTCCGTTTAGATGGGGCAATTAAATATAGAGTGTGCTGTGAGGGCAGGAAGTTTGAGGAACAATTACCAGCACTCCTGCTGGGCTGTGCTGTCCAGAAAGGACACAAGTGCTGTCCTCCCAGACTACATCTTTTATCTGAGAATCAAAGGCAAGCCAGCACCAGAGGCCTATGCTTCCTGCACACGTACAGAACCATATACTGAGTAACAATTTTAACAAGGTCACGCAGGGAAAACAATCACTCAAGTGCCCAGATACTAAAAGGTCTTAAAACAAAGGGGTCTTAAATCCCTCAAACTAAATGTACTCTTATAAACTAACCTAATATGAAAGAGAAACAATTTAATGTTAACAGCACAAAATTAATTAAAGCTGTCAGCTCTCCATCCTTCAAGTGCGGGCACCCTCTTGAAGTATTTCCAACACTGAGATTTGACTGAACATTTTTTGGGATTCAAATCAGAGTAACACAATCAAGCAGAACAGCAAGAAAAATAATGCAAGATTAAATTGTAAAAAGTAAAAAGCATGCAGCCTAAGTTCCTACAGGAGGGAAGCACACATTACATCATTAAACTCAAGTTTATTTTTCTAATAAGAACCTACAAGTTTTGTACACTTGAAAGAAAAAAGATAGGGACTAACAACAGCAAATTTACATCTCTGTCCTAGGGAAACCTCTCAAGATCTTTTACAGAGCTTTGCACAGTTTAAGTCTTACTAGTCAAAGTTCAGATTGCTTAACATATAGCATGGAAGCAATTCATACAGGCATGTGAAATAGCAAATCAATAAATTACAGGTGAGGAGGTACACTGGATCTTTAAGATCTATTCGGGAATATATATATATATATATATATAATGGAAGTAGCAAGTTCTTCTTAATTTGTATCTACAGAAGTCCCATGGAATCACACAGTCATCTTTCTGTTCCCAGCACTACCACCCTCAGCAAACTTACATTTGTGAAGCAACCTTAGGGTAGGGTAAAAAATCCCTTCTCTTTGCCTGAAGAACAGCAGCTCCCCATTCACAGTGAGGATTTCTATATGTTCATGACTGCAAGAGTAAAAAAAAAAAATTATTCCAATAGTTATTTAAACTTCATATAGTTTAAATGAATTAGTTCACAGAGTCTGCTCTATCTTGGCACCTGAGAATTAAGACAGTCAATTAGCAAGAAAATATAAAACTAAAAATACTATCTTTTTGCATTGCTTGTTCTTCAACAGTGGTCTCCTGCTCACGTCCTTCCCCTTCAAGAAAAAAAATCTACAGACAGAATGCACAAACTGCATTTCCTTGGGGGGGGAATGCAGTACAAAGAGTGGATAAGGAGAGAGTCAGCAAAAATGTACTACCCTCTATTTAGGAAAAAAGATAATACACAGAGACCCAAAAATAGTAAAAAAAACATCACTAGAAGATATCCAAGCAAGTCTGAGCTTCCATATCCATAAAGTTGAATGTTTCCCTTCAACAACAGGATGATCCTTGGACAACCCCTGAATACGCTGCACAGTCACTACTAGCCTGCAGTTTTATGTTCCTCAAGCATCCTAAACCAGAATGAGAAACACATGTAAACCTTCTGGTTTGGCCATAACAGAGTACTAGCTATTAAGAAATGATAGATGCCTTTCAAAAACCTACTGTACAAAGTCAACACATAAAGGAAGCACATTGAAAGCAAAGTTTAAGAGAAAAGAAACTTACCATCTTACTATTTTGACTGGGTCTTTCTTTGGCATGATTTGGTTTAGCCATGGTTCAATAACAGGAAACTGGTCTATCAGCTGATTCTTGATACCTTTAATAACTGAAGTCTTCAGCTGGATGCAGTTTGACACATTCTCCTTTTCATCAAATCTGTCAAGTGAACAAAAGTATTTCAGAAATGCACGATTTCCTGCCCAAGCAATGCCATACCTCAGCAGCACTCTTCAGAAATATGTATAAACTCACTACAGAACAGCACATCAACTGTCCAACTTTCAAGTCCAGGATTTCACGAGGCTTAAACGTGTCTCCTAGGAACACTGGCCTACCGACTAGCAGGCTACCTTCACCCCTAAACTTTGTGCACGTCCACAAAACACGTGTTTAGTCTCACAGACACACCCTGGCTCACAGCGTTATTCCATTCAACTCCAAACTGGCAACACAAACACCCACAGCCCCGCTCAGACGCGAGTCCCTCTCCTCCACCACACAAGTACGAACGGCGCTTTGTACCACCCCCAAGTTGAGACAAGTTAATGACTCAGCTCCCTCCGGAGGGGTTTCTATTTAACAGCGGAGTGCCCGAGGCACAGCCCAAGGTTGGCCGCGGGGCCGGGCCCAGGCAGGGCCGAGCCCGNCGGAAGCGCCGCGCCATCCCCGCGGAACGGGCGGGGCTCCGGCAGCGCGGGCGGGGCCTGCGGAGCGTCCCCGAGTGTTCCGGGGCATCCCGGAGCCTCCCGCACCATCCCCGAGCGTCCCGGGGCCTCCCGGAGCGTCCCGGGGCATCCCGAGGCATTTCCGAGCATCCCCGGCACGGCCGGGCCTCCCGCACCATCCCC
>VXBX01004249.1:2343667-2375749 GCA_013400415.1 Scytalopus superciliaris | reverse complement strand
AAGAAGAAGGAGGAGGAGAGGGAATACGGAAGGACTCCACTGATGAGAGAGAGGAGTTGAAAGACACCCCCCCACACTCCCCCCGAGAGACAGCAAACAAGGACTGACTCCAAACCTCTCCCTCTCTGTGTCACACCACAAGGATTTGATGCCCCTCAGCCTGTTCACTTCTGTGTGTTCATGTTTCCCACAGGTTTCTCTTCCCCCAACCCCCCAGCTGCAGCCCAGGAGGTCAGACCTGCCACTGATGGTAACACCAGCAGCAGCTCCTCCTGCAAGAAGAGAAAGTTAAATAACAGCAGCAACAGCAATTCCGAAAAAGAAGAATTTGATTCCATTTCCTCCTGCACCTCTTCTCCTTCCAAAAACACCTCCTCGTCATCTTCCTCCGTCATCACCACCTCCTCGTGCTCCTCCTCAGGGGTTGCTTCCTCCAACCATCACCTCCAGAAGAAGCTGCGCTTTGAGGACTCCGTGGATTTTATTGGACTCGATGTGAAGATGGCTGAAGAGTCTTCTTCCTCCTCCTCTCCTGCTGCCTCTTCTCAGCAGCAGCACCAACAACAGCTCAAAAATAAAAGCCTTTTAATTTCGTCAGTGGTTGTGGGGCACCATGCAAATGGCCTGACCAAAGCTGCCTCCTCTACTGTTTCCAGTTTCGCCAACAGTAAACCTGGTTCTGCTAAGAAATTAGTGATCAAGAACTTTAAAGGTAACAGGCCATAATTTGTCACAACTTACGGGGAGCTGACACTCGACTTCATGTTTTGTTTTCAGCCTGAAAACCGGTTCCTTTCAAATAGCTCCAGGTTTTATGGGAAATGCTTTTCTGTGGTGAACGTTTCTGTACTTATGTAAAGGAGAAAGATGGTTTTTGATGCGTGCTTGCCCAGTCATGTACACATCCTGAGCTACACTTCGCTGCTTGGAGTTATTTTTCAGGCTCCTCTGTCTGTTGAGAAGGCCTTAACTTTTATATTAGATGAAAGGTTTTCCTACCTGAGTGTGTAAATTGTCGTTGTTCAAACTTGTAATGTTAGATACCTCTTTTCTAGTAATCCTGATTCAGGGCTTAGTGTATATTTTAGACCAGTTTACAAGAAGTCTTTGCACAGATTGTGGTTTGTTGTTTTTTTTAATTGGGCCTTAATCTACATGTCTTGCCTCTATCCGTGTTGTCTGTTTATAGGTTAATCTGCCTGTGCTTAGTTTTAAATGTTGAAACTAAGGGGATTATCAGGCTCTTATGGCGGATTTCCTTTCTGGTTTTCCCACTTGTCTTTAAAGTAGGTAGTTCAGATTTTTACTGAGTGTTTTCCCTGTAGTATTCTCCCTGTAATTTTTAATTGTCTTTTCTCTGTCTTAACTTACTCTTATTTTGCAAGTTTAAATTATTTTATAACTTCTCTCAAAAGATGTGTTTGAGATTCTCAAGTACTGTTACTAGAGACCAGCTGAAGTAGAGAAGTGAAACTTTTCTACTGTGATACTGATTCATTTTCTAGCAGAAAAATACAAATAGATGTAGGCAGAAAGCTTAGCAAAAATGCTGCCATTTTTTTCCTATAAAGGTGGGGAAATCATGGACTTTTCTTACTTCCTGCCTCTTGCTGCCTTCCAGAATAGTCCAGTAGCTTACTTTTTTGGGTTGCTTTTTTTTCCTCCCGTGTTTGGGGTTGAGGATGGGTAAAAGATATTACTGACATTAAAATTGATTTCTAAATACACAGCTGACACAAGTATTCAGTGGAGATACTGCATTAGGTAAAGATTAGGATTATTTCACGCATTGTAATGTTTTACAGCAGTTCCCGATCCCTGTGAAACTTTCTGCTTTAGGGTTCCAATTCTCAGCAATGTTCTCCACCCATCACAGCATCATCATTTAATTTTACTGGTTATTTTAAAATATAAACTTATGATGCCTCATAGTGGAAAAAAAAGGCCACTCGTTGGTTTATATGTCCTTATCTCTAGGGGAAGTTAACTTTCCATGTTTAGATTATCTGTTAAATGTCATGGCATGCATGGTGCTGTGATTGTCCTTGCTTATGAAGTGGTATTTGAACTACTTGCTTGAAAAGGATGTCTTGGGAATCTGAAAGCTTTGCTTTTTGTTTACTTTCAGATACTAAACTGAATAATAAGATTATTGTCTTTATCTTAGTGTGATAGCAATGACAGCCTTTACAACTTAAATAACTTCATCAAATCCCTAATCTTGGTGTTTAGTGCTGAATGGCATACTCAGGAGTTACTAGTGAAAATGGGTAAGTCTGTAGCCAGTTGTGTCTCTAGATCCTTACGATGCAGCTCATCTTGGGATATTGCCAATATTGTAGGGACATGCTTGGTAGAACAAAAAAAAATCACTTCTCTCTGTTAATTATTTCTAAGGAAATCATAAAGCTTTAAAAGTCAGGTGTGTAAAAGTCAACTTTAATAGAGTATAAACTCTGGGCCAGTTTCACCTGTTGGTGGCACGGATGTGCATGCATCATCTATCTTTCTAAAGTTTCTTCTTCCTTCTCCATTTGGGAAAGTGCTTACTAGAAAAAAAAATGGTCATTCTAGTTATGAGAACACACAGAATTTTAAAATAGTTCTCTTATTCTGAGGATGTGACCTGGGGAATATCTGAGCCTGTTGTAAATGCTTTGGTCTTGCTGAAGGCACTGCAGGGCAGGTGCGTCTCTAGAGAAGAGGCAGAAAAAATAAGGGAGAGGGTCAGATCTGTGAAGCTTAAGCTGGTTGAACGTTAAAAGAGGCTTAACTCTTAGCAAATATCCATTGGCCAAACCCAAGAGAAACATAAATGGATTACTTTAAAATTGGAAGGTTTTCCTTGGGATCATGAAGCCTGTATTATAATTACAGTGTTTCCATGCACATTTCTTGAGGATTTCTTTCCAGCTGCTAACACAGAGTAGAATTAATGACCAATAAATTGAAAAATAAGATATACACAACTCTGTGTCTTTTAATCCATCATTTTTACCATTTCTGTTCATTTTATTTTGGCTCTGCTGTCCTGGTAGTGACGGTGTAATGAAGATGTAGATCATTCTTTCTGGTTTTATCTCTTCTTGAGCTGATCAGGCACAGCACTGTGATTTTTGTAAACCACACCTACTGTTTGGGCTGCAAGTGCTGTGATGTGTATGTGGAGAGCAGTGTTCAATTCCTACAATGTCTTACTTTTTCAAATGTAAATAAGATACAGCTTTTACATGAATGCTTTTTTTTATGTAAGTATGAATTCAAATCTAGAGCATCAACCCATACCTCTTTCCCCTCAAAGCTACATTTTTCATTTTTGTAAGAGGTTCTGTTTTATCTAAATACTTTCTCAAATTTTATATGTAATTTCTTTTAAAGATAAACCCAAATTGCCTGAAAACTACACAGATGAAACCTGGCAGAAACTGAAAGAAGCTGTAGAAGCTATCCAGAACAGTACTTCAATTAAGTACAATCTAGAAGAGCTCTACCAGGTAAGTGTGTTAAGTAAAAGGGGTGGGGTAAAGCTTTTTGGTTTGTTGTAGGATTTTTTTGCTTAAAACACTTCTGATGCGGTGGTAAGAATATGACATTTTGCTTGATAACCGCTTTTGCCATTGAAAAACTCTTCACCAAATAGTTTCTCCATTTTAAAATAATGAGTAAAAATTTCACAAGACTTAACCCTGAACTCACAATTTTTTTGTTTTGCTTGCCACAACATAATCCAAGGTATGGTTTCCCTTGCAACAGTTGTCAAGAATTAAATAAGGCAAGGATCTGTATTCCCTTTTCTGTTTTGGGGGTTATGGTGTTTAGCTGCTAAAAGAGAAATGTGAAATCCTAAAATGGTTGGTGTTTAGGTAAGAAAAAGATGATTTATGTTAAAATATAATTCTGAACACAGTATCCATTCATGATCTAGTATCACAGATCATTTTAAAACTGCAACTTTTTATTGACTTCTTGTACATGAGTAGAATACCATTTTTTCTTCATGAATTGTGTTACTTTTATTTGATTGTCATTTTTGGCATTGCAACAACCTGTCTATCCAAACAACTGAGAATCAAAAATCTATTCCCATCAACAGCTCTGATTGTTTTGTCTTAAATGTTTTAGGAAGTGATCAGACTTGCATGGTGTTTCCTGATTCTTTTTTATAAGCCCCACTTCTGCTTTTTCAGCTGAATGTGCTGGGGAGATTTCCCCCTCCTCACCTTTTCCCCACTAACGTCACGGTATTGTGGTTTTAGCAGCCTGGCAACGGTGCTGCCTCAGCCGGGAGTTAAGAGCCACTTGAACTTTTTACTGTACTTTTAAAGCTTTTATTACCTAGTTAGTTATTTGATTTATTCCTCTATGTGTGTATAGCCTTCTCACCATCTCTTTTTAGTGTCCCTTACTCCCCTGCCCTCCCCTCTTCAATAAAAGTTGCATTTGTATTTGGGGGGAAAGTCCTGTTTGCAGACAGATTTAAGGAAGAATAAATCGCCATTCCGCATGGAACAAAATCCCTCAGTCCAATGGATTCTTAAGATCACTATAGTGATTTATAATGTTCAATTAATGAACTAAAAATAGTGGGGGTTTAACAGAATGATAGATAGTATTATTACTTTTTCAAAGGTTGGTGAAATTATTAACAAATTACAACCAACTGCACTGGCCGGTATTGTAAATTACTTATTCTAGACTAACTGTGGAAATAACTGTTAAATGTTTGTTAAATGTTAAATGTTTAAATTCTTTAAAAATACAACGTTCTATTGAAATCCTTGCTTCTGTGTCACAGTTATTGTGTAAATTTCTGCTCACTCCTTACCATGGGCTTAATATAATGTTGCTTATGGTCAGAAGACAAAAGATAACCTTTTTTATTTCAGTTCTCAATGATTCAGCCTTGTAATAACTTGGATACTTCTCAGTGAAATAGAATCAATCAAGTATGAAATTTTTCTTCTTCTACATAAATCTAAAAATAAATGTCTTGATTTAAAAATAGTAATAGGAATCACTAGTGTTTTTAGATGCTAACTAAACTAATGCCATTTCTGAACAGCTGCTTGGTAAATGGATCTGATGCCAAATATGCCTTGGCAGACGCCATTATCCAAGCTTAGAGAGGAATTGCAGAAGTTCTGCTGCACACCTCAAAAGAAGATACTTCTTTTTTTAATGGAGTTAAACTTCTTGAGTTTGGTTTAGCTCTTGTTTGTGTTGGAAAATCTCACTGGGCAAACATTTTGAAGCTTTATTTCTTTGTGGGACCCAAGCTTTGTACTCTTTGCTCTTAAGGGAAATGATACACATCTTTGAGAAGCTGAAGTGCTATAGAATTGAAAGCTTTTTTCTAGAATAATTTCCCTTAGATTAGTATCAGATCCATAGTTATTTTTTTTTTTAATCAGTCAGAGTTAAGTACTGCAGGAGAGTTCTGATTTTCCCTCTTTTCTCTCATCAGAGCTGCGTTCAGTTCTTTTTCCTGCTCAGCACACAAACCCAGGTGTGGATGCTGCAGTTAAAAATAATAAAAAAAACTAACTAAAAAAAACCCACCAGACCAAAACCCAACTGTCTGTGTGCTACACAAAGGAAATAAGACACTTGTTCAGATTTTCTGACCGTTTTCAGGGCACAGACTACCTGATCAGAAACACTTATTCCACTAACTTTGGACAAGATAATTTTGTGAACTAGAGCCATTAAAGTTGTTGGAAATTTTAATACATTACAATTATTGTTGCGAGTAATGAAATTTGCAGAGCGTAATATTGCAGTAGTGGTGTTATGTTTTTTACAAAGCAAATCTTAATAAAAGATTTTTTTTGCCTGCTTAGAAAATTTAATCTCTTGAAAAAGCCAGTTGAACAAAATTCACAAATTAAAATATTCCTATGGATGTTATCAACAAAGGTGCAGAAGTCTTGCACTTGATGTTCAAACACTCAATCCTAGCAGATGTGTTTAACACTTCGGAATTTCTGATACAAAAATGCAAATATGAGCTTCATATGAACACTCCACAACAGCAGTTGTATACTAATACATGTTACCTTAATTAACTAGAAGTTAATCATATGCATTTGTCCATCTACAGTGCAGAGGCTAATTCTGTTAAGGATTTAGAGCAGCATGGTTAAATAGTATTTGTTGATAGACAGCAGTTAAGACGATGTTGGTAGTTGAGATGAGCTGAGCAGAGGTCCAGGAAAGGGCATTGGTGTCCTGGGCTGGTGGGTCAAAGCCAGACTAACAGTGGTTGTGCAGGTGACAGGCAAGTTGGACCCAAAACACTCACCTTCTCAGCTCTCTGTTGGCTTCTCCAAAGCAGGTGGAAGAAATGAAGAAACCTGGGTTATTTCCTGGTTTGCTGTGTGAACCTGGGGGTGCAGTAGTGGAATAGAGTTGAGCAGAGCCCATAACCTGCTCTGAAGAGTGAATTATAGATTACATTTTCCTATCACATCGTTGTATTTGTTTGGTCTTAAGTGTTAGGACTGAGAGTTAAACTTGTTGCTATTTCCAAATATTAAGATATGTGTACTTGGGTGATAATTCCACCTTTCCTTGTAATCATCATTCAGACCTGTTCTAGTCTTAAATGGCATACTCACTCTCTTGCTGTACCAGTTTATTTCTCATAGTAAACTCATGCAGTTTTGGGGGGGTGGTTTGCTATTATTGTTGTATGGAGTGGTTTTGTTGGGGGGTTTTGGTTTCTGTGGAGGTTTGTTTTGTTTGTGATTTTGGTTTGGGGGTTTTTTAACTCCTCTATGTCCTAAAGCCAGTATTGGATGTAGTGCACTTGCTCTCGTTAACAGTTGCTGTTGATATTCCAGGGTAAATGGAGGAACTCCCAGTTTAGCTGTTTTGATTGTTGTTGTGTTTTTATTGGTGACTGTCTGGACTGGTGGAAAAATATTCAGGGGGATTTCGGTGTGCTGGATCTGCCCTGTGTGCTTCTGAGCTGTGTGGTCCCTGCACAGTTGCCTGAAGGTGCTGGGGAACAAACTTGATCTTCCAGTCCTTTTTTTTTTTTTTCCCTACCCTAGGAGTTTACTGGCAAATGAAGTCTTTTCCAATAAATAAATAATAGCAAGAAGTATTGGTTGAAAATCATATATACCTCTCCTCTAGCAGCTACAGGTGTTTTACAGAATTTCAATATATTGTGTCTTTCACCAGTCTGCAAAGAGTCAAAGTTAAGTTGCTTTCCAAACCTAGTCAATGGGTATGAATTTAGGAAAAGTCTTGAGGTACACTTAGGGACTTAAGAATGATTACTCACCTGATCAGTCTCCAAGACATGTCCCCACTGAACTTCTTTTTACTTCTTGCTGTGAAGTGCAGTGATAATTCTTGTAATACTTGATGATGATCTAGAAATCTGGGATTTGTCACTGTAAACATCTGGAATGTTGTCATGCTACTAATGTTCAGGATTATAAGTAAACTTACTCAGGCATGGGGTTGGTGGATGGAGATAAATAAAATGTGTATGTATATACTTCTGGCATCGAGGGAAGCTTAATCAAGGAAAGGACTGCAAAAGGAAATTAAACTAGCAGTGTTTTTCCACTGATATCAGTGTGACTTGCAGAGCACAGCAGTTAATAAAATTAAGACCTTAAGTGTCTGCTTAGAAATACAAAGCCCAGCAAGCTGCTGGAATATATTAAACTACCATCCTTGCTCTTAGAGACGCCTGTCCTGCAGTTCTGTATAAGAGATCAATAGTCCAGCTGAAATTGATAATTGATAATCTGTGAGCTGCCTTTGTCTCCTGTTACCATTACAGTGCCATGTCTCTCCCTGCTGTTGTGCATGCAACAGTTAAGTCTTTCAAAGCTGTGAGAAGCAGAAGAATTCCATGGTTGTTTGGGAGAGGGGCGGCCTCCTTTCCTTGTAAAACCACATATAAGAATATAAACAAATTTCTGAGTATCTGTTTCTCTTTACTTCAGGCTGTTGAAAATCTCTGCTCCTACAAGATTTCTGCAAATTTGTACAAACAACTGAGACAGATCTGTGAAGACCACATTAAAGCACAAATTCACCAATTCAGAGAATATCCTTTTTTAGCTGTTGACAAGCCAAAATTATTTATTTTCAAGTATATGGTGATGGATTTCTTTAACTAGTTCATGGCATTAGTCCATGGTAATCTGAGTTCCTAGGTTTTGCATAAATGGTTTTGTTTTCATTTTTTGTGAGACATCAGAGAACACAACTCATTCCTTTTTATCTGTAACCATGTGAAAAGTTTGTGAGAAAGTTTCATTGGTATTTATGAAACACGTTTACATCTTAAAAAAAACTCATGTTAGAGTTGCATTAAGGCTTAAAAAGGCTGTATTTGCTGTACCACATCAGGCTTTTTTATGCTGAACTTGCAGTGCTAAGATAAACAAAAGTCTTCTGACAAGTAGTTGTTTTCTTTTTGAAAAGTACTAGTGGTCTGGCAGCATATGTCAGGTTCTGAGGGTCAAAATGGTTTATTTTCAAAACTTTGGAGTTGCATCAGGTCAAGATCCTATTAAGCAGGTATTAATTAGAACTATGCACTGAATAAAAGATAGATTTTGTTCTTGAAATTTATCTCTTAATGTTATCTCTTAACATGAGCTGAAGTTATAGTGTCTGTGTTAGTGGTGGGCTCTTATATGTACTTGGGATTGTTGGGTTTTGAGGTGTGAGGATATGTGTGTTTGTTCTGCTCCCCAAGGGATGGGAGATTAAACAAAACATTCTAAAGTAGTTAGATACTTTTTTTAATTTGTTCAGACAATTTTGATTTCTGACTCTGAACACAAGGACCCTCATTAAAAATAAAAATAAACACGTTGCAAGAAGTTAACTGGTTCTCCCTGGGACTAAGTGAGTTTGTTGTGCTGTTAAGTGCCTTTAAAAATGCAATTAAGTTGGTTCATTTCATTGCTAGCACTACCTATTAATCGTGATTTTCTTAATGATTTCTTCATGGATTCATTGGATAGTGTCCTTTTTCTAAAGAAAATAGACAAATGTTGGCAAGATCACTGCAGACAAATGGTAAGTTTTTTTATCTTTTTAAGGAAAATCAGCTGCCTTGCAGCCTCTTTTGCTTAACTTTGTTCCTTTTCAAACTTCTGAAGTGTCTTCTGCCTGAAGTATGTTTCCAGACACTCTGGTCTGATCTTGGACACACACCCCCTCCCAACTCCTCACTGTCACTTCTGGCAAATCTTTCTCTATTGTACCTATTTTTAAAAGAGCTGTTCTGTTATACAGAAACATGCTAAGTGTCACATTGACGATCCTGCTGGGATTGGCAGATGTTAATTAAATAGCAGCGTCTAAGAAAGCACTGCCTGAAACTCCTTGGTGGGATTTTCTTTGTTGTTGTTAAGCATAATCCTTTAGTTTCAAGAGTAAAATGACTGTGGCTGTTTTATTCCTTCTCATGACAGATTATGATTAGAAGTATCTTTTTGTTCTTGGATCGAACTTACGTACTTCAGAATTCCATGCTGCCATCTATTTGGTAAGGGCACAAAGAATAAAATTATTTGGGGGTACATTTAAACTATGTCTTGCTGATTTTCAGGTGAGGTCTTTTAATATAAACCTTGTAGTGACCTGTAAATTACATGACAAATGCATACATCCTTGTTGCAAAGGGAGATGTGTAATTTATTTGCCATGAATCACAGGATTATTCTAGAATAGCTGTGATCCCACATCTCAGTGAAGTAGGTATCAGCCTCCAGTTTGCACAGTTAAAGGAAGGGGTCTGGTCAACAACTGAAGTGCAAGGGTTTGGGGTGCCCAGTTACTGACTTTAACATACATAGTATTCCAAGTTCTGTAAGTATTTTTGAAGGAAAAAGTCACTTAAAAGCAAGTTACTCTCTGGATTTCAGTTTCTGCTCCCTGTGTTATTAATAATTAGTATATACCTTACCATGCCTTTGGAATCACCTGAATTCCTTTGCCAGAGATTGGAGGGCCTGACTTTTCCTAAAAGTGTCCATACCTATAGTTTCAAATTCATGGAAGGACACCCAAAGCAGAGATCCTTCTCTTCCACATCACTGAGTTCTTCTAAGCCCTGCCTAAGAATTAGAGATTAGTGAGTGATGGACAAAAAGGAATATTGTCCAACAGCTTAACTGTGGAATTGGAACCCAGGGTGACATTATTCTTTTCTTGTGAAGGCTGCTGTTCCAACATCCTGTCAACCAACTGGAAAACAAAGATGCTGCAAAAGTTATGTGTTTACTTAGGAAAAAATAGTTGCATTGGTCCTTAAAACCTGTAGCTTATTGTTCATGCTTTGTCATGGTTTATTGTGATGTTCATCCAGAGTGATTCAGGGGCAGAGGAATGAGCAGTGCTAGTATTGCCTCTGCAAGATATCTGGTGTTTATTCTTATGCAATTTATTGAGCAGTCTTTGTTGTCTTTTTAGGGATATGGGGCTAGAACTGTTCAGAACTCATATAATCAGTGATCAGAAGGTTCAGAACAAAACTATTGATGGCATTCTTCTGCTGATTGAGAGGGAAAGAAATGGTGAGGCTATCGATAGGAGTTTACTGCGAAGCCTTCTGAGCATGCTTTCTGACCTGCAGGTGAGTAAACTTGTTTCGCCTTTAAACCAATAAATAGCTCCAATCCTTATTTAGTGCTCAGTAAGCTTTACCTTGGATTGCTGTCGTGTTGTTTCCCTAGATTTATCAGGACTCTTTCGAGCATAGATTCTTGGAAGAGACTAACCGCCTGTATGCAGCAGAGGGACAGAGGCTTATGCAGGAACGAGAGGTATTTTGAATGTTTAACAGTATTTGTTGTGCCTAATGACAAAGCATGTGGCAGGGAGTAGAACTTTACTGCTTTAGCCAGTGTACAGGGCAATAATGTGGCCTTTGTTTTGTAGTACTCTGAAAAAAGAAATGCACATGGAGTTGCCTTTAGTCACAGTGCTAATGATTTCTGCTTAAAACTGGAGCTGCTGCTGCTGTCACACCAGTAGTGTCTCTCTGTTTTTCCCCTCTTGGGTGTTTTGGGGTGTTTTTTTTTTAAATATACAAAACTACTCTGGCATTTTCAGGTTCCAGAATATCTTCACCATGTCAACAAGCGCTTGGAAGAAGAAGCAGACAGAATAATTACTTATTTAGATCAGAGCACACAGTAAGTACAGTCTCTGCTGGTTGTATTACCTGTTTGGCTCCTCTTCTGTTGAGGGCCATTTAAATAGCTGCAATTTATTTCAGTTATTGACTGACCATCAAATGCTTTTTACTTCCCACAATTCCATGCTTACAATGAAGCACTGTCTTGGCTCACATAGCTAATAGCCTTTTCTTCTAAGTCACTAGTCATTTTGACATAAATGTTGGGTATTTATTTGAGAAAAACAGGCTGCCACTCCCAGTCCAAATGTCTCTTTTTTGCTGAAATGCAATTAGTCAACTGTTGTCCTACCTGAAAAAGATAGGGCCCAGGACAGAGAATTCTCAGGCTAAAGGCTCTGAGTGTTTTCATGAAAATATTTGCATATTTTTTATGGAGTCTGGGAAATAATTGAGTAATGTCACTCTGCAATCTTTTTTACTTAGAGGCAGGATCTCCTCAAACACAGTCAAGTGGAGGTCATGACTGGTAGGACACGAGAAACATTCTCCTAACATGAAACCCTAGAAAATGTAGGTCACTAATAAGATCTCTTAGAGGAAGGTGTTTTATTTCTACCATCATACATTTTATTTCTTCCTCCACAGCTCTTAAAAACATTTAGCTTGTTTAGTAGCTTCCTTCTTCCACACCATTATTAGTGGCCAGTTCCCTATTCTGTTTTAATCCCTCTTGACTTGAGGTGTTTTTTTTTTCTCCTTGGTTTATCTTCCAAGACATGAATCTCCTCCCACAAAACAGGAGTGGGTATATCATTTGACAAACTTCTGACCAACTCCTTCCCTGATGGAATCATTGTCCAGCTGCCTGTAGGTCATGTACAACAGGGTTATTATGTGAATCAAAATCATCAGTCAGCAAAGAGAAGAAAGGTTACTTACTGGGAAGGGAAAACAATAAATATGTGGATAAGCATTTTGAGTTCTTGGCCACATAAAATTAGAGCACTCTTAATGAAAATGCAGTTAACATAATCTCAAAGGAAGGATTTAAAAGTGTCAATAATGGGAAAAGGAAAAGTAATTCTAATCATTTTTTCTGTAGGAAGCCACTAATTGCTACTGTAGAAAAGCAACTTCTAGGTGAACATTTAACAGCCATTCTTCAGAAAGGTAATCTTTCGTCTTTATAGAAATGTTTCTAATTAGTGCTTTGTGGCTTTCAATTCCTGTGCTGCAAGAGAGACTTGAGGTGTCAGGTGCTGGGTTCAGGTGCTGGGGGAGGACACAAGCTCCATCACTCTTTAACACCCTTTGCTCCTCAGTTCACAAAATAGCCTTGACCATTTTGCAGGGCAAGAGGGCAAGTCCCATTCTCCTTGTTGGACATAGAGAGATGCTGTGCTGTCTTCTGATACGCAACAAAGAGAAAGGACAGCTAGAGTAGGGGACTTGAGTTCTGTCTGTTAAATAGCATTTTGAAGACTTGGAGGTAAAGAAAGGAGTAGCCTTAGAATTATGGCTGTAACATAAAGGAGAAATACTGAGTACTCACTCCTGACAAAAAGCAGCTTGTTTTAGAAATGCATAATTTGAGCAATGGAATACATTGCCTCAGTTCTACAATAGCCTCTGTGCAGTCAAGTGACCCTCTCTTGATCTGAGAGAGAGTCTGGAAATAGAAATGAGTGCAGCAAGAGTTGAATAATAAAAACCCCAAGTCTTTAGTAGCCAGATTCTGGATGAAACAAGTATGTGTGCACCTTCCTGCATATCAGTAGCAAACTCTTCATTGAGAGGACTATCAAGTTTGCAGTATTTACCCATCTACTTTCTTAGAACTTTACTGTGGCACATGAGGACTTGTCCTCCAAAAAGTTAAAATGTTAACACTGAAGAGGTTCCTCAAAGCTGCTTGCCTTCAAACATTGTAATTTATTTTGCAGCTGGAGTTGAGACTCAGAGATGCCTAGCCAAGGAGCTTTTCCTACAGATCAATACCGTGTCAACTTTTCAAATCTTTAGAGAATAGTAAAGCAGAAGTAAGCAAAGGTGTTGTGATAAGGATGTTATGTCAAGTACATGTAATCTAAGACATTCACTGCAATAACAAGGTTTTTAAGGTTTGAGCCGGTTCAGGCAACCATTCTGTGTTTCCCTGTTAAATTAGGTCGCTTAAAATAAAAAAAAACCACCACTAATTTTTTTATTAGAAAATACTGGTTTTGAAGAGGTCTCTTACTGTCATAATGAGCTGTGCTTTCTATGGGTTACTCTGGTTTTAATTTCCTATTGAAATTCTCACATTTGCAGGTTTAAACCACCTTCTTGATGAAAACCGAATCCAAGACCTGTCTCTTCTGTATCAGTTGTTCAGTCGTGTAAGAGGTGGAGTTCAGGTTCTCTTGCAGCACTGGATTGAGTACATAAAGGTACTGTTCCTAGAACTCTGGAACAGATACTTCTGTTGTATCAGTGGAGTTCATACACAGATACTTGAGTCATCTTTATAAACTATTGCATTTCTCTTGAAAGACTTCTTGCATATAAACATGAATTTAATGGACAGCTTTTGAAATGTCCCAGAAAAGGTACAGTAACTGTTTTAGCACTGTTGAAGCAAATGTTCAACATTCACTTGAATTGTTGAACTCCAAGTAAGTTTGGAGTTTATCATCTTGCTTATAGTTAGTTTTGGGGGACAACCTGCAGTTCTCCAGTAATTACTTGGTAATGACAGAATGTCTTCTTCCTGATAAAATTTTCTGTCAGAATGAGCAGTAGTTTAGGTTACCAACCAGTTGAAATTCAAAAAGCACTTGAATGTTCTCGTTAAGATGTTTCATCTTCTTTCTCAGTGAAAATGTCATAAAAAGTATGGTGGTTGTAAAGGAGGGCTTTGGACTGGCATAAAGGTACTGTTAAAGAAAATTTGAGTTTATTGGGAGATTTACCTGCTTAAAACCTGAGGATATAGATGATTAAAAAGGGTGTGTTAATTTTGTCATGCTTAACTTCGTTTCTTTAGACAAAAGTTCTGAACCCATTCACTTATCAGTGGGTTTTGAATCAACATACAAAATCCAGGAATGATTATATAGTAAATACTTCATAGACTTTTTAAAAATAGGCTTTGTCATTTAAATTCATTATTCAGGCTAATTGAAAGTTATGTTTTATTTTGCAGGCATTTGGTAGCACCATAGTAATTAATCCAGAAAAAGACAAAACCATGGTCCAAGAACTTCTTGATTTTAAAGACAAAGTTGACCATATTATTGATGTTTGCTTTCTCAAGAATGAGAAGTTTGTAAATGCCATGAAAGAAGCCTTTGAAACATTCATTAACAAAAGACCAAATAAGCCAGCTGAACTCATAGGTATTTTCCTTCAATTTCTTCCATGTGAGAAGTGTGTGTGGAGTTGCTGATGCAGCGTACAGTGGGATGTGCTGCAATTGTGTGTTAATACATGCACAGTGCATGTCAAACTGAGGATCTCCTGTGCTGCCTGATGCAAGGGAATTGTTTGAGAGGATAGCATTAAATATCAAGAACAATCTCTGTGTATCAGTTGACTGGTTAGGCTGTAGAAAAGTCCAGAACATCAGAACTTGGGCATTCCAGCAATTGGCTGGTATCCAGATGTGAGAATGCTGCAAATAATTTGATTCTTGTCAGCAGCTTACATAACTGTGCCACCAACACACATGCACAGAGCTGTTAGGGGCTGCACAGAGAGCTGTAGCTTAATGTGTGGAAGTGAAGAGAGCTGAGGATGTGCTGAACCTACAGATTGGTGCATTCCATGCCTGGCACTCTGCACTTCCAAATTCTTTAATCATTTCCCCACACGGTGAATGATACCTGCTTTGCAGTTGGTTGTGCTGTTAGGTCTGTCGAGTGATGCTTTCTGCCCTCCTTTTTTGTGCATTAATTCCCTGACTGTAATGTGCTTACCAGACCATTTGAAATTAAAACAAACAGCAATCTGCTAGAGGAATTCAGCAGTATAGTCAACACATTTAAATAACTGGTTTACATATTTTTCTTCTGATCTTTTTGGTTTTATTATATCCATGTCAATCTGTAGCAACAGTGACCTTTTGCTTTGAGATCACAATATAGACCAGGATTTTTTACACGGGCAAAAATGTGTATGCTAATGAAGTTAAAATGCAAATCTGAAAAAAAGAAACTGGGCTATAATGTTTTTATAACTTTATAGCCTCTATGAAAAGATATCAAGCTTGATGTGATGGAACTGATAGAAGGTGATTTCAGGATCATTTACATTTTGAAGATTCTGCAATATTACATTTATAAACTTTTGTTTCAGTGTGATATGAAGCATATTCTAAACTCTTCATTCTTCAACACTTTTAGCTAAATATGTAGATTCAAAGCTTCGTGCAGGCAACAAAGAAGCTACTGATGAAGAACTTGAAAAAATGCTGGATAAAATTATGATCATATTTAGATTCATATATGGTAAGTATTGGGATTTTTTTATGGGGATACAGTTGTTTAATCAGTAACACCAAGGTACGTGGAAATTATTTTTGCAGTGTGTCTGCATTCTCAAGTGTTCATTTTTTGTGGATGTGGTTTGTCAGTGCTGTTTAAATCCTTTGCCTGTGAAAATATTGATAACAAGATCTGACTCAAAACCTGTGGAAATCTTCATGTGAAGGCCCTTTTTGCTTTATTGAGAATTGAATTGGAACTCTTGTAGGTAATGTTTGTTCAAAATCAACAGTGATTTGTAATCGCTTTCAAATCTCATCTCTTGCAGGAAAAGATGTCTTTGAGGCCTTCTATAAAAAAGATCTAGCAAAGAGACTATTAGTTGGGAAGAGTGCATCAGTAGATGCTGAAAAATCTATGCTTTCCAAACTCAAACATGGTAAATATTGATCTATCAGCTTGATTTCTTTTAAAAGTAGTTGTTTTAACAGGCCTTCCCAGAAGTGCTGTTGTTATTTCCCCTTTACATGAGTGCAGAAGCCTCCTATGCAAATCTCAAATCACTGGTGGGTTTTGAGGAGACTGATTTGCTTTTAGTTTTGTAATTATAACAGCAGTAGCCAAAAACCAGGAGCTTGAAGTGTATCTTGGCCTGTGGGATAGAGGTGAGCTTCCCTGCTGAGTATATCAGTGGTGTGCTCAAGGAACTTAAGGATGACTTCCACTTGTTACTCGCCCTGTGTAAGGTCTGGAACACGAAGCTGCCAGCTAGTGGTCCTCTAGTCTGATCTTCATTGTTTCACTGGATCAAGTCCTTGGGTAGTAAGAGAAAGACTTTTAGAGCTTGATCTTGTTCTGCCCTCAGGAGACAGTTTGGCAGGCAGCTGATAGGGATTAGAGTTATCATATGAGTGACCAGTTGCCACAGTAGTCCTACGATGAACAGTCAGGTCCACGTGGAAAAACAATGGGGTCACAAAATTGCTGCCACATTAAAACATTTTCCCCTTTCTTGCTCATGACCTTAATCTGTACCTTATTTAGAACCCAGGTCTTTATGTAAGAGCATCTGCTGAAATAGGTCATCTTGCTTAAAAGTGCGTTCTCATATTTAGAATAACTATTCTGTGGCATTGAAAATAAACAAGATTAACTTCTAAGATTTACATTTTCTCTTCTATAGAATGTGGAGCTGCTTTCACCAGCAAACTTGAAGGAATGTTTAAAGATATGGAGCTTTCAAAAGACATAATGATACAATTCAAACAGGTACGTGGAGAAAGTCTGTGCTGTCTGCTTTTGAAAATTGTACTGAATTTATTAAGGGTTTCCCTGAGCAACACAAAAACCTCAGAAACAATCTTCTTCAAGCAAACCAAACACCACCTGCAGCAATAAAAGAATTGTAAACTCACGTTTTAACACCAGTTCTAAAGCATTTTTAGCACCACTGTATGCTGATTGCCTGACTTGTAACTTTTTGACCATTAGTTCTGGCTGTTCTGTGATGTTTTGATCTCAAACAAATTTTAACATTCTCTCCTCCATTCATGCCTAATTTGGTAGGTCTTCACATCACTCTCCTAAAACAGTACTTGTGCTGTTTTCTTCTTGGTGGAAGTGCCTTTAGAACTTCAGAGAAGTGCTCTTAATTTTCTTGTATGTAACTTGCAGTCTGTATAGCAAACACATCATAAGGTCACTTGTCTTCTCTGCTCTTATAATGCCTCTTCTAACTTTTCAGTTCTATCTGAAGTATGTTTAATAAACATAGTTTTATTTCTATGTATTTTGATTCTCTCTGCAGTATATGCAAAATCAGAATGTCCCTGGCAACATTGAACTAACAGTGAATATTCTGACTATGGGTTACTGGCCAACCTACGTGCCTATGGAGGTCCATCTGCCCCCCGAGGTAATGAACACACAGGGGTTATTCAAGTATCAGCCTCTCAGAAATGCATCTTGGGATCAACTGCAACTTGGCTTTAAATAATATGCATAGAGAAAGAAATACAGAACTAACTGTCTTTTTTTAAATGAAGTTTGTTTTCTGGCAATTCCTTTCATCATTCCTTGATTTAAGGCTTAATTGATTGTGGAGGAGGGAAGGATGCTTTTAAAGTAGAAAACTGTGTTTTAGTGTTTTGGGGTTTTTCTTTCTTTAGATGGTAAAACTGCAGGAGATTTTCAAGACCTTTTATTTAGGAAAACACAGTGGTAGGAAACTTCAGTGGCAATCAACACTAGGACACTGTGTGCTAAAAGCAGAATTTAAAGAGGTGAGTCTGTTGTTTCTCTTACTCCTGTTGCTTTGTCAGTTCCAAGTCTGGGTTGTGCCTTATGGTTATATCAGGAAGCTTTTTTGTGTTGTGATTGAAAACAGCACTGTTTTTGCAATTACTTTTAACCTCTTGTTATCATTTCCAGAGTTTCTAGTTTCTGAAATACAATATTGACATCTAAGAAGATGCACCAAATTTCTGTATTGAGGGGGAAATTGCATTGGATACTATTGAGGAAAATATTCAGTGGGTTTAACTCCAGATTAAAAATGGCACTAATTCATATAATGGGGAGTTAAAAAAAGGCACCTTCCTTAGATGACCTTAGTGCATCCAACAGCATTAAGCATCTTTTCTTTATTTCAGTAGTGAAAAGCTTTCTATAAAGTTTTGGATTGTACAAGAACACAATTGTTTTTAAAAGGGTTTCCACTTAGTCCCCTTCAGCATTTCTTCATGGGCACAAAATTTCTTAGGAATGTTTACCAGTTCTGTTTTTCAGGAAAATGTTAATGGCTTAAAGAAGTATTATCAAACTGGGTTATTTCAAAGAGTCTATAGTGCCTTACACTGTGCTTGTTAAACTAATGTTTATGTTAAACTTTGACTTAAAGGTTTTTCAAATTGCAATTTTAAGCATTCAGTGCTTTGTGATTTGTCTTGAGTAAACTGATGCATATCTTGGGTGAATTTTGTCACAGGACAGAATAGCCTTGTGACCTGTAGCTTGTCATACATTTCATTGTAAACACAAGGTGACCAGTAACTTTTATTCTTTCATATTCTCAAATTAAAAAAAAAAATGTCCTTTAAGTGAAATAATTGACAAGTGCATTAGTGCCTTTTTCCTTATGCTCCCCTCTTCCCCTCCACCCCTCTTCCCCCATCAAAAATAATTAAACCAGCTTGATGATGTCTTAATTATTTCCCTTGTGACAGGGAAAAAAAGAACTTCAGGTCTCCTTGTTCCAGACACTGGTGCTGCTCATGTTTAATGAAGGAGAGGAGTTCAGTTTAGAGGAGATAAAGCAAGCCACTGGGATAGGTTGGTATTGAAAACAGCCAACTGCTTCCAAGTGTTCTTACTGGAAAAAAACCTAAACAACTTGTTTCTGCTTTAGAGGATGGAGAGCTGAGAAGGACACTTCAATCTCTGGCTTGTGGCAAAGCCAGAGTACTGACTAAAAGCCCCAAAGGCAAAGATGTGGAAGATGGTGATAAATTCACATGTAATGATGATTTCAGACATAAGCTCTTCAGGATAAAAATCAACCAAATTCAGATGAAAGAAACGGTATATTTTTTTTAATCCTCTGGGGTTTAGATCCTTGGGTTAAGAACCTTGTTGCCTGCCCATGTACAAGTTTTTTTCCTCTCAGTTGTGATGTACATACTGATATCTCTGTCAAAGTTACATGTGTAATTTGGATGACAGCACGTACCTAACAGTGCTGATTTAAATGTGCTGCTATACTAAGACACCAGCGATGCTAAATGTCTCTAAATAAGGTTGTTCAAGAGGAGTTCCAATTAGGGAATGTTCTTTTCATCCTTTATCATTCCCTGGAGCTTTACTGAATATTTTGTGAACATAGAAACAAGTTCACAGTGAATTTTCCCTGACAGCCATCCAGTGTAAAATCTGTGCAAAGATTTTAATTCCTTGTACCAGTGGTTTTTGTAACAGACAGTCAATCTTTGTAAAGGATCTATGTCAGATATTTGACAACATTTTGCTGTCTTACACCGAGAATTGTCTTAGAGATGCAAAGAATGGTTTTGACAGTTCTGGTATTCTCACTAAAACTCTCCTGCATGGATCCCTCAGGTAGAGGAACAGGCAAGCACTACGGAGAGAGTATTCCAGGACCGGCAGTACCAGATCGACGCCGCCATTGTACGGATCATGAAGATGCGCAAGACACTGAGCCACAACCTGCTCGTGTCAGAGGTCTACAACCAGCTCAAATTCCCAGTCAAGGTGTGGTACTGGTTTTTCTTCTAAAACTTCACTGGTTTTAATATTCCCTGGCCTGCCCTCAGTTGAACAGTGCTTCTGTCTAAAATACACATCTTTTTAGTATTAGAAAGGGCAACCCCTCGCTTTGACAAATTTTTGAAGTGCCAGTTGCTAATAAAACCCATTTCCAAAGGCTTTCAGCCCTGGAGTTTGTTAGCAGGGAAGGTGCAGCTGGCTTTCCTTGTGCTCTTCCTGCATGTGCAGTGTTCTGACAAGGCATTCTTGGACACAAGGGAAAAATGCTTCAGATCTCAAAACCAATTCTGCATTAAATTCCTAATTTGCTTGCTACTTTTTAATATATTAGTAATCAATAAATGTACCGTGGTTTTTCTAGACAGATTATACTGGTTAATATACATACACACATACATAAGAATGAAAATAAAATATTGGTGAATGTCTCAAAGCTGAAGAAGCCCACAGTTGCTATATAAAATAACTAGCTTATTGTGTACACATGGAAATGGGTTTTCAAATAGACAGTGATGCATTGTTGCAGTTCAAATATATGGGCTTTCTATCAGTGGCAATGTAAAATAAAAGGTCCTGCCATCTCATTCTGGTTTAATGCCATGTTGAGTTCCTGCAGGCCTGTAAGTATTGCATAAGCTGTAGTTGGGCTTCGTAGGAGCATAACAGATGATCTAAATTATTTTCCTCATTCTTATACATGAGGCATTTTTATAAAGTCCTTCACCCAACAAAATAATAGGGCACCCAAACTGTTGTAAAACTTATTTGCATCAAGAATTGAAACTTGTACTGTCTCTTAACAGCTAAAAGTCAGAAATAGAAACACTTTGGTATGTGATGCATGAACTGCAGTTCTTTAGAGTTCAGTTCAAACAGCAGTAAATATCTTTCCCTGCTGTAAAAAGTCTATGTTTAGCTGCAGGTGACAAGATAATTTTGTAACTTTCTCTTCCATCAATTATACATTGCAGACTTCAGAAGCTCTGATAGTTTAGAGGATTTATTTTATTTTAAACTGTAATTTCTGTTCCCTCAGTCATCTTGAACAGCATAGACATTTGGTTTAAGTGGAAAGAAAGAACCAAAAAGCATTGACTGCAAAGTAATAATGCTGACATGTGCTTTATTTTACAGCCTGCTGACCTTAAGAAGAGAATAGAATCCTTAATTGACAGGGACTACATGGAAAGAGATAAAGAAAACCCGAATCAGTACAACTATATTGCATAAACATATGTTGGCCTTTGTTTTACTGCACACTTGGTGTCCTACACAGTTGCCAGTGGATAAACTAGCCTGTTGATCCTGTTAATTGACTTTTTATACTACCGATGATTGAATGAAAGCAGTGTAATGGAAAAGTATAGTAGAGTGGACTTCTTTCAGTGGTTAACATGCCCATTTAAAGAGTACTATTTACATTTTAAGAAGAATGCTGTTGAACTCTTTGCATGTTATTTAGTAAGATGTGCAGAAAGCTGAAAGGAAGTACCTGGTCTTTGTGATTCCATTTGTCTCTGGGTCTGAAGAGGAGTCCCTTGATATATGACAGATGTCTTTCACATCTTTAAATGGAAACAGAAGGTTAATTAATATAAGAAAATAGCCTTTAAAATGCTTAAACTGCATGCAAACTTTTAATTTACTGTACAGAATGCGTTTCAGTTATACATACCATTGATTTGGTTGATGCCCACACTTGGATTTTTTCCCTTGAGGGAGGGAAAATGGGGAATAAGCCAAGCTATGCTTATTGCTTATCTAATGGGAAATATTCTTGGTCACAGTTAAGACAAAATGGTACCAATATAAAACAATGTATAAAGTTTGCAGTGTGGGCATATATACTGTATATACAAACACCATTCTTAAATAACTGCTACAACAAAACAAGTTCAGATTAGATTTATATGGCTTGCCTGTGAGACTTGGTGTTCACCTTTGGGAATTTTAAGCATAAAACAGCCATAATGGAAGAAGTGACAGTTTTTACTAGTCATGGGTAGGAGGCCTTCACCTCTTGGCAGCAATACTCTAGAAAAGAGAATCTATTTACAGATACCTATGAAACGCCACACTGTTATTGTGGTGAAGCTGTAAGAACAAAAATTGCAAATGGATTTTAATACTTGTTTTGCTTTGCAACATTCTAAACTTGAATTAACCTCAAGGTTTAGACAGGGCAGCTCTTCTAGGACTGCCCTGCTTTGGATTGCTTTAACTTAAAGCTTTAAGAACTCAGCCCTAGAGCCTAGCAGGCCTCCTAGAACCCAGAAGCCTACCTCTCATATAGAAAGTTAAGTATTGCTACAAGGCATCTAAAATATATTTTCTTAGATGACCAGAGAGCATTCTTTGCATCTTTATAAGACATGGGAGAGTAAGTCACTTGAATGTAGATCTTTGTTTCAACAATTTTTTTTTTAATTGCTTATAGCAGCATGTGCCAGGAATATATGGAAAAAAGGTGTCAGCAGAAAAGGTAACTCCTCCACATAACAGTTCTTCCTTACCCAGCCAGGCGTTACATCTACGATCAGCTGTGTTGCAGAGCACAATGAAAAACCTCATCCTCTTTCAGGCACTGATAGTCCTGGGGAATACCAGATGTTTCCTGAAAGCCAGATGTTAGTTTTGTTTAATGGCAGTGTAACTTAGCTCTCTCTGACCTACAATTTCTATCACTGTGATCCCACATTCAGGGTTGTGCATGAGTGCGAGAGTGTGTGTGTGTGTGTGTGTTTCTGACACATCCCATCCTTATTGCTTTTTTTTTATCTACTGTTTGATTCCATACTTTCTCCAGCTGTGTTTTCCCTCAAGCTCTTTTTTATGCAGTCCTCAGCTGACAGATGAAGCAAATGTGGGGTTTTTCTCCTACTAAATTATTTACAGTCACCCTCAACTGTCATACAGCTCTTCGTGATCTGCAGAAAATTTACCTTGCCCCTTGACACTATTGCAGCATAACCACTGATAGAGATCCAGGACCACCCCTGCCTCTGTGAGAAAAACACCGACAGTAGAGTTATGTGGTAAGAAACTTGGAGACTGCTCCTGCAAATCTTCAAGTATGAGCTCAAATAGAGATCCACTGGGGAGGAAAGAATGCCCCTACCATTAAAAAAAAAAAAAAAACAAAACAAAACAAAAAAACAACTTCTGTATTCTGCATTCAATGTTCCTTTTTCTTGTATGTGTTTTGTATCTTCAGCCAATTAAAGATTCCTTTTAAAGATAATTGGAGAAGAAGCATAAGACTTAACTCTTTGGGAGACAGGAGATGATGAATATGAGTATTGAACTGGTTCCATTCAGTCTGTTGTAGCATATAAATCTAACACCACTACATGTTTAAATACCCATTCTGGTAAAATCCTCCCTCATTACATAAGTGTTGCATTCAGTCAAACTAACTGCAAAGGTCTGTAGGTTGATTTCATTTTTCTCCCATATATTTTAGTAGCTTAAATGCAGAAAATACTATATAGAAAGTATCCTCAAATCTCATCAGAACTCCACCACCTGAGGCAGACCTTAAGCGCAATCGAGTTAAAGCAACCCAAAGAATGGACTTTGAGAACCCTGGCCAGGCCAGGAGAGGGGGTGAGCGAGGGGAGGGGAGAAGGTGTCTCCTTGTAGCTTCGTGGGTTTTCCCCAAGAACTTGTTCATCTCTTCTGCTAAGGTCTCACTCATTCCTGGTTAATGACAAAGCTGCAGCCAAGATTTGTCGTCTAGCCGTACAACTCTGCAACTTCTTGCTGGGATCATGTGCCTGCCTATTGAGCCATATATATCTCTGTAAGAAAAAACTACAGTGGGCTTGGACCACAACTCATCTGGCTACAACACAGCTTGTCTGTATGGCCACACATTTTTAATCCTGACTCTTGCATGCAGTTTATAGCACCTTGTTCATAAGAAATTGCAGTTTATTCTTAGAAATATATATTTTAGGTTTTTTAATCTTTATACCCATAAATGGACTATTTTTTTGTCTTGGCTGGTTTCAAAAGTGACCATTTTGTTTAAATGCTGTAATTGCAAATGTGTTGTAAACGTTGTTTTGTTCTATAGTTTACACAAAGGTGCCAAAGTAAATAGTTAATTAAAAAAAACAAAAAACAAACCCTAGCAAATTGTTAAGTTGTTTTAGCTGTTCTTCATATTTTGATCTCTGCTCTTTTATTTCTTTTTCTTTTTTTTTTTTGTCAGCCTTTCATTTTTTCCTAGACATATCATTTGCCCTAATGCTTTCTTTTCAAAGAAAAAAAGTGCATCTAAAAAAATGTCCAAATACCACCTTTTTTAGTGCTCTCATATAGTAGGGAGAATATTTTCTTTGAAATGTTACACTAATGTAAGAGTACAGCAGCATTCAAAAATGTAATATACTTTTTGTATAACAGTCTTCAGAGTGTGTCTGGAGTGGGGGGGAAACTAACCCTGTTACTTTTCAGAAGCCTCTTCCCTCGGCTACCAGAATATGAAATTGTGCTTTTTCACTGCATCAAAAAGTTATAGTTTATGCAGACTTGCAAACAGGGCATGTATCACCATTGCATCCTTTGATGCAAAAAGCAGCAAAACCTTTTTTATGTTTCATAAGTCTGATATGGGTACAGAGAGTCTTTCTTAAGTTGGTAAATAATGTAAATACATGTCCTTTCAGAGAGTGAGTCTGTTATCTAGGTATTTTGTGTCATTTAATAAATATTAAACAGTTTTGTGTTGATAAACTCTTGTGTGTAAAATGCCTTCTTACTCCCAAGTTCTGTATGTTGGGCTTACTAATGTTTATGGCTTCTTTAAATTCTTTAGCTTGTGCTTTGATAGCAAAATACTTGTTTGCTACTTAAATAAGTTCCTTATTCATTCAGTCATTAAAATCCCTTGAGTTTTCTAAGTGGCTTCCATTCCTGAATTTTTATTATTTTTGGTTTTTTATTATGTGTTCTGTGGTTCTTGGCGGGGAAGGAAATGAACATCCTCACGGACTCAGAACCAGATTTACAGTGTAGCAGTGCCAGAAATGGTACAGAAGTACCAAAAGCCGTGGCTTGTTGCCCTTAGAGGAGGCTTCTCTCCTGCTGTGTGATTATTCCTTGTCTCCCAGTTACAGTTTATATTTTTTTTAATGTCTTGATACAATTACTGAAGTACAAAGGACAGGGCTTCGTGGGGAATTTGCTTCTGTTCCTGAGGATGGCTGGCTGGCCATTGCTTGTTTTCTCTTTGGCCATCTGGAACCAATAGACTAAATCTGAGCAGGACTATCTTCAGCCCAGCCTTTCCCAGTGCAGGAGCTCTGAGGGAGGGGAGGGGGGAGTGTTTTGAATTTCCTTGGAGTTCTGAGAACCTGGACAGCTGTAGCCAAGCAGGTGCTGATCCTCCAGCCTGCTCCGTGGAAGGTTGGCACGTGCTGCAGGGAGGGCGATTGCACAGCCCTGCTGTAATCACAAACCAGCCCTGGTGTAGGTGCGTTTAAACAGGTCTGGGAAACCTCTGCCACTAATGCTGCTCAGGTGCTTGCTTTATTGCAGCCTGGAGGCATCTAAATGCATGGGATGGTTTTTCCACTAACACTTCCTCCTTAAAAAAAAAAAAAAAAGTCCCACAGAAGCAGATGACTATTTGGGGAGTGACAGATTGTCTACCTAAGCTGAGAAAAATACCAGAGAGCAGTAAATTCTTTTAATTTCTTTTCCTGTATGAAATGCAATATATGCTACTATACTTTCTCCTGATTGAGAGAAAGTGATGCCAAATCAAATTTAACATGGAAGCTTTGGATTTGCCTTTTTCCCCCCTTAAAAGAAGCCAGGGCCTGTGGACATACTGTGGCATTTAGACAGTGAAAAACTTACTCCAGTGCCTAAGAGACATTAAACTTTGTGCAGAGGGTATCTTGTAAAATACGGAGTTAACTGGGAAGAGGAGCAATGGATGGTGATTAACCTACAATGGAGCAGGTTTTTCTTCTGGTGAAGTAATTGCTTCGTGATACAAGGTCACCTTTAAAATGACTCACAGCTTGTCTTGCCAGTGCGTATTAGGATACAAATGAAACAAGAAAAGTAACTTTGAATGTTAATTTTCTGCAATCAGTAGGACATTGCAGCACTGTAGAGAAAGCCCTTTTCTTAGGCTTAGGAAAAGTAGTTCAAATCCAGCAAATACTAAATTTTTATTGATTGTTACAGATTTACACAGGCCAGCCACCAGTAACTGGGTCTGACCCTGGGACCCTGCGGAGAATGCCAAGTACAAGTGAGTGTTTTCAATCAGTCTTTTGTTAGTTCTTCGGTTACAGCTCACGCTGGTGCCTCCAGAGCGACCCTCACCCCAATTCCCACCTCTCAGTTACACCCATGCCACCCATCACCTGATCCCCAAGTCCCACCGGGAGTCAATCACTACATTCTGGTCAGTAGTAGCTTGATTTCTAACTAGATTTCACTGTCATGGGGCTGGCTGCCTTCTGAAGTTACTTTATTCTCTTGGAACTGTCTCCTTGGTCCTTATCATCTCCATTCTGCTCGTATCTGCTGAATTCAGGGAGTTCTTTGTTTGGCAGCATTGTTTTATCAGAGGGTTAGTTGGTCAGCTCTTGTGGCCTGAGGCTTGGGCAGCTTCAGCTGCTGATGGTGAGACACCAGTGCTAAATGAGACTGTTCAGAGGGAAGAACACAGCTATTCTAATTTTCTCTGTAACATTCATGATAGTTCTTTAGTTTACTCCTTAAAACAACCGGTTGTTTGTCAGCCTGAAACACCTGTATTTTAGAGCTGGAGGAAAACAAGGATATCAGTCGGTGCTTCTGTGTTAAAATGCCTGAGTAATGGTAGCTTGCTATGAAATTTTGTTTGTTTAAAAAGTAAGTCTACAGATTCTGTTCCATCTAATGGTATTTGCAGCAACTGCCCTTCCAGTATATCCAACATTTTGATGCTTTATGCAATCAAGGCACAGAGAGGGTCAGGTGTCAGACTGACAATAATGCCCAGGCCATTGTAGGGCTCAAGGGCTCTCATGCTTCTTTGCAAAGCTTAGTCACTATGACTTTGCAGAGAAGGGCAAGCATACAAGTAAACTGCATCTAAAATGATATGGAATAGATTTCTTTTTACTATTTGGAGCAGTAAGTAGCTTTAATACAGCATGAAATATCAGTGCTGAATTATTTGCAAGATGTGCACTTCATATGTAGATTTTTTTTTCCCTTTTGGACCAAATCTCATACAAAATTATCACAATTGTAAAACTGTTCTGTTTCACTTTTGTGTAGTCTCTGAAGTTTGAGGTATATTTGAGAACAATTTGTTACCATGGTCTAAAACAGATACCTCTGTCACTGTTGACAGTCCCTTAACTACATCCACAGTGTCTTTCAGCTGGTGCTAGTCTGAAGCTCAAAGCAAGGCTGCGCTACTAATTTTCACTAAAGACTGGGCAAAACACTGTGCAGGCCAAGTTCTGCCACGTGTATGCTGGGGAGGAGGCACAGCTGCTTTTGGGCATGAGATGGGAACAAAGATTACAAAACACAGCCTTCACAGAGAGGAGCTGAAACCTTGTCACTGCACAGGTAAAGCTTGTAGGATGCGGCCAGGGACTAGGTCAGGCTCCTCCTCCAGAGAACTGGTTCTGCAGCCACAGGGCTGTGATTCTGTCACTTGCAGAACTGGCACCATCTGCATAGCCCTTCAGTTTCTTTTTATTCCTACAGCAGCAGCTGCTGCTTTAAATTCTAGCTCCAAAAGCACAGCAGACACACAAACTCCAACTGGAGAGAGATCATTCTCCAAAAGAGCTCAGGACAAATGCAGCAAACAGGCATTAGCTCAGGGTTTCCCAGACCTGGTTTCTGACCTGTCAGAGCTGGGAACTGTAGACTAATCTGTAAAAGGGATGTAATGCTATTCTAGGTCACAAGGGATCCTGTAGCACTGAAGTCCTGCAGTTAAAATATCCAGATAGGAAAATGACTGTATAATACAAAGTCCCCCTCCCAACCCTGTATTTTAGATATAACTTCCTTTCCTGCTGAAATCTCTCAGAAAATGTTACAGCCAACACTTCTTTCGTAAGAGCTGGAAGTGGGAGGTGCCTCCTGTGCAGAGCCATTTTCACACAATAATTTCTGCTCCGAAGCCAACAAACAGATGTATCTCAGCAAGTTAGCAATGTGTGTCGATAAAGCCACAAAAGCAAGAGTACTGACACTTTCCTACTTTGCTCTAACAAGCCTAAAGAACATGTTGAGTTGTCGGTCAAACAAGTTCTTTTTTCACATTAAACAGATGTACCTCTAGAAGCAGCTTGTCGTGACTCACGAAATGCATGAATCTCGTCTGCTGCCACATGTTAGCGCAGCTGCCGAGTGCTCTGGCACATGTCACATCCCGCAGCAGCTGGAAATGCTTCTGAGCACAGCAGGGCCCCCAGCACCGGGGGCACCCCCTGCCCCGCATCCCACAGCACGGGGGGCCAGCACAGGAGCAGCTGCTGCCCCAGCGCGGTGTCAGGACCGGCTCCTGCCCCGCTTTCCCCCCCAACCACCCGCACACGGCCGAACCTGCGTGTGTGTGAGAGCTGTGTTTGTGTAACAGGCTCTGACGAAACGCCCCGTGCTCTGCCTCAGCCTGCCACGCTGGGAATGTGTTTTTCCAGCTGTGTCACAACACCAGATTTCAGAGGGCTTTAGCAGGAAGTTTTGCAGCCCTCTGCTGCAACCTGCTCTCTGATCTCTTCACCGCCCCGCCAAGCGTTCTTTTTTTGGCATTTCACGTGATTTCCCCGGTCTTGACTCAGCAGTTTCCCGCAGCAGCATTTATTGGTTTGGTTTCCTACCACCACCTCCTCCAGAAACCCGACAGCTCAGAAACGCTGCCATCTGCTCAGAGCTTTCACACGGCTTAGGTAATAAGTGTTTATTTCAGAGCAAGCACACAGAGCTCTCGGAGCCCTCCCTGTCCTGTCCCTGGGCAGGCTCACACACGCACACACAGCTCTGCAGATCTCACACGGGGATGGACAGACTATGGCCTGCATTACAGTGCTTGGATCCCAAATCTGTAATCCCCAGGCTACAAACTGGGGCTGCATGAGAAGGAAAAAACAACTCTCAGTTGCTGGCACAGTCCCAGGAAGGTCCCTGTGGTTCATCCCCCTCTGGCCAGTGAATGTGTGACCTCTCTGACCAGCATTAATATATTCCTCTTTCCATCCCCTCCACATGAAATGGTGCCAAATCCTTCCTCTGCCTCCTGGAAAGGAATTATTGGTTCTGCCACAATCTTGTCCCTGGAAAAAATACAGGAGTTGTCCTTTTGTTTAGAGAGATCTGAAAAAATGAATAAAAATACATTAGAATAAAGTCGTGATTATTACATGTCCTAGGTATTATCTCTCTCTTCTTTTTATCATACTCTCTACTCTTCTGCACCAGGAATCAGAAACACTAAGTTACTCAGTGCTTCATTAAACAGAGGACACTTCACTTCTGGCCACACACATCCATCAATTTTTGCAAGTCCCTGGGTTATGAAAAGTTTGATTACAGATATGATATCTAACCAACTGAAACTGATAAAGGATTCACAAAGAATTAAGCATATGATGTGAATGAAAGTCATAGAACAGCCTATACATTTGTAATTAGGCATGAATTTGTATTTCTTGATGAACCAAATCTTTAAGCAGAAAAAATAAATGTTGCATATTTGTTCCTACTACGTGTCAATACCTTCTTAAAACGACTGACATCAGACTTAGTGAACACGTGGTAAAACTGTAATGCCCTACAGAAATGCTACAGTCCTCACTCCACATCCAGCAATAAACATAAGGAATGTCTTAGAAAACCAGGAACAGCTTGCCCTTCATCAGTGACTCCCAAAATCATGCCAAATGCAAAATCATTTCTCTCTAGTAAGCAAAAGGGTAAGGCATTTTCTCTGCATTCTGGTAACAATAATTTGCCCTTCTACCACCCATAAAAGGAGTGCAGCTGAGCATACGAGCTTGAGCTTGTGCCACTGAAGTCCAACTATCACATAAATTTTACTGATCTTTAAGACTGTCACAATCAATAAAGAACCTACTCTTGATAAATAAGATGCAGTGGATATTTGTTGAGGTTGAATCCTACAAGTACCGAATGTGTGGAATTTAAGAGGAATCAGACAACACCTGACCCCAACCACTAATTTTTTTCTAAGGAAAGCTGAAGGATTTGTTAAATAAGAGAGGAACAGAGTTTCATTTTGCTCCCTTCAGAGCTTCAAAGAGGAGATAGGCTTTGGGAACTGCCCAAAAATTCTCTATTTAGGGAGAAGAGTGCCAAAACCAAGCTTCTGTCAGCTGGCTGGGCAAGAGAAAATATCACTGTGCTAATGCAGGAGTACCTTGCTTTTAACAGCCTTTCAGCACCTTCAGATGGCTGGAGCATGTGGGCTTTGTTAGACAAACCTGCTCCTGTACATGAACACAAGGTGCCTGAACCACCTCCCTGCAGGTGGAATTCGATCCATTGGTTTCCCCGAGGATTCCATAGGGGCGGGAGCCCTTGGGGCAGCCTTTTTAGTTGCCTCATGTTTTCCTGCATGGTCGCTGGGGTCGGCCTTGCTGCACACACCCCACATCACCCCTCTGTGACAGTCTGTGACAGTGACAATAAACCACCAGCTCACAGTGTGCTGAGATCATGGTAAGGCGATGTCACATCACCACATGCACTCTTACATGGCAGGGACGGAGGCACAGGAGGGCCAAGTACCCGGTGCAGGCAAAGAAAGAATAATCTGTTTTCTGGCATTAATGACGATGTTTCTGGTACAAAACAATATATTTTTCGTTATGCAAAAGTATATAAACTATACCATTCTTTTAATCCCACACCAGTTGCTGCTTCTCTTGTGTTATTAACCAGAAAGGGGTTTGCTTGTTATGATAGTTACCATTAGATTTCGTTTCAAGCTTCACTAAATTGGCATAAAGGAAACAAGTTAATCAGCCTTCCCGTTATGTCTGCAGAACATTTAGCTGTTTTACAGTCCATTTCCCTTTGTGCAAGAAGGAGATCAAAATATTCAGGATTTTTCACTCAGAACAAGGAGGGTGTTTGAACAGATCGATGTTTATACATAAAGCTACATGTCCTGAAGTGAATATTCCAGCAGATGTAAAAGGTAACACTCCACCACACAAACTGCCTGGAACAGTCCAGTCATTTGTTCTTCTTCCAATTAATTAAAGCCTAATTCAATGTCTCTCTCCTAATGGTCAGATCCTCCTGGTGTAATTGCTCCTAACTCCCTGTGAGATCACTTTTTAAAAACAGGATTTCACACTAAAATAGTGAAGTCTGAGGAACTATAAAATCCCCCGGCCCAGGACTCTCCCCAGCCTTGAAATGCCCCATTCTTTGTGGTGCAGTCGAGGCAGAGCAAAGTCCTGCTGCTTTCAGAATCTGTGGTTTTGTCTCTCCCACAGCCTACAGCAAGTACTGCTTTTGTTGCTAAACACAAAGTTTATTTCTTCAAATGAATTTTCAGTAAGTAAGCCCAGAGGCTAAATATAAATTTACTCCAAGTGTCTCGAAGTTACATGGACTCTGACACTCCCATGCAGCCGTGCTGTGACAAACGCAGGGGGTGAGTGGATTCTGGGGCAGCCCCTGAGCGCACAGAGGGAAGGCGTGTGACCCCACGAGCCCTGGGGTGTGGGACCCCATTTGTTCAGCCCTCTTTCCCACGGTGGCCCCGACATGCCAGCTTTGCGAAGGCATGGCCTTGCACAGACACACACGGCTGGGAGAAATTAGCTGCCAATGGATGGGGGGAACTGCATTACTCCCACTTCCTCCAGAGCTCACAACTGCTTTCTTACCAACACCATCTACACTCCAGCTGTCCCTGTACATCAGGCCCGTGTGTTTCATTGTCTCCTTCCTTCAGCCTTCATCTCCTATCCCCATGGCTGGGGATGCCTCTTCCAGCCTGGTTTATACAAAACCCTCAGTGTCCCACAGCATCAGGAACAGGAACAGTTCATTGCAGGAGGCCCTTCCTGGCTGAGCCCAGGGCTCGGGTCTCCTCAGCCTGCTGGGCTCTCCTTGCTCTCTCCCAGCCTCAGCCTCCTCTTCCCCATCTGCCCTTCCCGTGCCAAGCCAGCCTACTTGTGTTTTTGGGGATCCCCCCCCCAGTCACTG
>VXBX01004249.1:2316935-2334998 GCA_013400415.1 Scytalopus superciliaris | reverse complement strand
TTATATAATGTTTTTTTGTTTTTTTTTTTTTTTTTTTCGTGAGTGATGTTCAGTGGCACCAGTTAAACATGCATTTCTGTTAAGGAGTAATCATCACGCTGTATTCTTCTGACCATGCAAATTTTTGAACTGTACAGTTTCCAAGTGATAATACAGAACATTTGTGCAAACTGCTCTCAAAAATCAGCACTAGGAACACCTTTGCAAAAGCCTGCAAGTACATTGGCTCAGAGTTCTAAGTACTCCTAGACTGATGTGCAGACAACTGGTTCAAAAAACATCAAAGTTTCACCTGACTTCCTGTTGTTATAAAACCACTAGTTTTCTTGTATGTATTGCTCCATAGGGAACTGTCAATCTGTTTAACTTGTGCTCTAAAAAATAAAGATTGTTCTATTTCTTAAGGAAACTTGTTCACATTTTTTTAACTGATTTGAAAACAGACGTCTTGTATTGTCTTTTTTTTTAAAGAAAATAAACTGAATGAGTAAGGTGAATTCCAATCAGTCTATACCGGACATTCTGTTACAGAGCTGGTTTGGTTCTGGTCTGTGGAAACAGCATTTAAATTGCATGTGCTTGTGGATGTTGAGCATTAATATGTATCATCTATCATAGAGTGTGGTTGGGTTTGTGCCTTATACACAATCTATGAAATACTCAAATTGTACTCTAAAATGCTGTGACTTCTGATATTTTAGGGTAAAGATGTCATACTAATGGGTCTCAAAAGAAGCATTTCTAGCCAACGAATGATGGGTTGGGGGTTTTTGTTTTGTTTTTTTTTTTTCTTGGGGGGGTTCTTCATTTGTTTCTTGGTTTAGTTTTTTGTTTGGCTGGTTTTTGATTTTTAGATTCACCCCACAGTGTTCTCTATTTGCATAGCTTATACCAATAAAACACAAAGTTTAGGGCTACTGGGTGAATCTCATGGTTGGAATTAAAAGGGAATTTTTATACTGGGGCAAAAAAAAGGTTTGGGCCAAGATTTCTGATCGTTTTGAATGGAGATACTTTAAATCACATCAGTCAAAAAAGTCATTCCTGCTGGCCTGACTGCAGAGCCTGCAGGGCCTGGTGTAGTTACCAGTTCTGCATTTGAAGACACCTCTCTGATGCTTCTAACCAGTATAGTAACCATACCTGGATAGATGTGTGCCAGCAGAGGATGGAATGTCTCTGCTATGAAACCATAAATGCCTTGTTAAGCTGGGAATTCCTTGTAGAAGGTGCCATAGTGTGATGTGCACTGCAGCAATTCCCTTCCTCTAAAGAAGAGAGGGAGTTTCCTGTCCCTGCCTGCTGGCCATCCTTCGTCCTTAACAAATCCAGTCATGTTTAGTATTAATGACCCATTATCCAGCATGTAGGAAATCGTGTGTTGATCTTCAGTGAACAAAGATGACTAAACACTGAATGCTGGTGTCTCTTTAAGATGCTTAGATACTTTCTCAATAATTCCTTTCCTCTTTTATTTTTTCCTTTCCACGTGTTGTTCTACTTGGCAGTAGGTGCCTTCAGATAATCTGAGTTCTGTGTTTTCAGGTGTTGAGCCTCCATGTGTTGTTCTCCTTCCTCTGAGCCAAAGGCTTTGTATAGGGTCTCATTGAAGGGGCAGTGGCAACTGTGCCGGATCATAACAGGCTCAACCCAGACAGTAGATGCCCCATCACTAACGCTGATTCTCTGAAAGACTCGAGCAGAAAGGTTTTGTAAGGAGTGCTGCTTTATGCAAAGCGTGTAAGCCAGGCCCCCTCCCAGCGCTGAGGCAGTGCGGGCACCAGCCCTGTCTCCTGGCACCAGGCAGGTGGAGCTCTGCTCTTGTTACAAGCAGCAGAGAACGCCAAGCCCTGGCCCCGCGTCTGAGGTGTATCCCTCAGTTTGAAACCGGTTCCCAGCATGGTTTGCTAATCCTTGATGAGTGTTTATATCAGCAAGGACCTCCTCGCATGTTTTACAACCTGTATATTAAAAACCAGTGTAGCGTTACAGCAGTCTCTTACGGGTTTTTTCTCCTATGTGGATTTCAATAAGGTCTGTACTTCTGAAACAGATAACCCTTTTGTACTGAAAATAAAGGTACCCACCCCAAGAGTCTTTTAGTGCTTTCAGCACACATATCTTGGCTGTCTCTTGTAGTTTTCAGTAAGTTTCCACTTCGTTATGTGGATTGTCCCTTATTTCTTCAAGTCTGGAGCCCAGAGAGGTGCTGGTGACTTAAGGGTTGGGAAGACCCTTGGCCAAGGCAGTAATACACCAGTCTGGGGTTTCTGCTGCTGCTGACTCTGAGGTGTGATCAGCTAATGCACACTCAGACTGCTGGTTTGTCCTCACATTCCTAATTTGTCCTCTCCTCACCAGAGGAAGCTGAAATTAAATGTACAAATGAGAAGAAGTATACTACCAATATAAGAGATGTGTGTTTAAAGAAATCAACTTTTCCACCAATTCTTAATACTGATTTTACTTTAGATGTATTACTGTATCTAATGCAGTGTAATTGCTCAAAAATGCCTCTTTGCTCCTTGCTTGCTTTGGTTTCTAATGCTTGATTTCCCTTACTAATTTATTCTCCCTTGCTTTTTTTTTTGTTGTTGTTCTTTCTGCAGCTGAAGAATGCACTGCTGACTCTGACCTCAACTTTCTTATTCCCATCGCAGTGGGCATGGCGCTTGGATTCCTTATCATTCTTGTCTTTATATCTTACCTCATTGGAAGAAGAAAAAGTCGTACTGGCTATCAGTCTGTATAATCCCTTAATTCCATCTCTGTTGCCACCATCCCTGCTCCTCTCCCTTTCCCGGATTCCCTGACCTGCCCCTCTAAAAAGAAGAAAAACAAATTAATTCGTGGTTTCTTTATTTAAAAAGATTAAGATCACTTCATGACAGGATAATATGCCATGAGTCTGAGGATGAGTTCCAATTACTGGAAGGTACTGTATGATTTTGGAAGAAGTAAGTGTTCCGAGGACTGTAGAATTGAGCAGAGGTGATGTGTGTCCTTGTGAGGTATTTTGAGTAAACAAGACATATACAAAGCTTTCTGTTGTTTAATCTTTTTATACAAGAAGATTTGTAGCTGCCTACAGCTTGTCTTGGATAATGCTAAAGCTAAAACTATAATTGTAAGTGTGAATGCTGTGTCGAAAGGGACTGTACAAGTGGTGGGGACAGAATACCAAGCTCTTCACAGACTTTACTTGGAGACTTGGCATATGTCTGTTCTTGTGAACCAGTCTGAATTTCCTATTCCTTCTGAATGTAAAGGTAGTACCTGCTGTCACTAATAATATGAGAAGAACATCTGATTTTTCTAGTAAATTAATTTGTTTAACATCAGTATGGGAAAGTTGACTGCTAATACTTATTCAATAGCTTTGCACTTAGCATGATGTCTAATTTGGTAAGATAAGGCTCAGTCCTGGAGAACTTTGACTACTCAGAAAAGCCAATAGTCTGCTAAAGGAAATCTCTCCTGTGCTACTTTGTTGAACTGCATTTTTCCTTTTGTTCTGAGCTCAATTGTGAAATGAGGGTGGGAGGCTGCAATTTCACTGGCTGCAATTTCTCTCAGCTTTGGATCTGAACATAAAAGAAACTACACAGCATTGCACCATGTGAGGCTCAAGAGTATTTTGAGAGCACTCAAAGACTGACTGAGAACACAGATTGCTCAGAGATTCCTGCAGTTCCTGTGGACAGCTTTCATGGGTTAGCAGGGACTCACTGAAAACCTGTGATTGAGGAATGCAAGTGAAGATACAAAACCAGTTACTTTTGTTAGAATTAATCTGCTTTTATCCTCCTCATTGTCTCAGCGTAAGAGCACAAAATTTCTAGCATGAGGAATGCTGATCATAAAGCAGAAATTAATATATATTTATATATAGTGAAGAAAGCAACTTCCAAAGGAGTAAGAGCATCTGACCTGTTTGAAGATGCTTTCTTTGTTATTAATGCTGTACCTTTTGCAATTCTATGTTCCATATCTAAACTGTACCGAAATAGAAGTTAGTCATTCCTGGTTGTGTTCTGCTTCATTCCCATCAGGTTCACGTTGATGGGATGAAAGGATGAAAAAAGCCTCTTGTTCTTTCAGCCTCTTTGGTCCATGTTGGCAAAAGCCTTGTGCAGCTGCAGGACAGCTCAAGAGCTGCCAGGTCTGCAGAGAGCTACTGAGGGCACACAAAGTTCTGTCCTCTGCAGCAAATGTTTGCTAAAGCTGCTTTAATATTTAATCTCTTTGTGCATTGATCCCACATCCATGTAGGGAAAGCACCTTCAGTAATTCCCATGCAGAAAGGTGACAGTCAACACTGATGTTTAAGTAACTCACAACAGCTATATATTCAGGGAAGGGAGATTTCTAAAGGGTTGGTTTTGATGTTTGAGAAATACCTGTACATTCAATTACTCTTGTCCTCACTGTGACCAAAGATACACTCTACCTGAATCTGACAAAAGTGACTTTGTACTGCAAATGGGCTCTTGAACCAAGTTGTGTTTTTTTTAGGAATGTTATTTAATGCTGCTGATTTGGACTGTGTGCTTCAGATTTGGTTGTCTTGGTCTTTTGTATTGTACCTTTGCTCTTGCAATACTTGATTTCCCTGCCAGAGTGGTACATGGAATTATTTCAAGGCTGGCAATTTCTGAGTAACACCCCTTGTCAGTGTGGTGCTTCTGTGCTGCCAGCAGATGGATCACAGCTATGGTTTCATGCTCAGATTGTAGATTGAAGTATTTAACATCACGTTTGCTAGGCTATTTGAGTAAAATGTGGTCATTTCCTAGATGCAAACACATATATATATATTTTATATATGCATATAAAGTATTATTTTGAGCTTCAATAGAAGTCAAGAATTGATCCAGCACTTTCAGGTTGTTGCAGCATGAAGAGTGGTGTATACAGTTTTCCAGATCTTGAAATGACTGTATAAATATGCTGAAAGCAAAATATGTGTATGGAAAATAAAGTTAATTATTGTGTTTATAAAGCTTTGTTTCGGTGTAAGTAGACAGCACATGCCATTTCTGAGAGCTTTTCCAATGGGATTGTCAACATGCCTGGATCTGGATGTTGGTAGGGAAGCAGACACTTTTGCTTCTAAGCTGTTTCCATCCAAATTAGTTGATTTTTCTTTGTTGATTTGATCAAAGCGTGGGTCCAGTGTCTCCTAAAGGACCTGCTCCTTCATGAATCCTTCCAACAGCAGGTAGGGAGCAGACATTAAACAAGGTTTTACCCTGTTGCTAGCATAAGAGCTGCTAATTTCATGGCATAAAGCATGAAGGGTTTGGTTTCTTTTCAAGACCCCAGAAAAATAGAAATGTTTTAAAAGAGCTAAAGCAATTGGCAGGGGGAGAAATGCTTGTGGGTTTAACTTATTTCTGAGGGCGAAAGAAGAGCCACTCCCCCTGCAGGATCCTCCTTGGCAGAATCCAGTTTCTGTGGATCAGAAGATGCCCTTTCAGATAGCTTGTGCAGGCAGAATGGTTGTGTTGCCCTGGCTCTCTCAGTGTCATCTGAAAAAGGACATCTGAGCAGAATTAGTTCCTAAACTACCTCTGGTTCAAGTTTTTAACAGTTCTTAATAAACAGTTTCTGCCAGATGGTTGGTTGTGATAGTGCAGAGTCTTATTGTACTGGACTCCTGAACTCTTTGGCCCAGGGAAGTTAATCAAGTGCTCAGAATTCCAGTTAATCAAGTGCTCAGAATTCCAGGATCAGGTTACCTGCTGCTTTGGAATTCAGTCCCTAACTGGCCAGCACAGAGAGCTAAAGTCACAATCTGCACCTCTTAGGCCAGTGTTTGAAGAATGCTACCATAGAGTTAATTTTACTGTAGTCGCTTTATTTTTAATACAAAAAAATTACTTCTTAGAGACTTATATAGCTCAGGAAATGACGGCGGATTAAGTACCTGGACGAGGATGTAGGACAAACATACCATAATGCTCCTGTTCAGTCAGTAATTTTAGTAAGTGTGCTTTCCAACTAGTACATTATCCCAAGGTGTCCTGTCCTGCTGTGTTCTCCCCACATGCAGAGTGCAGTTCCTCTCTCGAATACCAGGGCTGAGGAGGGTCAGGTTGCCCGGGCAGCAGAGGTTGCTCAGGGCAGCAGTGCTCTGCTCACACTGGGACAGATGTGCTCCACTGGCCTTTGGGGATGAGGAACTCGTGGCCTTACTGATGACAGCACTGACCCTTTAAGGATGAAACCACTGAGTGTTTCTCTGTGGTTTGCTGCAGCATTGGAGCTGTGGCCTCTCTGGAGTAGGGAAGAACAGGTCTGAAAGCTTTGGGCACTTCTGTGCCTGATCAGGGGAAGGAAGGAGGCACTGCCAACCTGTGAGCCGTGACAAGAGAGCTCCTTTCACTTGGCCCTGCCTAAGAGACTTGATGAGGGTTCCTGGGGCAGGGAGAAGTGCTGGAATGAGGAGGAGGGAGGGACAAATGCATTAATCTTCCCATTTCGGAAAGGAACAGCTGGAATGGTTCAAGGGCAAATGATTTTCTATGTGGCCCTTGCTCAACACCTTGGGTGTGCTGAACAAGCTGTGTGAAATGCTGCAGTCAAGATCCTTCTGCTGCTGAAGATCCTAGAAAGCATTTTGAGAACTGCCATTTTTGCTTTTTAAATCAGTTATTGCAGGCATAGTCCAGAATTTTTGCTGTTTATTGTTTTAACAAGAATAGTGCTAATAAACTATCCTCTTGTTAGTTTTTGCCTGAGAAATGCACATAAAACTATGGTAAAAATTAAAACTTAAAGCCAGGATAAATGCATTCCACAGGGGTCACTCGTAAAAGACCTTGTGAAAATAGCTGTTGGGTACCAGAGGATTTTTTAATCAAAACTTGTGCTTTTGTAGGTTCTCTGCCCAGGAGATAACTTTTAATTTTTACTAACAATGATTTACATCAGATGATGAAAAATGTGGATCCATGCTCCATTGCATTTCATTTGTTTCCTAACTATGAACAAAAATAAATTAACAATAATCTCCATGTGCCTGTTTTTCCTAGCAGAAAAAAAATGCTGGCTTCATGCTTTGAAAAGGAAAGAGCCTCTCGTTGGCTTAGCCCAAGTGGCTGGTGTTGGCAGTGGCTACTTCCCAATGCTGAGTGTGAAGATGATTCGGCCCAGGAAGCGGTCGCTGTTAAGGTCGTTGATAATTCCTTTCCCGTTCAGCCTGCACTGAATGGGCACCAAGTGATCCTTCTCCACATCTGTGAAGTGCATGGCCACCAGTGGGGATGTGTAGTTGACCTGAAAAGAAGGGAGATTTAAGTGTAATTTTTGAGGCAGCAGAAAAGGAGGCTGAGCACTCATGCTCGGTAAAATCATTAGTAATTGGTTCACGGTTCTCAGGCATCTGAGAGAGTTTGCCCGATGTCCATGACGGTCCTTGGGATGATGAAGTTGAGCCTTTCTGTGCCTGTGCCTCAGAGAGATGGGATCATGTCGGAGTTTTGCAGTGCACCTTTTACCTCTTGGGGTGATTACCCAGGGCAACACCAGACAATGGGACTCTCAAATACTTTCTGGTGTTCTAAAAACCAACCTATGGCTTCTAATAAGAAATCCACAGTGTTCCTTGGATCCGTGTGCTCAAAGGACATGCAGACCAGGCATTTAGGGCTGTTACTCATCCTCAGCTGGCAGCCATATGACAACAGGAGTCTAGTGCCTTCCTCATCTTCCAGTTCAGATTTTGTTGCCACGGTGTGTTCCCTCCCAGCACCCCACAACCCAGCCCAAAGCAGTGCTGGCCAGCTGGTTCAGAAATGGCTGCTGATGTTGGACTGCTTTGTTTGGAGCCACCTAGCCTGAAGCTGTTTTGCCATAGCTTTGGCAGGTGCCCCATCCTTTTCCTCTTGTGTCACCTAACCCCTGACTTCCCTAATTCCCTGGGAAAACACTGGTGTTGAGACCTTCTCTGAGAGTTAGTAATGCCAGTCAGTCTCCAGCTGATAAATGTAATCATTCCCATTGCTAGCACGGGAGAACAAGTCCCCAAGGATTCCCCATAGTTTGCTGAAGACAGAAATAGAGCACTGTAATCCCAGTGCCCATGGCCTCCCTCCTGCCTGCAGCTGCCCAAAATAGTCAGAAAGCACATCCATACTCTGTGCAGCAGCTCCTGCCTCTCCTTCTCAGGGAGACAAAGCAGAGATGCCAGAGCCATTACTTACATGAGTGAACTTGCCATAGTAGGGGTAATACATGAGGTCAAATGTTCCATTCCCAGGGTAGAAGTCCACTGATCTGAGATGGCTCTCATTGCCTTTCTGTGATTGGAGAAAACAGTAAGGACACACACACATGGGACACAAAATACAGCCCCCAGCAGAGCAAGGTGAAGGAGCTTTAATACAGATGTCTCTCGCCAGCCCACCACAGGGCTCAGCTGCCCTGCCTGCAGTGTGTTTGCTGTGACCCCAGCTGCTGTCCCTGTTCCAGACACATGGGCAGCACTGGGTCCCGTGAGTGGGGCTAAAATGATGACAGGTGGTGGTGGGGTCCATCAGAGGGAGACCCCTGGCCTTGTGCCCACCACACTGCAGAGCACGAGGGAAAGCAGTACCTGCACTTTGCAGTCCACGCTCACAGGGACCCCGGCACCAGGGCGGTAGCCTATGATCTGCAGAAACAAAAACCATCCATGCTTGTAGCAAATGCAGTGCCAAGCACGTCCTGCCACCCTTCTCCAGGGCTTAAACCTTTCTGGGTGCCAGTCACATTGCTCAGGACAGGAGCTGTGTGTCCCTGCAGCAGGGTCTGCCACCCCACACAGTGCAACCTGCCCGTGGCTGAGTGATGGATTGGTGCCTGAGAGCAGGGGCAGAGCTGAGCACCCAGAGAGCCCCAACACCCTTGAGTAACACAGCCTCTTCCCCACACAGTTCACATCCTCCAGGGCTTATTTTCCCATCAGTGTGCACTGAACCACCATGCTATTACATTTCAAATGAACTCATTTCTATGAAAACTCCCACTGTAAAGTGGCTGGGGTGTGGCGTGTGCCCCTAAAGCTCAGTTCCTCCCACAGAAGGGCCTGGCACAAGATCTTCTAAGCATTCAGGTCTTAGCAAATCAAATCAAGCAATTTTTGTAGTGTTTCTTTTTTATGTTTTCTAGTGGGTATGAGCCAGCAGGTTTGGGGATTTTAGTTCCCTTTTTCCCTGGGCATGAGAAGTGAAGGAGTTTCAGTCCTGGCATGGTCTTTATCACACTGGGATGCACTGAAGGAAGGAATTGAGATGAATGGCTTTCTCTGTACCCGGTTCATCTTCAGCAGGATGCAGGGCTGGCCTTTGGAGTATCCAAATGTTGGGTCCTCGATGCCAGAGCAGTTTTGCAGCAGTGAGCGCTTGAACTGACAGGCCTTCTTCTCCTCACTGTCATAACCCCCTTGGATGAAGTACTGTCCTGAGACACACTCGATATTCTTCTCTTCTTGAACTTTGTCATCATAAGCTGATTGGGGACCAAGAGATGATGTTAAATGTTAAAATTTCCTGAGACCTGCACAGACCCACCCGGAAAGGCAAAGCTCCCTCCCACAGAAGCTCCTGTGACCTTATGAACCTCCCTTTCCAGATGGGGTCCATGAGATGCCCAGGAGGTGACCCCTGCGCTGTGTGCATGTATGCATGGATGGAAACAACTCATCAGCATGACTCCTGGGGTGACAAAGATCTTACCTGCTAGGAAGTGGTGCATGCTGTCCACGTACGGCTGCCACGTGTTGGGCTGAGAGACATTGAAGGCAATGGTGAACCCATTCAAGTACGGCCTGATCATCACTCCTGAAGAAGGAGATGGACCCTCATAGAGCAAATGTGGGTGGACTGGCCACAGGCTTGGGGTGTGTGTTGCAGGGGCTGGTTGCACGGTGACTGGGCTTGGGGCCACCGTGAGAGTGGCAGCACCAGTGCACAGATAAACTCTCTCCTCAACCTACCGATCCCTCACCTCTATTTCACCCCGAGAGAACACCTTATACACATCAAAATATCCCAGGAAACATGGGAGATAGGGAGGGTCTCAGCAGTGCTGTGGGTTAGTGATGGGCTTGGGGTTGCACAGAGTGGCTGAGGGGTTCCCCACGTTCCCAGCTGTGTGGCCAGCTCCAGACAGGGATCAGGGTGGGAGGGCCTTGTGTTCCCCACCAACAGGAAAGCACAAGGAAAATGTTGTGTCTGACATAGGGAGAGGATTTTCTGAACATTGTCTTGCCAGAACTCCCCCAAATAATAATGCATAAAAGCTACTCTTGATTTGCATTTTATTTAGAAGACATGAGGTAAAAGTGGGCAGTGGCTGAAATGAATCAGCATCACCTATAAAATGCCCAAACTTGGCCATTTACCTTGAGAATAATGATAACAATAAATAGTGTAATTAGAATAACCATTAGTCTAATCAGGGTTAATGCTTCCCATGTGGCAGTTTAAGATGTCTCAACCTCTGCAGAGAACCTGCAGCTCTGTCAGTGCCCTGAGGTGAGAACACCCTGTGTGATGGAGGGCTGGGTGACTGTGGGAGGGTACAGCTCCAGCAGGGCTTTGTCTGAGGTCCCAGCCGTGCCATTTCAGTAGGACAGTGCTGGGCAAATGCCCACAGAGATGCCCGAGGCTGGGCTGGCTGGGCTACGTACCTGGAGGAGACACACGGTCCCGGAACCTGGGCGTGTAGGGGCTCAGCGTGAGCAGCATCACGTACATGCAAAAGGCAAACATTCCCGCCAGGCACGTGTAGAAAACCAAGTAAAACAGTAAGACCAAGCCTGCAAGACAGAGGCATGTTGCTTAATGCAACCAGAGCACATCCCGTGGGATGTGTCCCACAGGGATGCGCAGTCGTGCTCAGCACGGCGTCCTCCGCAGCTCTGAGTCCGTGGTGGAGGTGGGAGCTTGCACACACACCCCCTGCACCCAGAGCCTGCTGGGTTTGGGTGCAGAACTCTCAGCCAGACACGCTCGCTGCCCAGCCCTGGCACTGGGGTAGCTGCTGTTGGGGTCTGTACCCCTTTTGCTGCGTGGCCCTTCCCAGAGGTGTGTCAGGACCAGGTCTGTGTGTCCACTCTCCGACAGACACACCCAACCTTGCCTCCTGCCATTCCCACCCCCTGTTGGCATGGTAACATGTGTGAGGGTACCCAGTGGCTTCAGCACCTCCAAATTCCTGATGGGGCTGTGGGGTCATGCTCGTGGCCTGACTCCTGTTCCTGGCGTGGCAGGGACCCCAGAGCTGGGACTGAGCAGCATTTTGGACCTGTGGCACCACTGGCTGTTTCATAGCCCAGACATTCAGGGAATGGGTTTGTTTTTCCTCTGGACCAGGCTGATGGCTGAGGATGTCTCAAGAGGCCACAGCCTATGAATAAAACCCAGCAGCTCAGAAAGCAAAGTGAAGCCCTAACCCAAATATTTCCCAGGAGAAACGTGCCGGCAGCTCGGAGGGAGCCCTGGGAACACAGATGTGCACTCCTGCCGTGCTCCTGCCGGGAGCCACTGCGGGGCCACGTCCTGCTGGGGGCTGAGCCAGGGTGGATGGGACCATCACTGCTGCTGGTGGCACAGCAGGGACAATGTCCAGCCCTGCCACAGTGATGCTGGATGGTGCCTTTGTCCCAGACTGGCAGCGCTGGAGCTGCTGCTGGGGTGCCAAGATGATGCCTGTTGGGACACCTTGCCACTAGTTTTCCCTTGCTGGTATTTCCTGTAGTGCAGCAGGCAGTGCTGTCACCAGCAGAAATGGGGGTGCAGCCTTTCCCAGTGTCTGGGGCTTCCAGTGATAACCCTGTGGCCCTGCATTCTGTCAGTGCAAGTCCCCTGAGCCCCCAGTCCCTGGGGGACACCTTCAGAGCCAGCACGGAAGAGCAGCCCCAGACTGGGCAAATTTCCCCCTCCTCACTGATGAGATGAGAGTGGGAAAGTTCAGCTTCATTCACCTCCAAATGCCCTCACTTTAAAAGAAATTTTAGTTTTCACAGCCTCTTTAATGTGTCTCCCCTGTCCCCCTGTACAGGCATGTGAGCACACTGGTGGCAGAGCACAATGATCCCAGGGTGCAGGAGGAAGCTGCACCCACCCTGAGGCTGCAAATAAATAACTGCCAGCAGTAGCCAGCCGAGGTCACATCCACACCAGACTGAGCAAGTTCTCTCACAGGGATCTTCTCAGCACCTGGCAGAGCCTCCAGAAACACAAACCCACATCACTAAGGACTGTCACCCCCATACTGCTCCCACACTTTGGTCTGTGCCCTCCCATCCAGCAAAGGGGCAGGAGAATGGGGCTGCCTCCATGGCCAGCAAAAGGCACAAGGGAGCAAACATGGATGTCAAGGTCTGACCCAGGCTCATGCTTTCAGGTTTTCAGACTCCTCAGGTGCTGGTGGGCAGCTTCCTTTTTTCCTTCTGGATGTCACCACAGGCTTTGCAGGAGACCCAAAGCACTTGGCAGGGGCACGGGCAGGCTGCAGGGCTGCAAACACCGAGCAGCAGCTCCCAGTAGTTCACAGCCTTCTGCTGTTGTGGATGTGAGAGTGACCCCGGGCTCAGGTTGGGATTTTCCCTCTGCCACGGGAGCTGTGTGCTGTCAGAACAGAGCTGGGAAGGTGGACAGGACCACATGTGCTGTGGCATGTGGGCTTTGGACCGAGCCTGCAGCAGTGCTTGCCCCACAGCCACAGGCTGCTCTGAACCACCCAAGGCACCGCCAGACTCACTGATAATTTTTGAAGGCCACACGATGTGCATAAATCAGACAGGGCTCTCAGAACCCTCACTGGCACATCCCAGCCCGCTGGCCCTGACAGCACCTGTGGGCCCTGCTGGGATACCATGTCACACCCTGGGAAGCCATGGGGTGACAGTGACAACCAGCCCTTCCCTCCCCAGAGCCAGGGCTCACGCAGGCAGGGAGGGCTGCTCGGTGCTGTGGTGTGCACCCTCCATGAAACGCCTGCCCTACAGCTCGGGAACTCTTCCCTTACCAACCTGATGACCCCAAAGCCACCGTCCCACGGGCTCCTGACTCACACAGGCAGGAGCTGGGTTTCTGGCAGCAGCAGGGGTGCATGGCTGTAGCAGACTGACCTGTAGCTCCCACACTGCTCGGGCTCTAAATTTGTTTCCAGTACATGGTCTGGGCAACCCAAACTCTTTGCTTTCACATCCTCAATCAATGGTAATATCTAGACCAAGGGTAACTTTTCCACGGTTTTCTGCTTGTCCTGCTCACTAGTTCTTTATTGCACTGCTTAGAAACATTTACACTAACAAAATGGACACGGGTGGTCAGTCCAAGCTATCAAGGACATTCACAGGCAAGTGAATCCATTGTGAAGCAGAAAAGGCAACAACCCCCAAAAGTGGGGCTTGAGGAAGGACCTACCCCAGCTCTTGGCCGTTCTCCCCAGGCATGTTCTCTCCTCCGGGTTCCACAGGAATATCTTCATTTCCCCAGCCAGGTCTGCCCATGTTTTGCTCCCCATCTCTGCCTTGGTCTCGTCCTTCCCTCTGTAAGGATCCTGGACCTTCTCCTCATGCTTATTTTTCTGGAAGAGTTACAGAACACAACCCCCACAGGCAAGCTGAACATCTCATTGGCCAAAAATAAATGCAAAAGCACTTAATAGCTGGAAATGTTTCAAATTTCCATTTTCCCATCATCACTCTTGAGTTAAAGAGAGGCAGTTTTGGCTGTTCTAACTTAAGACTGCTTACAACCCAGCACCCATTTTTCCATGACATGTACGTCACTGCCATCACTCTGGGTACTGTCTCCTTGTCCTGGCATTTACAGACACTCATCTTTTTCCACCTGTGTGAACATGACCAAAGAAAACCTGTGATCTGGGAGGGTCAGGACTGTTCCCACGCTTCTGCAACATCTCTGAGCTCAAGTGCACATTTTCTGTGCTACCACAGATGATAGCAGGCAGCAGCATAGAAGAGGTCATCTGGTTTGTTTTTCTTGGCTTATGAGCAAGTCTTTGGAGAAATCCCTGTGTTGTTATATTTCAATTACACTGAGTTCCAAGGACAAGCATCTCCCCAGGTTGCAAGGGTTTGTATTTTGCCTTGGTGGTGAAAACTTGTTTGTCCAGAACTCCGGAACACAAATCTCTCTGTACCTGTGCCTGGCCAGGAGGTGCTTGAGACACAGCAGCTGTCCTTAATTCCCCTTGAACCTGGGCAGGTTCTATGTCTCCAAAGCAGGCAGTGAGGTGGGAGAGGGTGCTGACCTGGCTTTTGGCTCAGGTGAGGGCTGGGCCAGGCACCTCTGGGGAGGAAGGTGATACTGAGACCTGGATGGGTCCATCACCTCCCCACATTTAATGCAGACGCTGCTGCAGGGCTCAGTCACCCCCAGCTGGGTCAGAGCCGTGCTCGTGCAACCCGAGCACAGCTCCCTGAGGCTGCTGTGCCTGCTCTGAGTGTGGATCCACAGCAGCTGCACTGGCAGGATCACCCCGTGTGTGCCCTGAGGGCCATGGAAACCTGCCCCGTGCGGGCACCTGTTGGAGCCAGGGCTGACAAACAAGCCATTTGCACCCCCTGGGCTTGAAAACACTTTTAAATGAGGGACAGAGGGATTAAACTCTGCTCAGACATGCAAATACTGCAGAACAGTGAGAATGGGGGAGAGTTCTGACTCCAAAGCCTGAATGTGCCCCTTAGGGAGGCTGGTCAGACCCAGGGGGGCTGTAAAGCATCAGCATCCCACTAACTGCCCTGATGAGCTCTGGCTGAAGCTCCGGTGGGACTCTTTTGGGAGCACGCCTGCGTCAGAGCGCTGCTGCCGGCAAAGTGCCCACGGCTGCCCGGACAGCCAAGGCAGAGCTTGGCCCAGGTCCTGCACCCCAGGCTGGAGCCCTTCCCGAGCCAGCTCCGGCACGGCCAAAGGTACAGGGTACACATGGTACAGGCTGATGAAAACAGAGGATCTGTGTGGGGCAGCCAGACAGGATGGGATGACCCCACTGCCTTGCAGATGTCTCTTCGCTAGGGAGTTAGGTCAGGTCCAGAACAAAACATCACCCAGGTGGTTTATCTTTGCAGCCCAGGACAGAGATGGTCTTGGAACAGTCCCTTTCATTCGGAAAAGGCCCGGAAGGAGCAGCAAGAGCTGGAGTAGGCATGTGCTGGAGCAGGGAGGACACTCAGCCACAGCAGGATGTGTTGGGACACTGGACAGCCCTGGGCTGCTGCGAGCCGTGACAGCAGGGGAAGCAAAGCTGAGGTTCATTCCTGGTGAGATCCCTCTGTGCTGCCAGTTGTGGGTGTCCTGGGGGAGGCTAAAGGCTTTCCCTTATCCTCACCCTCAACCAGGTCAGCTCTTGGTGGTGGATTCCCCCCACTAAAATCACCATGTCCACGTGTCCCCGTTCCTCCTAGTCCCCCTCACCATCCAGCACCCTTAGCCAGACCTGCTGCTGTCCTTTCTTCTCCCAGTACAAAGTTTTTTGCTGAAGGGACAAAGCAGTATTTACTAAAGCAAAGTAGTTATATTTATCAGCCATGAAGCAGGTCCCTGCAGCAGCTCCCACCTCGCCTCTTGGAGGGTGGCCAGCAGCCCCCAAAACACTCACCACGTCCTGGCTGGGGCCCCCGTGCTGGCCCTCCATGCCCCTGTTGCTGGTGTTCCTGTCCATCCCTGTGTGGGAAATGCAGAGAAACATGAGTGTTAGCACAGCAGCACCAGCTCCATTGTGGTGCCATGTCACCCCAGCACCCAGGGACCCACAGGCACAGCCCCCCAGCCCTGCGGCACCCCCAAAAACACAGCTGTGCCAAGAGCTCTGCCTGTCTGTGGGGAGCCACACTGCTTCCCCTCCCTACCCCGCAGAGCTCAGCGTTGAGGAGTGGATCAAAAAATAACTTGATTTCCCAAGAGGGGTGAACTCAACGCAACAGGATCCCACCCTGAGTCCTCTGGCATCTGGTGCCCTTTGCGACACCCTCACTGCATCCTGCCTCATGTCTGAGCCCCCATCACTGCCAGGCAGTGCCCTACATGGGGAAGCCAGGCTCTGCACCCCCAGGAGACCATGTAGCTGTTAATAAACATCAGCAAATCGCTAGGGTTTCCAATGGCCTTATGTCCATCAGTGTGTGCTTGTCAGTCACAGTGGGCCATGCTAATACTTGCAAGAGCTCTTTTGCAGTGAAGGGGTAGAGTGAGGAGCAGGTCTATATTTACCCCTTCAAATAAAGACAGAAGCCAGGAGTTCACAGTATTGGCTTCCTTGACCCAGTTTAAAGAGCTGACCACAGCCAACCAGACAAAATCCAGAGGGGCATCTTGCTGTGACATCCAGCAGATCAGTGCTGCGGGGTATCAGATTTTCCCCCCCTCAGTGAATTACAGGCACAAGATGATGCATTGGGGCACAGGGGGTGCATGCTGGAGCCCTGCTGCTGGAACAGCTCCAGCAGTGCAGTGGCAGCACATGGGGGCTGCCCGTCCCTGGTTGTGCCCCACACAGCTCTCAAGGAACAGTGGGGCTCATTTTACATGTCTGTCCCAGCAAGAGCTTGGCACCATCCACCAGTTCATTCCTTTGGCATCTTTCCAATGGGATCAGTGACCCTTCCCTTCACAGGAGAGCCAGGCCCTGTTCAACAGTGAGGAAAGGTTGCCTTGCCCAGGCTGGGGCTTTGCCCAGAGACACAAGGACATCTGTCCCAGGCTGCTGCAGGGCTGCACGGTGCCGTCCAAGCAGGCAAAGCACCACTTCTCCTTCCCTCCCCCGAGCATGGCTGAAAGCCACTCACCGGCTGTGCTAATAATTGGGCGCAGCAGGAAACAAAGAGGCCTGGCAGCTGCCCTGGTCTGTGCTGAGCTGGCCGGGCTGGCACGCTCCTGCTGGGTCTGCAGGCAGGGCTGGCTCGGTACCGGTGCCGGTGCAGCCGCCCTCGGGCAGGAGGGCATGCAGACAGCCACGCTCACAGCTCATCTCCTCGCCAGGCTGGCACCTTGGGGCAAGAGTCACCTCCCTAAAGCTCCGGAGCAGTGATGGGATGCAGGGATTTAGCATGGCCTGGGCAACTGTAGGGCACCAGCAGCTCCCCGGGGGCACACACATCCTGTCACAGCCCTTGTGCTGCTGCTCAGCCTGGCCCTGGCACCGAGCAGAGGAGGGAACTGAGACCCGTCTCCTCCATCACTGGCACAGAGTGGGGGCGACCCAGCAGGAGAGGGCCAGTGCCAGTCCCTCTGTCCAGTGGGACACAGGCAGTGAGCTCAGGGTTCCTCTGGTTTATCTGAGGTGAATACCTGCTGTTTCCTCTGGAGGTGATGTGCTCTTTGCCGTTAATTGATCTGGGCATTTGCAACTTGCCTCTCACCGATGTCAGTGTACACTTTCCCTTTTCTCCTGGGAGAAGCTGGTCATTAAGGCTTTTATCCAGTAAAAGTGAGGGGGCTTTTTTTGTTGTTTTTTCCAAGCAGAGATAGGATTAGTTTCTTTCAACTTGATGAAATAAGCTTGAAATAATTATATGATTTGTACTTAGCACCTCTCAGCCCAGGGCATTAAAGTGATTTACAGGCAATTATGAAGCCTGCTGGGAAGACTCTTTTTTCCCCATTTTACAGATAGAATGTGAAAAACTGAGGTTAAGGGCGTGTCCTGACTCCTTGGCCAGAAACACAGGGAGAGTGCAGGGGACAGCAGCCTCCGTGGGACAGGGCGCGGGCAGCAACAGGCATCGCCACCAGAGCGGAGGTCTCGGAGCACCGAGAAATAAAACAATAAAACAATAGAACACTGTGTCGGCGGCCGTGGACGGGTGGCTGCCCAGGAGTGTCACCCACACCGCGGGGGGGAGGGAGGTGGGGAGAACGGGGGAACAGAGAGGTGCCAGGGAGATGTTTGGGGAAGGAGAGTGTCCCGGAGCAGCAGGGCTGGAGGTGGGGTGGGACCTGCTGGGGGCGAGGGGGCTGGAGGAACATGGGGAGAGGCAACAGCAGCGAGGGGGGAGCCCCTCTGGGCGGGCTGCCGGGACCCCCGGACACGGGGCGGGAGCTCCGT
>VXBX01004249.1:2287552-2316442 GCA_013400415.1 Scytalopus superciliaris | reverse complement strand
CTCCATCCCCCTCATCCCCCTCATCCCCCTCATCCCTCTCCTCCGTCTCCTCCCCGCATCCCCCGCACTCCGGGAGCGATGGGGTCGCGGCTCCCTCCCTGGCGCGTCCGTGGTAGGAAAAATGGAGCAAAAAGAGAGGGGCTGGGCAGAGGGAGGCTCGGTGCCATCTGCCCCCCACCCCCCGGGGTAAAAGGTGAAGCTGGCTCCTTCCTTTGGGCTACTTTGCGGTTTATTCTTCGCTTTTCTGGCTTTCCCCCCCACCAAAGAACAAGATGGAAAGAGGTCTGTTCTGGTTTTGTGCCATCTTGTCTATTTTCTTCTAATTATCAGGGAAAAACGGAAGTAAATCAAGGGCAGTACAAAGATATGCATGATTGCAAACTTTTAAAGTAATCTGCAAAATCCTGCTACAACCTTACCTTTAGTGTGCGCTTGTATATGGCAATGATAATAAGAGGATGTTTCTGGTGCTTAAAATTACCTTTCCAAAACCAGTCCACATTTGGAGTGCCATTTTAGCAAAAGCAATACCCAGGCTATGGATGGCATTAATTTCACATCTCCCTCCCAGAGTTAAGCAGTGTTTCAGACCACCTTGGGTATTCACGCTATAGTAAGCACTGCACATTTTGAGGTATCTAATTGGGATAAATCTCTGAGAAAAGGCAATTGCTGTCTCTTAAAAGCAGAGATAGTAAAGCTGTCACAGCTCCACTTCTGCCTATAGAGCTATACCAAGCTCAGGAGCAAGAGGAGAATTATCTGATGGGGAATACTTTTAGCAAAAATTAATGTTGAGGGAGAGGATTTTGCCAGGGCAGCCCTTGAGCAGCTGTCAGCGGAGATGCTGAGTCCAGGTATGCTGAAGCAGCTGCAGGCATCCTTGCAGAAGTACAAAACCACTTTCTCTCTACACACATAGCAAAATGTGTTTTCAGAGAAAGAAGAAATGTAATTAGTGTCCCAGTACAGAGCTGAAGTGGAGGCAATCACATTATCTCTTCAGTTTCGCATCTCTCTTCAATATCAAGTTAAAGGATTATGGTTGGTTTTGTCGGAACTTGGAATAAAAGCTTTATTTATTTATTTATATTATTTAATCTTATGAGGAATATTGAAAAGCTTTCAGAAATTTTCCAGTTGGAAACCTTTTGTTTCTCTTCTCTTCTCTGTTGCATTTTGATGTGTGCCAGTCCTGAGCTGGGAAACAATGTGGAGAAACCAAGAGTGGAAAACATGGTGGTGCTGAAACGAGTTCGGAATCCACAAACAGTGTTTCAAGCTGCTTCTCTTGCTTTCTGTTCTTCTGCAGAAATGCTACTGAAGAATACTCTGGTTTTGAGACAAATGGCACATTTTGGAGGTGTTTTCATGGTAACTTTTTGCAGCCTCTGTGCTGGCAGTGCAGGAGCACCGGCTTGTGCTCGCGTGCCCACTCGGCCGTGCTCTGCTGGGTGGCTCTGCAGGGCACACAAACATCTGCACACCCACACAGCCCAACCGTGTACAGTTTGAGCTGTGTAGGGAACATATGGCTGGGTTTGTTTACCCTCTGCTCATTTGCCAGCCAAACTGTAGCAGTAAACAGAAGTTTGGTAATCACGTGGAAGCAAGATGGGTTCGTTCCTTCTCTCCTTTCAGAACTAATCTATGTCAGAAGCTACAATTTTTCTCAAGCTTCTGAAGTTTTGTTCAGCTAAATTTTGGTCCCAGTGCTATGGAATTCAAAGATATTTATGGGAGACTTGCATTTAAATGGTTACATTGGAACTAGAGAATGGCACAGGTGATAGTATGTGGGAAGCAATACTTACAGAAAGGCTTAATATCTTGGTGAATATTGAATGATTTAGAAGACTAAATTTTATATTATTAACTATTTGGAAGATTTAGGAAAACAAAAATAATAACCCCAAATGAACCCAGCAGCAAAAGGTTGGGTATCTCCATCTCCAGGCTGCAAAAGCATGGCATGAAAAACTAAGGATCACTGATAAAAGATCCACCCTGCATGTTAAGGTTCTTTAGTAGTTAATTATTTTTTTTGGTGGAAATTAGTAACTGTATAGCTATTTATTCCATCTAAGGACTAACTATTTGTCAGGCTTCTTGCTCTTAGAACCAATGATACCCCACTGGCACAGTCAGGGCTGTGCTCTGGAAGGTGTGCAGAAGGTTTGTGGGTGGAGAGCTTTTCTTCCAGGGGCACTGGTCAGTCAGAAAGGATGGTGCTTTTCTTTATAAACCTCTCTTGCCTTTCGTTTAGGGGACCCTGCAGGGAGCAGGGGGGTTGGACTAGGTGACCTCCAGTGGTCCTTTCCAGCCTTACCCATTCTGTGATCTCGTGTTGGGCTTTTAAGCCCCAAGCTTAGGACTTGTCTGTGATTTCAAGTTCATCTGGTCAGTGTGGGTGAAATGATCCAGGCCCATGCCATGGCAGCCATGGCAGTCCAGAGCATGGAGAGGGAGCATTCCTGCCAGCAGCACAGCTGGTGGGTCAGGCTGGAGTGGGTGTGGAGGAGCAGTGGGGAGCTCCTGCACTTTTCCCTGAGGAGAACTAGCCCCGTGGAGGAAAGGAGGTAATTTGTATCAGTGTGTGACCATACAGCTGCATTGGTGTAGCTGTTAGGGTGAAAAGATCTATCTGCTCTGCAGATACACCCAGCCTTACAGAAGAGCATGTAGGCACCTGGGGTGTGCATCTCTGAGACAGAAACTGCCCAGCAAGGCCTGGTATGCCCCTCTTTCTGGAGAATTTGGACAAGGAGGTTGTGTGTGGCTTGGCCAAGTCTTCCCTCATGGCCTTTCTGCAGGTGTTTTATCTCACCAGGTACAGGCTGTCAGGGAGCCCCTGAGCACCTCACGTGGGGATTCCCAAGATGGTTTGCTTTAGGGAATATACTCAGCAGTGGTGAATGCAGCTCCTTGCCCCTGGGATATGTTCCTGCCCCTCTCTGAACCACCCTGAGAAGTGCTGGAAGCATGCACATGGCTTGGGAGCCTCTGAGGTGGGAAATACCTTCACCTGCTCCCCGGGCATGTTGGAGAGTCCCAGGCTGTGGGAATAGGGTTCAGAATAGGCCCAGCAGCCTACAGGGAGTGCAGCAGAGGGCTGTTATAGTCCATTATGCTACCAGCCACTCTTGGCAGGTGCTGGGTTATGTCTAATATATGAAATATGATCAAAAGGATTGTGCCACAAAGTGATACAAAGATGGCAGAGCACACAGTGAGCTCTAACACCTAAAGATGTTGCTGAGTGTAACGGAGCCAGTTTTCGTCTTGGCTGGTGGAACCACTCTTTTATATTTGTGTTCATTTGGGAGATCTGTAAATATATAAAAGAAAAAAGCTCATCATCAGGCAGCTATAGATGAGTTTTACTAATCCACAAATTCATTATTCAAGCATCTAAAAATACCTGGACCTTGCTGAAAGTAGGGGATGATACTACAGAAGAGGGAGAAGTGGCTGTTACTGCTGATGTCTCATTTGCATGGAAAACTGTGGATGCCTTATGATTACAACCAAGATTTCCCCCCTTCAAACAAGCAGCATACAGTGTGGTTATTTAGCTTGATGTAAGCAGACGGATCAGAAAATGTAAAAATGCCTAATGGGAATATTTCTCATTAGCTCAACTGCCCCAGGCCAGAGGGGCTGGGACACTCTGATATATCTAAATGAGCTTTGCAGAGTTACAGTTCTTAAGGCTGTCTTCATCTGCGTCAGAGCAATGATAAGTAAATGTGGATTCAGATGCCCTAGTAACGCTTGATAAAGCATGTTAGTGAAGGTGAAAAGTGACAGCCAAACCCAAAAATATTCTCAAGTTAGAAGAAAGGAAATTCACCGTGATGTGGTTGGTGGTGGGAGGAGAAATTTATGGTGTTGTGACTGTCCCCAGATGGAATCAGCAAATTCTGTTGTGTGTGTGTGTGTTTTTAGGGTCGTTCAATAGAAGAAAAAGAAATTCCCTCTACGTAACTGTGACTCTCCTCATTGTGTCAGTATTAATTCTAACGGTGGGCCTAGCTGCTACAACAAGAACCCAAAATGTGACTGTTGGAGGTTATTACCCAGGGGTTATTGTAAGTATAGAACTCCTAGGTATGTCTAGAAAACTTATTGCCTACAAAGTCCCTTGTAATGCTGCAAATGTTATAAAGGGTGATCTTGTCCTGAATATTTTGCTCAGCTACTTCATTGCCATTTGATTTATTTGTTTTATTATTATTTTGCACCTGCTGCTCATTCCCATGCAAAAATCCCATCCAAGTGGCAGCTTCCTCTGAGCTGAGGTAATAAAATGCTTTTGAGCTGATGGTGTGACAGGTAAATAGGTTTTATTTCAGTAGAAGCAACCTTGGAACTTCTTTGTTGTCATAGATCACATTACGCCCAGGCAGAAGTAAGGCAAAAAAGGACTGTAGGTGCCAAGAATAGTTGAGAGACCAGGTCTGGAATGTGACTTGTAGTCATAAAGTTCACTTGCAGAAGTGTTTAACAATTTGGAGTCCCTGGCTGAAGAGCTGTGGCAGCTTGCCAGGGGAGCACGTACATCAAAGCCGCGAGCACATCCATTCCTTCTTTTTGGTTATCAACAGCTGAAAATGGGAAAGGACAATCTTGTAGCTTCAAAGGGCTTAATTTAGAGGAGACCACTTATGTTCAGCCTTTCTGCTATTAGATCTATATCCTCCTGCAGAAGTATAAGCGTCAAGTACATCATGCCTCTCTGGGCATGAGCAGAGGTCTAACACAAGCTAGAAAGCAAGTCCTGGTCTGTTCCTGTGCATGTCTGAGATGTGCTCAAAAAGAAGGACTGAACTGCAGTTAAATTGGGTGCCTTAGCAGCTTGAGTGTAGCCAGTAGCCCCAGACAGAGGTTTCTGGTGTAACAGCTGTGGAGTGCTGCACATTTGATTTGGAGCCTTGAAACCTGTCCACATAACTAGATGGAGGCTTGTTCTTGCCTTATTGCTGTTTGATTTATTTGCCACGCATTGCTGATCTCAGGGAGCTTTATACTTCTCTGTGACCAAGTTCTTCTATAAGATTATATAATTTATATGACTGAAGAAAGCCCCTTTACAGCCATTAGTGTGGAACATTGTTAAAGATTATGTTGGGCCTCTTGAGTTTAGGTTTTCTGGTTTCTGCATTTAGGCCTGTTCATTTTTAAAGAAAACTATAGAAGGAAGGTGTTGAAGAAGGTTTCAAATGCTCCACACTTAGCCTACACTCTGTCAGCCCGAGTTGAACCTTGTGCTTCAGAGCAGGTCCTGCAGACTGATGCAGATGGGTTGAGTCTGTTGCTCACATCCCCTTGACATCTCCCGTGCTATTTATGGACTGGAAACGTCAGCATCACCAACGCTTTTTTAAGGCTTAGTCTACTCAAGGAATTAATGAATTCCTGGACTTGGGAAGGGCGTTGAATTACTTTATTCAGAGGTACCCTGGCAATTTGTGTTTGCCACCAAATTCCCCCTCTCGGTTCATTAATCCACTGTGTGGAAACCTGTGATGACCTCACCTGTCTCCCTGCACAGGAAAACATTTCAGTGTGTTTCTGGATGCTTCAGCAAGTGCTTAAAATAGTCCATGTTTCATAACAAGCTGGGATTTCTCCCTTTACTGGGAAAAAGGGCTTGCTGTGGTGCATGAATGCTCAGTGAGCTGTCCCCAAGCAGGTGACTTCCACAGCCCTGAAGTAGCTCCTTGCAGCTCTTGTCATCCAGAACCTCACATGGTTAGGCCTGCAGGCATCTCCATCAGGGATTCTGTGCACTGTTAGTGGTACATCACCATTAGTCATACCCTGAGAACACTGCACTGGTAGGTAAGGTAAGGAAAAGATAGAGCCAGAAGTCTCTTTATGTGCTGGGTGACTTCTCAGTGTGTGGACCAGTTCCATGGTTGGAATCATCTTATGGCACATAGAATCACAACATATGCTGAGTTGGAAGGGACCATCGAGGCCAACTCCTGGCCCTGTGCAAGGATCAGACCGTGTGCCTGAGAGCATTATCCAAATGCTTCTTGAACTCAGACATCAGGTGTCTCATCACTGCCATGCCTAATGCACTGTTCTTTGCTTCTTGTGTGCCTTGGGCAAACACCTCTTGTGCAAGGAGGAGGCATGCAAAGAAGTGACTGTCTAATGCAGGGGATTATCTTCCCAGGAATCTTCTGCCAAGGAGGGACAGAACCGGGCACTGGAGACCACTCACACGTGAGTGGGATTTTGTTTGGTTGGGTTTTTTGAGCATTTGACATTGGGTTTTTTCCAAAACAACTCAGTTCCTCATTGATACAACTGAAGAAGCTGAAGCAGAGGGTGGAGTGACATGTCCTGTAGACAGGCTGCCTTCACCCTCCTCCAAGACCACCCACACCTTCACAACTACATCAGTGAACACCCGGGCTGTGTCTCAGTGGGAAGTGTCCTCACCTGTGCCTGGATGACTCACCTGGGATAGGGAAGCCTGGGCTGTAACAGTGATGCTCAGCAGATGAGGGTAATGATCAGGTGCAGAGAGCACCCTTATGAAGTGAGACTGTGTGATACTTGTGTTGTCTCCAACTTATAACAGCTTGCAGAATCTGTGTAAATGACTGACCTCTCTTAAGCTTTCACTGGCAAACCTCTTCTGTGATGGTTCCTTGCCAAGACTGTTGGCTTCAGGCTGGAAAAGTGCATTCATTTTGTGTCCTGTCCTGCTTTCAGATGGACATCCCAGGGGATCACATCCAGCAGCAAATGATGCAATTGATGCAGATTACTAAGATCTCTTTGTCCCTTTCCGTTCTTCAATTAATGAGAATTCCTATCCATGAGAATCCACTTATTTATTTGATCTTCACCTGTTGGATGTACAGACTTGCTCTAATTTCTTCTTTTTGAATTATCTTACATTATCTGAAGTATTTCATCTTTTGATTTGAGACTGCTCTGAAAGACCACGTGGATATTTTCTTGTGGATAAAGCTCATAGGACACAAGACATTTTTCTTGAGTATTTGCCTTAGGTGTGTGTTGCCACACAAGTTCCTTCTGCTAAACACGATCAGACTGAAAATTACACCTGGATCCACATCACTGTTAATGCCTGGATCTCACTGGTTTTGTGCTTGGAATTGAGCTATAAGTCACCTGTTACTTGAGGAAGCTGGGGTTTATTGCTTGCCCTGGCTGAGAAAAATACTAAGCCCAGAAGCTCTGGCAGATCAGTTTGGGGCAGTTCAGCAGTGCCCTGGGTCCCTGCCCTGCCTGCCTGCCACTCCAGTGTTAAGCAGCCCCTGGTTTCATTGCTGTGCTTCCCAGCATGGTAGTTTGTCCCTGATGTGGCACAACACTTTCCAAGAGCTCTGAGTGCAAGGCAGGCAGGAGAGAGGCAGCAGCCTGATCAGCTGCTCTGCTTTAATCCCTGCTGTTTGAGCCAGCTGCCCTCACTGCCCACGGCACTGCACCAAAGGTTACTGGGATTAAGCAGGGCAGGGGAAGATTTCAGCCCAACTTTTCATCACATTGGTGTCTGCTAATCTTTGCACATGCCTCTGCCTGTTAGTACTGTATTTATTAAACCTTTGTTTTCTCTTCCTGGATCTTAAAATATTGATTCCAGGTTAGATAGCTCATTCTTGAATCACTGCAGTTTGTCTCATGCTTTATTCTGCTTCCTGAGGAGTTGGCTAGTTATTGGATATTCTCACCCAGATCTTCACTGCTCTTTGGTGTGTTGTCTGGATTTGCACCTGATTCATGTGACAGGTCCAACTGTAGGACTTTTCCAGCATTTCTCATTTTGCTGATCCATGGAAGTGGAGTTGGATATGCTCTAGACCAACCAAAGACCTTTCTCTGCATGACGTTGAAGCACTTCTGCATCTTCCCTCGTAGTCTGTGGTTGCTCCTTGAAGTCCCTGTTTCTGGTCTGGCTCAGGGGTGCTCTGTCCTAGAAACTTTTATTTAGTGTAGCTAAATAGCTTAAGGCTGTGGAGAAAGGAGGTGGAAAATCACCTGGCTGACTTCATTGAGCTGAAATAAGTGTTGGCAGTTATGGCAGCAAGAAAAGATGCTTTTGCTGCAGTAGCTTATTCTGTTGTCTGGGTTGGTGTTAGCTCTTTTGGTAAAAGACCCTGGTTGATGAATCCTCACCTCTGGAAATGAGGGAGTATTAGGAGAAGCAGAAAACTGCTAAGTCTTCCAAAGTATGAATCTCCCTTATTTCATACTTCACATCCAGAAAGTCTCTGAGTTAGAAACTGAGGTGATTGCTCACAGAAGCCTGGTCCAGCAAGGTGTTAGTGCTGTGGTCCTGCAAGGTCTGCATCTGGAAACTCCTGAGTGTTGGTAGGGTTGTTCCAAGACAGCAATGCATATCCTCATCCACCAGCCATTGCTCAGCATCACTGGGGCAGGCATGGAATCCAGAGCTCATCCTTTTGGTTTCTACACACGCTTTTAGTGCCATATGTGGGATACACCTGATAGTTCCTGCTAGTGAGACTCCACTGATTCCCTGCTGAGAAAGAGTGCTCACACATCTGCAGTATGTTCTTTTGCTGCTTCTGGGTTTGTGTCCTGTGTGTCTGTAAAATATATTGGCTATCATCCTGATCTAACAATACATTGTTTTTCAGCTTGGTTTTGGGTCGTTTCTTGGAATAATTGGATCAAACTTGATAGAAAACAAAAGGCAAATGGTAAGTTCTTTATAAAAACTTCTCTCAAAAAATGACAGTAACTCAAGTATGTAAAGAGTATTACTGGTTTTCCTAATTCTTGCAGGGTAGTATTGCATACCTCTTGACAACTAGAGATGGGTTTTGGCAGACCAGGAGAACAAGGCTGTTAACCATGATATTTTTAATTAAAAAAAAAATGCTCAAGGGAGCACAAAGTGATTATACACAGTCCCATTGAACTTGGTGGGGTTTTTTTTAAAGAGCTTGAAATTGAGCATTTGGAGTTTTCAGGATAGTCAGTGCTTCACAGACTCATGCCCAGCGGCTTTTCTTTGAGCTGTCACAGTATGTGATACATAATATGGTAAATAAGATAAAAATAATATGCTTATTTTAAGTCTTCTAAAATAAGTACTTAGAGGCCCAGGACTCCAGAAAAATTACTTTTGGCCACTCTCTATTCTAAGCAAAGGTTAGAGAAGAAGATCAAGCAGCTGGTGTAACAGCCAGTCTGGAGGTGAAAGCTCTTAGAGATCCCAGGAGAAAGCCCTTCCTGAGGCCAGGAGTGCTCAGAGCTGTCTGCTCTACAGATGTCTACAGCATAAGTCACTTGAGATATCATCATGACACAAAGCACAAAGAAGACTGGTGTAACTGAAAAGCAGCCAGTCTCTCCAGCAGTGCTGATTAACACACCTGTTGCTGGTCCTTGTTTCCAAACACCTCTTCCAGTAAGAAGGAAAGCCAAGAAACTTTGCATACTGTAGAGCAGGAGCTGGGGGCCTTAGAGGTGCAGGAGGTGCTGGGTAGACCAGATGTGTGGCCCACAGTGCTCTTGGGTTCCCTCCTCATGCTGCAAGGAGGGTTCTGTGTGCTGGGGCTGGGAGCAACATTCAGAAGAAAGCAGGTGGGCTATAAACATGCAGGTAGCACAAACCAGGAGAGATGATCACAAGTGAGCTTGTGCTGAGGTCAGAGGGGGTCTCTCTCTGCAGTGGGGATGGAGCTGGCCCAGATTACCCCTGTTGGTAAGCACAGGACAATTGGCTTGCCAGAGGACACTTGTGGACTTGGCTGGGTCTCTGATGGCATCTTGCATATGCTGTTTCACAAACCCCACATCTTGCTGCCCATGCCTAGAGATAGGAGCTGTAGTGCGTGGTGTGTCAGTAACAGGGCTAAGGGTAGGGGGAAGACTGGGGAGAATTTAGCAAAAGGTCTGGGTAGAGAAAGATCAGTAGAAGGTAGTACCTGATGTGGTCCTGGCAGGCTTTGGAGCTCAATATTTCTAAGCCTGTTCTCTCTGTGTGCCATACATGGCTGGCCAGACATCAGATGTGATGGAGGAGCAGTCCAGCTCCTGGAGCAACCTGTGGGGAGATCTGTCTCCTGCCTCTGCTGGTCTCTCCCAGGAGAGCAGCTGCAGTCCCCCTCCCCAGTGGTTACCCCATGCTCTGGCAGCGAGATCCCTCCAGCCTTCCTGGTTTGAGGTTGCAGAGGGCTGAGGAAGATCAAGCTGTCCCTGCAGCCTAGGGGGCTTCTGCTGCTTCTGCAGGGATGGAGCTGCCTCTGGGAGGGGGCTCAGGGATCAGATTAGCAGAGTGTGCTGCTGACCAAGGCTAAGGCATGGTGGCCCAGCTGCAGAGGGAAATGGGAGAAATTCCTGTCCAAATCTAGAGGCTGGACTGTGCTGCTGTAGCCTTTGCTTTGCAAATAGTGGGCTCCCTGCAGAGCTGGAGGGAGAGTGATGAGGCAGACCCTGCAGGAGAAGACATCTGCCTTTCCCACAGTCAGACAGGGTGCAGGGGAGGTGAGTTTCCCAGTGGATATTTTTTGTTGTTTTCACCCTGGCTCTGCAAGAGCAACATGTCCTGTTCTTTCTGTCCTAGCAGGGCTTCAGCCTCTTGCTGATCGTTTATTAGCAGCATGTCAGCGTCTGGATGAGCAATGACCACGTTGTGCTGGTCCTGGGCTCTTCACAGCAGTGCCCACGAGTGACAGCGTGGCTCTGACTTGATGGTTTGGTTATTCTGAAGAGCCCTGGGTAGCCTGTGTTTGTTCTTTTCATCTCTCTATCATTTTGTGTCCTAAAAAGCACACACGACCCAGCTTTGCAGGGATTGCGTCACTGCTGCCTCCTCTGGCAGCGAGCGTGTCTCCGCTCCGACCGCAGAGGGGACACGCAGTAGCTGTCACTTATTGTCCCAGTGCTTTAGTCACACCTCCTGCTTGCCCAGGAGCCCTTTACAGTGGCAGCTTTGTCCATTACATGTTTCATAATGCCACTAGCAGTGCGGTATTTATTTTTTTTAATCTTCTGTGAACTTCCCCGGTGTCCTAGTTTGCTAAAAGGCAGCCTGGGTCTGGCTTGTTACGCAGCTGATGGCAGAAAAAGCTAAAAGCAACTTCTGCAGCCGTGTTTTTGTGCGTGTTTGTGTCCATAAGGTGACTGGGGAGCGTGAGGAGTCAGGAGAGACGGTGTGGCTGATGGGGAGAGCTAATGTGAAGCAGCATTCACTCGTTGCTTCTCTCCAGCCTGCTAACAGGAAAAGACCTCTCCATTTTTTCCCACCCAAGCATATTTACTTTCATGCCATGAATCCATGATTCCCACTTGTCTAAGGAAGGGAGATCTTTCATTCCCCCAGGAGGCCCAGCTGTCCAGCTTGTGCTGCAGGCAGTTCTGACCACAGCCCAGCTGCCCACTCAGTGGCTTTCAGCTAAGGAGTCAGCAGTTTATGTGCCTTCATGACAGTCATCCATGCCGTGGAAGACAGAGAACCAACAGCTTCACAGCCCATGAGAGGCTGTACTGTCGCCTAAAGGGAACCTCAGCCCAGGACACTCCTGCATGGTTCCTGCACTGTCCAAACCTAGTTGCCTTTTCTTGTCCAAGTGCTGCTCAGTGTGGCTGGCTGCATCAGGAGTTCGATGAGTGAAGACCAATCAGTAACATCCCACAGCTCTTGAGAGGGAGTTCTGCTTGCTACAGTAATGGTATTATCAACCCCAAATCAAAAATCGTGGTGGCAAGTTGAAAACTGAGATTTTTAAATTAATCTGTGTATTTTTATTTGCTGTTTGACTTTTCTATATCATAAATTCTCAGTGTTTGGTTTTCAGGCTTTCTTTCTCCAGCTGAGAGAGAGGAAACTGTGTAAATAAAGCGAGCAAACCCATTTCTAGCATTAGATCTTTATCTCCTAGTAGGGCTATTACGAAAGTATCATCATTAACCTTGTATTTATTTTAAACAACCATATTAGCAGCTCCTATCTGCAAGCAGGGATGACCGACAAATACCCTAACTGTATATATTTAGTGTTTGGCTCACTTCCCATCTCCAAGGCTCACGCTAGTCAGGAAAAATATCCTCTTGCATGTATGTAGGAAAAAAAGGACTGTACAGAGAAACACTAAACTTGCTGCAGAATAACCTAAGCCATAAGCCCCATTTCTTCCACAGAGACTGAAAAGCTGTGCTTTCTCCCTTTTATGATTTCACTGGTTTGGTAGTGACACAGTGTGATTCTGTAATGGATAATGTGAGCTGGGATCCAGACATGGAGGTGGTGGGGCTGAGTGGGGAGGAAATGCAGGTGTTTACAGCTGACAGAAACAGGGTCCTGGTGTAGGATCTGATCCTGGAAAACTTGTCACCTGCTGCCATCTGCAAGTAGTTTGTGGCACAGCATCTAATATTGCAGTAACAGCTTGTTACTAGGGACCATGATGTGTTCATATGGTCACTGGGATCATTTCACAGTCTGCTCCATCTACTGCTGCAGGTTTTATGTCTACATCTTGAATACTTGCCTCATCTAGAAAACCATTTTATTTTTTCTCATTTTGAAACTAACTGAAGTAAGTCATTGCACAGGGACCATTTCCACTGTCCCAAGCAAGCCCTCCTGCATCGTTGCTCAAGCTGACCTGGTCTGCACGCAGAGGTTGCTGGAGGAAGCTCTGTTTTCATGTAGGGAGAACTAGGTAAAACCAGTGTGATTAACCTAAACATCATGAGATACTTAAAAAATATACATAGGATCCGTCTGGATTGTGTTAGGGAAGAGTTATAGACAGCAGTAGCCAGAAGAGGAGATGTATCCTCAGCCTAAGTTTAGCCTTTTGGGGTCATGGAAAAACCTGCATTACTATCTCAAGTCCCCAGAGAACCAGCCTGGCACAGTGCTGCTACTCCAGCTGCTTTGCTGGAGCAGACACACATCCCACCACCTTCAATGAGACCAGTCTGTGCAGCCCAGGCAAACATTTGGGTCATTGATTGCTTGAGGGCTTATTGACTGTGGTTTACATATCCTCGTGGAGAGGGCACGGATCACTTGGTTGTGGAGAGGCAGATGATACTTTGCTTTGTTTTCCTTTCTCAGCTGGTTGCATCGATTGTCTTCATCAGCTTTGGTGTCATTGCTGCGTTCTGCTGTGCCATCGTGGACGGTGTCTTTGCTGCCAGACACATAGTAAGTGCTTCCAGGAGAACACAGGCCCTGCAGTGCTTTTACTCAGGGAAAACAAGTGGTTGTTCTGCAGTCCTGCATTGGGGCACATCAAATATATGTCATGTGCAGAATGCTTATGTTTTAAATCACAAGCTTTAGAAAAATGTATGTTTTTTTAAAAGTATTTTAAAATTAGCAAAAAGAATTAAGGTCTGGTTTCTGCCTCTTGATGAATGGACACGCTTTTGGTCTCACTTTACCACCTGACATTCCAAAAATGTCACTGTCTTGCTGGAGATGTGCTCCCTCGCCTGCTGCTGCCACTGCCCTGCCACCGAGAGCTTTGGATCAGACAGTTGGAGAGCCAGTCTGACTGCTCCTGGGAAGGGCTCGCTGATGTGGATACACCTCCAGTGTTGCTTTCCCTGAGGTTTCACCCTGGAGACCAGTCTGCCCCAAAAGGAGACATTAATGCATGTTTGTTTGCAGGCTGAGCCGTTAGTAATCCTCCAGAGCTTTCCCACCAGTCATGGAAGAGCTCAGGAAAGACTAATTTGCCAACAATTAATGAGAAATTTTTATGAGTCAGTATGAAGAACCCTCAGAAACATGCCAGGCAGCTCTGGGATGTGTCTGGGGGGATGAGGAATAAATCCTTCAGGATGGTCACCATCACCCAAATGAGCCCAGCTCCTCCTGTGCTAGCTGTAACAAAACCATCCCTCCAAGGACCAGGGTCAAACATCTCCCAGGGCTCAGGGAGAGCAGGGTCTCTCTAGTTTTCTGAATTTCCCCAGACCCTTTAGGTTTTGTTGTTTGGCTGCAATACTAATCCTGCTGCCTTTCCTCTGGCAGGACCTGAGGCCGCTGTACGCGGGGCGATGTCAGTACTACTCCAAGAGCACGACCCCACCAGAGGTGAGAGCAGGTTTGGCTGTGCTGCGTCTGTGAAGGGGCAGCTCCATGGTGCAGATGGAGAAACCTGCTGCCAGGTGGCTGCTCCAGTCTCCTGGAGGTCTGGAAAGTGGGAGAGGGTGGGAGGCTGTGGTGGGTGGGTGGGTGAAGGCTGCTGGGAGGACTCAGGAGGTGAATTCCTCCATGCTTGGTACTGCCTCATTAGTGAAGGAGCAGGTGGAGAGGAGGGGATGTGGGATAGGAAAATACACCAGTTTCTCTAGATCTTCAGCTGTGCATTCATTACAGAAGCAGAGTGGTGGGTTAAGAGTTCAGACAGCAGTAATTTCTGTGGGTGTGAGCAACATGTGCCAGCCTCTGTACCTCTGCTATCACATTCTCCAGAGAGAAGCCTGTTGGGAATGGATGATCCTGCCACGTACTTATAGTGCATATGAACACCTTTGTCTGCCCTTGCTGTGCACTGATTGGCTCTCTGAGATTTCCTCACAAGTTCCCAATTAGTTTTGAATAACCACTATATTCCAAATTAGAATACCTGCTTGAGGTGCAAAGTTAAGTACTACCCAGCAGCATTGGTGGGGTCCACTCTCTTTTCAGACCAAAGCCTGTCCATGTGAGCTTGGGTGTTACCACCCACAGGCAGACAATTAACCCCTTTGGTCAGTTACGCACCACTATGGAAAACTTGCTCTCAGTTTGTATCATGCTATTGACAACTCTTTGCTGGGAGTTACTGTGTGGTGAGGCATGTTAGTTCAGCGAGGTCTTGGCTGGTTGTAGGAGTTGCAAAACCCCCTTCCTGTGCAGGCATGTGCTCATCTGTGGGTTCCCCACAGTGAAAGGAAACACTGGTCTGTTCTAGTCTAGTGCATCTTTATTCCAGTAACTGTGGACTTTGTGGGAGCAAGATAAGGAAAGAAAAATTTGCCTGGGGCTAATCTGGAGATCAGTGCAAAATCTACATGTAGAGCAAGCCAAATAGCAGCAGAAACTCTGTTTGGATATTGTGTCCTCGTGTGCTTTATGTATTTTTTCTGTATTCACACAGGCGATCTGTCACCCACAACGCCGTGCCCCCTGCACACCAAAAATAAAAACCAATACCTGCTTCTGCTGTGACCTGTACAACTGTGGGAAGTAAGCCAAAAATGCTGTGTCTGGCCGTGGGAAGGGAGAGCAGGTGTCTGAAGAGCCAGGATAGTACCGGTTAATGGCAGTTGTTGTGGAAAGGGATCTTAAGCTGTGGTTACCAGCCACAAGGAGTCCCAGACAAAGGCTAACCAAATGAAGTGGGGTGTGAAGTGCAGCAAAGCCATCCCAGCTATGTCTGAGCGTGCTCCGGGCCAGTTCAACTGGGAAAATTAAGAGGACAAGAGTTTCCATTACTTTCATGCTTCTTGTCCTCCCTAGTTTTTCCCCCTATCGAGAGTCCCTGGTCCTAACACCTTCCTTCTCTGTTGGCACTGCTTGTTCACTGGGGTTTATTTTGTTTTAGAAGATTATGGATGTAAAAACCGGAACATTGTTCTTCCTCATCTTGTCACTGTTTCATTTCCCAGCCTTCTAACAGGGAGGAGGGTTCACAGGCTTGTGTTCATAAACCTCTCTGCCCAGAGAATCTCTCAGGGTCACACTGGGCTGGGAAGGTGAACCAGCACTTGGCAATGATGAGTCAGAAGGTGGTTACCAATTGAGAGCCACTGCAGAGTGATCACACAGCTAGATTTGGCTACTGTGCCTAAGCCAGCTTAGTATACAGCATGTGCTGCTTATATCATGCGGAGTGTCTAATGTGTGTCAGCAAGCAATTAATTAATTGATTTTTTTAGTGCTGGCTCTTGCCTAGGGCTGTTTCAGGCTTAGCATTTCTCACAGTACTTAGTTGGGCTGGCCCCCACTTAAATCATTGACTGTGGTGAAGGAAGATCAAAAGCTGCTGTTGGGAGAGGGTGGGTGGCTCCCCCGTTCTGGGAAACGTGATCCCTGGTCTTTGTAGGACTTGGTGTGTGTGTGTGTGTGTGTGCGCGTGTGTGTGTGTGCGCGTGTGTGTGTGTGTGTGTGTGTGTGTGTGTGTGTGTGTGTGTGTGTGTGTGTGTGAAAGCCACTGCAGATGGGTGAAGCTCACACTTTCCTTTGGCAGTTTACAGAACAGTTTACTGGCTGAAGAGAGTGATACACACAGAATGATTGGAACAGAAAATCTTGAAACTTTCCTGTATTTATTTTTCTTTTGTTTTGGGTTTTTTTTTGTCCCCAGTCAGCCTGATTCAGGGTCCTGCCTCTGACCCATTTTCCCCTCTCTGATATGAGATACCAGTTGTTACCATCTTAATCTTGCTTAGTACCACAAAAATATCCTGCACTGAGAAGGTGCTGGTTCTTTTGGGATCTCATTAAGAAAGGCATGGACACTCAAGGCTGGTATGGAAAAAGGGATGGCGGTCTTGCATCCATCCTGATTTCTGGCTGTGGCAGCATGGGACAAGCCCCTTCCCATTGATAAGTACATGCTGTACTTCTCTGAACAATGCAGAATGTTCTCATTGGTGCACTAAGGCTCACTGAGAGCTCAGCTCTCTCACACATCTCCATAGGAACGAGCTCTTGCAAGCAGCACAGACAGGTTGCATTGTTGGAGGTGGTCATGGTCTTGTGTGCTGGGGTCACACAGAGGTCGTGCCAGCCAATGTGCAGGTTTTTGTGACCTGTGGTTATGCTCTGGCTTGATTATGCTTGAAATCCCTGCCTCCTCATTGCAGTGGCTCCTGCAGTGGCCTGCTACAGTGGAATATGGGAAAAAAGAGGATAAGAAGTCAAAATTGAGTAACGAGGGAAGGAAGGTGTCACTTGTGAAAGGAGCCAGGTTCCTGAAGGCCTTGCAGAGTCTGCTGGGGACCTGAGCCTGGATCTTTTGCTTCTTGACCTTAAATATGAGCCTATTCTTCCCCATTTCCTCAAAGTCCTTGTGCAGTTTGAGCCTAACCCTGTATGTGAGCTGGGAGATAAGTCATTCATAAGCTCTCAGTATTGTTTGTCCCTGATAAATGTTTTCTGAAGGGGATTTTGCTGTAGCCCACTACCTCTGGTAAGCTGTGCTGAAGGCCATCCTGTCCCCTGCCCGGCAGTCAGAGAGAAGTCATTCCTGAAGAATCCTGCTGTAAGACTCCAGTCTACATGTTGCAGGAGCTGCTTTTCATTTTCCAAATAATGACCTAGCTGGATTCAACTGAGTTTTCTCCATCTCTTTTCTACATGTGGCAAAGCTTAAAAATGCAAGCAGAAAGACTTCTCCCTGCCAGGGTGCCAGGGCTCCAGCCAGCCCTTGTATGGCTGCAAAGGACTGGCAGCTGGAGCAGGGCATAGAGCTGGGCATTCTTAGTGGCAGCTGTGGCCAGTTGTGCTGTCCTGTGCCCATCCCACTCAGAGATGCTGGGGCTGTGAGGAGCAGCCAGCACTGCCCTGGGGGGGCAGCTGATGCTCCTCGAGGCACAGGCTAATTCCCTGAGTAATTCAAGTCTGCTTTGTCCTTGTGAAGCCTTCAGGACCTCTGTGGAGATTTCATATGATAGAAATCAGTGACAGATTCAGACTCAAGGTCATTTGGGTATTTGCAGGCCTTCTTTGTTTCAGAGCAGATCAGTCTTCTGCTGTCATCATGCAGGAAGATCTTGGATGGCACAAGCATGGGATTTAGCAGGCTTTATCCCCACTCCCTCAGTAGTAAGGTCCAGGCTATCACTGAGTTGCAGAAGTTGCTTAGGTTTTATGATGTGTGGTGGGGGTTTTTATCTTTTTTTTTTTCCCCCTAATCTAGCAGAGTAGAGATTTCTGGAGGCTACTATGAATACATTGATGTGAGCAGCTGCCAGGACATCATCCACCTTTACCACTTGCTCTGGTCGGCAACCATTCTGAACATAGTGGGGCTGTTCCTGGGGATCATTACAGCAGCAATCCTTGGAGGCTTTAAAGACATGGTAAGAGGGTATCAATTTCTGTGTACATCAAAGAGAAAAAATCAGGCAAATTGCCTTTTAGAAATAATCATGAGAACAGCTATTGGCATTTCAATGCAAATGATCTATGCATCACTGCAATCAGGGTGAAAAGGAGGGCAGGAAATAACTGTGAGGAGAAAATGGAAGTGATTCACTTTTCTGATCTTGTGTCACCACCTGAGCACAGTTAGAAAAGATGAACAGAACTGGGAGATGGTATTTTCAACAGGAACCTTCCCAGGGGTGTTAACAATACCAGGATGAATAAAAATAATCTCTTTCTTAAAAATTGATCTTTCTTTTCATAACATTCACATTCCACAAAGGAAGTGTATGATGGTTGCTCATGAATTGTTGGTTTTACAGTAGTAGAAGGGTTCTGAGCTTTACATACCCTTTAAGCAGCTGTGGTAGACTGGAACTCTCCATCTAGTTTCTTTATGGTGTGGAATCTGAGAGGGTGAATTGTAGATCAAACCCGAAATTCAGATAATGGAAAAAATGCTGTTCTAACAGTGCGAGCTTTGAAATGCCCTCACTTAGCCAGGCTACCCTCCATACAGTTCTGTTCTGAACAGCACAAACCAGTGGGGAGAACTGAAAATTCAACAGGTACACTTGTTTTTTTTTCAGTCTCTTGTGAGTGATTTGGAATAATACAAAATGAGACACACAGAAAAGAGCATTTGTTGTCCTGGCTATGCATTTTTCTTAGAAAGAAATCTTGGGCCCTGCACTAAGGGTGCCTTATTTCAGAACTCTGAACTCTATTCAGACTCACCAGTATCTTCCCAAATTAAACAGGAGACACATTCCCAACTGTGCATCATAGCCCACTGATATTTGATCCACACCAGAAAGCCTCTAAACCTCTGCAAAAAAAAGGGGTATAAAAGTGTCTGTGAACAGCAGTACAAGAGTTGAAATATCTCAAAATGCACTGAATAACAGAGTAATTGGAATTAATGGATCGTTCTTCCTGCTTGTGAAGGTGCAGATCTGTTTTGTCTGAGTATTGGTGTGCACTGGGCTATTACCAGCTTGTTCTGTGGAATCTGAGAGGAAACAATGAGTGGCTGAGGAATGAAGTGACCTTGGGGACTTAGCTGCTGCCTGAGAGGGAACTGGATTGCCAGTTGCTAATTTAACAGAGTTGAGGTCTAAAGACACACAGTGCTCCTCTAAATCATTTCTGCTTTCATTCAGCTGTCAGCTTTCCATGACTTGGTTAGTAGCCTGAAATTCTCTTCTTTTTGTTTTAACAGACTCCTTCCCTCCCTACACTGAACTGTACTGTTGAAAATGCACACCCTTCAGTGTCCTACTACTCAAGGCCACAAGTGACATCTTACAACACCTACTACCACAGCACTCCTCACCTGCCTCCCTACTCTGCATATGACTTTCAGGTGGGGAATGTTACAGTACGTTTCCTTGTTTGGCAGCAAGGTTAAATCCAGCCGGTCCTGCAGGACTCTGGAGGCCTGTCTTCCTGTCATTCACACAGTTTAATTTTCTTGTTCCTGCAGAAAATACCAAATCTTTCCTCTTAGGCATTGGTCCTTGGTAGTGCTCTCTCTTACTAAGGCCGTGTTTTCCTGAAAGCTGTCTTTGAAGTGAAGGCAACAGAACCTGCTGCCTGCCTCACCCACAGCTCACTTTTAGAGGCCCCCTCCTTGTGCCCCCCCAGCCTCCTTGCTGGTGGGGTGGGATGAGAAGCAGGAAACCCCTTGGCTCTGGGTAAGCTGCTCAGTGAGGAGGGAAACATCCCTGAATCACCAATACCGTTTCCAGCACAAGTCCAAACCACAGCCCCCTACCAGCTGCTATGAAGAAAATTAATTCTTTGGCAGCCAAAACCAGCACAGGACCAAATGGAAGTAACTGGATTGTTATTTGTAGGTACGTGGTTTGCAGCCGTGAACCTTGAAGTGTTAATTTTGAACTGCTTGGTAATCAAGTGTGGCTTTGCTGAGGTCCTTGACACTGTGGTTACATTACAGCACTGTTGCTGTCTCTCTGCAGCATTCCAGCGTGTTTCCAGCCTCCACTCCCTCTGGCCTCTCCGATGACCCCCAGTCCATGTCTCCATCCCCCAGCTATATGTGGGCCTCCAACGCGCCGCCTCGTTACTCACCGCCCTATTTTCCACCTTTTGAAAAGCCACCACCTTACACACCATAAAGAATGTGGGAAAGAAGAAACAAATACTTGCCATTGAAATAATTGTGAACATTTTGTATTTATATTTCACTGTGGGAGGCACCAGGAGGATAGATACAGAAGATAATTGCAAATACAAATATTAGATTGGGCTGTTTTTTCTTGCGAGACTTATTTCAGAAGTTTGATGATGGCCTGTGATGAAGGGGACACGCTGCTGATGTTTTAAAGTGTCGGTGAGTAGCAGGTGACCTAAATTTCAGCCTCTTTGGTTCATATAGTCCTTGATTTTTAATACAGTGATCCAGCACAGATGACCGATTCTGGTCTGCCTTACTCCATCTTGTGCCAAGCTGAAGTAAGGGGAGCCAAGATCAATAGTTGGCAGAGACTATCAATCTGTTCAAGGGGAGGGCATTTGCCAACAGCGTGACTTGACACTGGTTTTGTTTGGCCTTCAGGCTGCAGTTGCTGGGATTTTGGGCAGGAGGGCACGGGACCTGGCTCACATCACTTGTTGGTTATAGCCTACACACTGGGAAAATCTTGGGGGAACTGCAACAGTGTCTCAAACTTCAACCCTATTGAAAAGAGATAATGTCATAGGATAGTCTCCTATATGTAGCAAAATAATTGGAATATTGCTTTTTTGAGAGGAGGGTAAAGCTTTAATAGGCAAGCTGTTTTTATTTCAGGATGCTTCTTAAGATAGAACGTGAAATGGAGTTGTCTCTGAATGAATAGTGTAAGTAAAGCTGAAGTCAAACAGTTTGGGTGGTTGCACTGCCTGAATCACCCTTGTTATTCCTATAGAGAGCATCAGGAGCTGTCCACAAGTCACTGAAACAGTGCAGTGAAAATATTATTTATTTCCCTTTTGTTTGGTTGGGGCTTTTTTTTTAAGCTTGTACTTTTAACTTTTTTAATGGACTGAGTCAGCACCCTGAATAAGCACTGTTTTAGTAGCTGCATTATGGGCTGCACATAAGGAATATCCACCACTAGTTCTCCAAGACGTAAGTCTCACACGGTAAAATTCATCACCCTGTAATATAGGATGAAACTGAGGAATTTGCAATTACTGTTGTGACTTTCATTTACTCTTCAGCTGATGACTGTGCTGATTGATCTAGATTCCAGCAGATTTTGCATGCATCCTGCATAACAAAAGAAGGTCAGCTTTGGTATGTGACACACTGACCTGTAAAGTGTGGTTCTACTCCAGGAAGTGATTTCAGGTGACAGTGTTCGGTCTGAGCTGCTCAACCTGAGCGTTCTCAACTGCTTACTTCAGGGATAACAATAAGGTATTGACATTCTACTCCTTATTTCCTAAAGATTTAGTTTCCTTGGCATCAGTTTCTTGACTCTCATCCTCAGTTGCCTACCTTTACTTGCAACTGATGCAGACAAAAAGGCACCTAAAAGTTAAATCTGGCTTTCAGAATTGAAAAATGGAATACGTGCTAGTGGGGTGGGGGAAAATCCATCTGGATTTTAAACTGTGGCATCTACTTTGCATCTATAAAAAAAATAAAATCAATTAAAATCCTGTCAACATGGAAAACAAACTCTGAAGTCTCTGATCTCACTTTTCAAAGTACACCCACACTTTATAATGCTGTTTTTAATCCTATGCATTTGCAAGGCCTTTAGGCTAGACTGTGTGTTAACCTTATCATTTCCACTGTCAAATACTAATCAGTATGTTAGTTCGTTAAAGGATGTTGTTTATCCAGAAGCAAGTGCAACTTTTCTCCAATAAGAAGGGAAACTAAACAGCTGGAGAAAGGAATACAACTCATGGGATTTAAAGCAGTAGTGTATGCAAGACATATCCTGGTCACATTTTGTTTTACTACAGATTGTTGAAGTGCAGCTCCTATAAATTTGCATACTGAAAATAAATTTATATATTAGGGCACTTAATATTACATTTTACTGAATTAAATCTTGATAAAGAGATCATGGGCAATTTCAAAACAGACAGTACTTCTCTTGATAAAACTCCCCACAAAAGTAGAATCAGAAGGGCACATAAAACATTTTACTGCTGTATCTTTGAAATAAAAGCTAATAGTCCTGTCTCACTTCTGACAAACACACTACCATTTGTGCCTGTCAACTAAAGAGGGCTAGAAGGACTAGGGGACACCACAGGACAGGACTGAAAACTCCTGAGGGGAACATAACTTACTGGCAGAGAAACAATTATGAAATTATTGGGTTTGAGTTGAAAAATATTCAACTTAGGAAATATCCAAATTCTCATTTTTTTCTAAGGAATATTTAAGCAAAAATTACATTGCTGCTTTAAATTCACTATAAAAGGGGAAGTCCATCTTCACATTCAAAAGAATTACTGGTGGGATTTTCTGTTGAATTACCTGTTTCCTTCTGCTTGAGTAAAACTAAGCGTTTAATGTAACTGCAACTTTCTGCACTGTACTCATCATTTCTTATGAGAATGTCAAGACTGTGGCTCATATGTACCCTTTTATTACTTTACCAAAGTTAAATAAAATCGTGTGACTTTTGTAAACATTTATAATGCATTTTACATTTCAGCAACTTTTCCTGTCTTACAGACATCTTTAATGTTAGTTGAGAAATTCCAGTATAATTGCATCGCAAATTAAAAAAAAAAATCAAAGAAAAGAAAAGCTCAACAAACAAAACCAACCCACCTCTATCTGCTGTATTGGAAATGTGTTTTAGCCAGAGACACCTTTTTTAGGTTCTATTTTTGAAAGCACCAGATGCCACCACACTTTGTGATTCTGCAGTTGTGCCCACGTAACACGGTGCCCTGACCTCGGGCACTGTAAAGTCATTATTGCTGATTTCTGCTTTAACACAGACATGATTAATGCAGGCAGAGGAGTCTCAGTGTCTCCTTTACTTACTTTGGGCCTCATTCTGTCTGAGTTCCCTGCTATTCCCAAAGACCTGGGAAAGGAAGCTACAAACTGTTGGTAATCAAACATGTTAAGACTGTAGAAGTTGAATTGCAATTAAAAGAAAACATGCTACACCCATCTTTAGAATTTAAGGTTTTTTTATTTTTGCCATAGAAAGCTCTAAGAACTAATATCAAGTATTGATTAATGAAAAGTAGAACACAACCTTAAAAAGTATGTTAAGGAAAGACTGTACAACTATATACATCACAGATCTGGGAAAACCAAGAAAAGTTTTCACATTTAACATTTCCGAGGCAATAGCTGTAGAATTGGGAGTTCCATGTATATAGTTGTTAGTTTCTGCATCTTTTTGTAAGCTGCATGCCTTAACAGTACAAAATAAATAAGCAGTCAACGTTATTTGTTAAACAAGTATTTGTTTAGGTCATATAGTGGAATGTTAGGTATGAATCCCCAAAGAAACCACACAGTGAGGATGCAGCCACCATTACCATATTCTGCAGCAGGTCCATTAATGGTTTTATATGCATATATATGACTAAGATTTGCTACCACAGTCTGTTGAAATTTTTAATTTCTATATAAATGCTTTGTCAGAATCAACCTTTTTCTTCCATTACCCCAAAGCCAATTTCTTAATATTTACATGAGTTTTTTCATTAAGTTAAAGTGGAAGCTAAATGCTTACAAAAACAAACAAACCCACAAATATTTAAGTGCAATAACCAGAAATCTAAATATAAAAGCTCATGGCCCCATAACAAGTTTTAGAAGAATGGATCTGACATGTTTCCGAACCAATAAATACTGGAAGCAAAATAAAAAAATGCTTTACATGACCTCTGGACTTTGGGTATCAAAAAATCACTTCCAAGGAAAACTGAAGACCCTGAGACACATGCAAGCACGAGTCTTCTAGCAAAAATAGTTACAAAGCCCTAATTTTCCAGTTTTCCTCCCAAAAAGAGACCTTTAGTAGGCACAGTTTAATTTAAGGTTTTAAATACACCAGCAGCAAATAGTGATAGCCATTATATTCAATTCTGCACACTTTGCAATGTATGCTTATTTCCAGATCCCCGTACGGGCCATAAGTCTTGGACTTGATGGTCCTTGCGGGTCCTTTACCAACTAAAAATGTTGTGATTAAACATGTGTCATGTCAATAACAAAAATAACATTGTATTTGTCTTGTCAAAGTTCAGAAGTCCCACCACAGCACCCACCAGCTACGGCAGAGCCGCCTGTGCCAACACGGGCAGTCCATGCTTGTGTTGCACAAGGATTATGTCTGAGTGCTGAAATGCCACCTCAGATAACAGCCCCACCTGAAACACAAAAAGAGTGCCCCGTGATACTCCAAGGGGTCTGCAATGTGATCTGGAAATCATCAGCACCCCGGGTTCCTGGCCAGCAGAAGTGCTGAGCGTCACTGGCGGAAGGCAAACAAATCGTTGCTCACGTGGATTTCTGGTATCCCTTTTTGTAGCTCGAGTTACATTTGAACCATTTACCATTTAAGTGCCTTTCTGTCTAAAGTCCTGTGCTTAAAACCTTAACTTTGAAACCCACAGGATCAAGATGCTGACTTAAAACATGCTGAAGAAAAACCTGTAACTGCAATTTAAGCAATGAACGGTTACAATAACTAACTAGTACTACACACAACAGTCTTCCTCAGTCATCTCTAGAACCTGAGCAGTTTTCATGTTACCACTTACAAAAATTCAACAAGTCGCTAAATCTGAAATGCTAAACTATGACTCAGTAAACAGCTGTTTGTTTTTCTCAGACCTGCCATTTCCTGACCAAGTTGGACATCTAATTAATCTTCCAAGAGCTTAAAAATGTGCCAATTGCAAGGAGAATAAGGGACAACATAATAAACCCAAACCTGAAAACAGATGAGAACTAGACAACCACAGGGGACTTGTACCTTGGATTATGGTAAATAAAGGGTATTTTTTGATTGCAGGGTTAGTCTTCATGCTTTCACAATCTGTAAAGGGAGGAAAACAAAATCCAAACCCCTGCTTCACTGGAAGAGCTAGACAAACAGGTACACAATATCCTCAGAGTCTCAGTGCTAAACCACTTACATGACTTCATAATTTTGAGAAGCCTTCACCTAAAAAACCAAGAAGCATTACTTTTGTCATAACTATTTTTAAAATTCCAGACTGAAGCCCTTCTTCTTGAAGAGTGAAAAAGGGAACATCACTTCATATCAAACTAACTACTGCCATTTTTTTCCAGCAGTAAGAAAACCTAACATTATTCCTCAAGCTTTCAGAAGGTAACATTATCTCCTTCATAAGTGTTCTAAGTTTCTTCACTTCATTGAGCTTTGTGGGTTTTGGATTTCTTTGCATTGCAAAAAGAGTAAAATACAATAGTCCAGGCACTGAATAGTCTGCTCACCATACTGCCAAGTGCAAGTAAAGTTTGTTCAAGTTAGCCCTAGCTATCACTGACAAGACTATTTGCATTAAGACAGATGATTCATAATGTTTGTAAAAGCAGAACTAAGATGCTACCTCAAAAATACACTACTCCAGTGCAGTAGCAGATAATTAATTTTAGCCCCTTGCAGTAATGCATTGTTCACAAATGTGAGGTGTGGGATTATTTTTTTCAAATGGTTCCACAACCAAGAGACTACAAATAAAAAAAAAATCTGTTTTCTTGGTTAACATCTAAACAGAATTCAGCATTAAAGTGCTAACATGAAAGAAGAGTTTACATAGTAAGTATGGGTACAGGAAATAGTTCAATTATTTTAGGAATATTTCGAGCTCTTTAGAAGAGATTGTACCTTTTCAAGCTACAAACCCTCCTGTTTTGATCCAATTTAACATTCCAGAAAACACTGCCAGCTTCTTAGACATGTCTTACTCCCTGTTCAGGTAAATTTTGAGATTAATTGCTTCCACAAATCACTGCAGTTAACACGATGCAGCTAAGTGCTATCATTTTGGTGACTTCATAGAACAAGTTGTCTTAACTTTAACCTGTGATTTTACAGCGATTTTAACAGTTCAGTTAAAACAGCTGCAACATTTCTGCACTGCATCCTTTTTCCAGCACTTAAATGTTTCAGTAAGATTCTGGTATTACAAACTCAAATTCAGTACTTCCCTCTGACGGATTCTGTTTAAACATCGGTTCATTTCCCTGCGGAACGAAAATGTCATCCCAGGTGATTTGTTTTCCTGTAGAGTCAGATGTTGCTCCTTGGGTGCCGTCCTTCCCTGAGCCGACGTGGCAGACAATCCCACCCTCTCCTATGACGGGGATGCTGCTGGGGCGGTCGGTGATGTAGGCGTACTGCCTGATCTGCAGAGACCGGCAGGGGTGCAGCCGGTACAGCTTCGTGTCTCCGGAAGGGTCTTGGCTGTGAACTGACCGGATGTGCGAGGCCGTAATTTGGTAGTTGATGAAAGTCTTGCCACACGTCAGGCACTGGTAGCGCCGCTCGCCGGTGTGGTGGAGCTCGTGCTTGGTGCGATACTCTGCCAGGGCAAACACTTTGTCACAGTATCGACACGGGTACTTCTTCTCCCAGGAGTGAACGTTGAAGTGTCTCCGCAGGCTCGTCAGACAGGCGTAGGATCTCTTACACACGATGCAGATGTAGTACACTCTGCCATCCACTATGAGCTCGTAATGGTCGTCGTGCTTCACCTTCATGCGTTTCCTGTTTGGAGAATTGTCCCCAGATGTTCTAGGCGTGTCCGGAGGCTTGGCTTCCCCCTCCTCGGAATCGCCCTTTACAGGGATGACGATGTCGTAGGTATCCTCACCGATATTTGCATAAACCTTGCAGCCTGTGGATAAGCCTCCTATTTCAGCTGCTGTGTCTAACGTTATGATTTTCTGCCCATCTGCCACGTTCTTTGATGCTATGCCCGAACTGAATTCCTTGTTGTTTCCCGTAAGGACATCTGAGATTTTCAGTTTAAATTCTCCAGGTTTAGTAAATGGCTCTTGCGGAAATGTAACAACCTGTTTTTTCTGAACACCCGATCCTTCAGTGTTTGCTGCCTTGGGAACAGAAGATTGCTGAACCAAAGAGCTGCTGCTGACAGAACCAGGACTAGAGGAGCTAATGATATCGACATCATCTTCAACAACCTCTTCATCATCAACAGCAGTTGTTTCCACTTGAGTTAAGGAGCCTTTATTAGATGGCTGCTGGTTCTCCTCAAGTAAATTAATTGTAGGGGTCACATGTGTTTGATGCAGGGCACTGGCACCAAGGGATGAGTTAAGCAGAGGCTTGTTTAGCACAATGATATTGGGGGTAAAATGCTGCGGAGTTGCCGAGACAAGTGATTCAGCACCTGATGGTGTTTGTTTTGGGCTCAGCTGACTGGCAGACAAAGTGAGGTTCTGAGCTGCTGTGCTGTTTGTCAAACAGGGAGAGCCACCACTGCCACCGGATTTTTGGTCAGAAGCTCCAGCTGGACTTGAGCAAGGCTGGTTCTGGCTTGCAGCATTTTTATCTTTAGTACATTCTTTTGGAGGAACAATCTCAGAGCAAAAAATTACATCATCATCCTCATCATCCGAATCACTCACCGTAATTTTTGTAGTCTCATACTCTATGCCATGTAAGGAGAATGACTGTGTTATAACTGGCATCCCATCCGTGGCCTCTTGACTCTCTGGCCTGATTAGAGGTACTTGTGTTTCAGCATCCCTTTGACCTGGAGTAGAAGTTTCTGAAGCACCATCTTTGGCCTCACTTGGCACATCCTTCCCTTCGGACGGAGGTATGCCCAGATCAGCTATGAATTTAACACCCAGCTGCTGCCCTGATTTAATCAGTTCATCAAGTAAATCGGATCGAACGCTGATTATTTTGGAACTATAAATATAATTAAGGATTTCTGCAAAGATTTCTGCTCTTACGAAGCTCAGTTCAACCACTTGACCAGCCACTGAGAAAAGCTGGTGAAAGTATGTGCTTGAGGCTGAAAGGATGTTTCTGTGAGCTCGAAATTTCCGGTCCTCCACGATGACTGTAACATCACAGAAAAGTCCATGGCCACGTTGTTCATTCAGAGACTGAAGGAGCACATTAGAGTACTGTGTGTCTGTTGCAGAAATCACTTTTTTCCCCTCCATTCCTACAAAGGGAAAGCAAAATAGTATCAAATTAGTAAAAGTACAGACTTCCAGTGTTAACTGCATGACAACATTGCCTTCTTTAGAACAAAACAAATCCGAGATACTGTTCATAAGGAGATATGTGACCATACTCTGCAGATTTGTGTCTTGGTGTTTGTCCTTTCACCTTCCACACAAGGTAAGTGCAATTCTGAGTGGATCCTCTACTCTTACAGAAAAAATTGCTTATCTTACACAACAGCAAATAAGGTAAATTTGAAAACCAAGAAGATGGAAGATTTACATCCCTCGAATGGCTTTAAACATTATTAGACTTTTCTTTTTGATTGTGAAAGTATTTCATAAATTGTTACGAGAAAGCCCAGTGACATGAAGTTATTTAAAGGCCAGACAGCATTATCTGTGCAGTTCTGAGTAACCAGTCAACTGAGTTAACGAAAACACTACAAATACCTGCTCCAGAAAAATAATTTCTAACCCCTCATCATATATTCACAAGGCTACTTTGCATCTCATACCGAGGCAGCAAGGTGACAAAACAGACCTGCAAAGTCAAACCAGCCCCTCTCTCGGCACTGCCCATGCAAAGCCCCAAAAAACA